>SWDT01000182.1:0-309453 GCA_009193035.1 Halicephalobus mephisto | reverse complement strand
ACGATCTAGTGGAAGTCAATTGGTGTTGTTGAATTTGCCCAAGGCTCCGAGACAGAAAGAGGGTCTCGAAAATTACATTCACTACTTGGAAGTCCTATCGGATAACGTGAAGCGAGTCCTCTTTATTCGTGGAACAGGCAAAGAAGTAATCACAACAGTTTCTTGATTGCGTACTGTAATTACGATAATTACTTTTTGAAATTTATTAACTTGTTTAATTTTAGAAATTTATTGGCTTGTTTAATTTTCGAAATTTATTAACTTGTTTAATTTTAGAAATTTATTAACTTGTTTAATTTTAGAAATTTATTAACTTGTTTAATTTTAGAAATTTATTAACTTGTTTAATTTTCGAAATTTATTAACTTGTTTAATTTTCGAAATTTATTGGCTTGTTTAATTTTAGAAATTTATTAGTTTGTTTAATTTTCGAAATTTTGGTTTTATGTTAATTTTGATAGTTTTAAAAATATTGAATGAACATGTTTTTTATAAATCATAAATCTGTTTTTTGCAGAAGATTATAACTAAATAAAATAATGAAAATTAAATGGAAATTAAATGAATTTGTTGATAAATCGTTGAACTCTCAACTACGTGATGATAAATCACTTGACGTCATTGTAGTGTTTTTGTAAACAAAAGTTTTAAAAGTTAAACACTTTTGATTTTTTACTTTTTTATAATTTTTAAAAGTAAAACTAAAAAATGTAAAAAATCGAGAAAATTATAAAAAAACTAATTTTAAAATTTCTAAAAAATTAAAAAATATTATATAATATTCTGTAGCTTTGTGGAAATACTCCAGATAGGAAAGTTTATTAAAAATAAATTGTTTTATTTTACAAAAAATTGAAAAACAACTTTGAATGTGACAAATTCAAATCTTAAAATTCCCGCGTTGTGGCCTGGTGTCCGAGCGGTAAAAATGCGCGCGTCGGTTTTTTTGAATCCGATTTTGGTCGGAAAAGGATTCTGAATTATCTTTATTTTCCCCGTGTGTTTCTCCGTTTTCTGATTCCGAAATGAAGGCTTCACCTAGACTAACTGTGAAATCGAAGATAAAGACGGAAAACAGAAGGATTTCGAATGTGGGTTTTGCTTTTTTGAGTTTCCATATATGGGACGTTTCAGGCGGTGTCTTTCAACGAAGCCGACCACAATGTCAGTCTTTACCTGCACCCTCCGATGGAAAGCATCGACTTGGAAGAGTTCGAGCAACTGGGTAGGGACAGATTAAAGGTGCTGAAGAAGATCGAGTACCTGAGGGAGAAGCACAAGTCCGTCAAGGACCTCCAGGAGGCTTACATCAAGGTTTAACTTTTTAAACGACATGTGATATGCAACATTACCCATTTAGGAACTGTCGGTGTTGATGCCTCTGGCTACAGGAAAAGTCTTCAATGAAGCCCTCCAGAAGGCCAGACGAGCCGACCGGATTTCCCACTTCATCCTCCGGTTAGCCTTCTGTCAGTCTCCAGAACAGACCAAATGGTTCATCAACCAGGAAGTGGAGCTCTTCAGATTTAGATTCGGTCTCGAAACTCGGGCGAACATAATGAAGTTTCTCCAGATGAACAACTTTGACTTGGAAAAAGTGGAATCTCCCGAAAAAAAGGAATTTTCCAACGAATTGATCAACGGCAGTGGGATTAGACCTGATAGATTTGAGCAAACGGACTTCTGGAAGGTCGAATTTACTCGAGCTTTGGAATTAGTCAGGAAAAGAAGAGGGTTCCTCAACAACGGATACATCTACGTCACTTTCAACGACCTGATCGCCGTCGTCACGACCAAATTCAGGTTGATCATGAGCAAAGCCATGGCTGTAAGTCCTTGAAAATCCCTAAATTCTAATTCGTCTTTTTAGCGGGAAGCAGTTTATCTCAACACTCTGGGAGAAGAAGACAGATTAATCCCCATCGTGAAGCGGATCGCGAAGATGGACGTCAACGGCTACGTCAAGCCCAAGAATCCGGACGAGATCACCCCTGAGATGATCGATGAATTGGCCAAGACGTCGTTTCCGCCATGTATGCGTCAGATTCACTCTCGACTCAGGATGGAGCACCACATCCGACATTTTGCCCGCAGGCAATATGGTCTTTTTTTGAAGGATGCTGGAATGTCACTTGAGAGCTCGCTTTCCTTCTTCCGATCTGAATTCACAAAGAAGATGGATGTAGACAAATTCAACAAGGAGTACGCTTACAATATCCGGCATCATTATGGCAAAGAGGGAAGTCACAGAGAAGGAACGGCCTTCAACTGCGTCAGAATCATCATGAACAACCCTCCAGCAGCACAAGACTGTCACGGTAAGAACCACTTTATCGCAAAAAAAGGATTATCCCGACACAAGTTTCCAAAACCTGAAAGTTAAAGCAACCTAAATTTTTGGTTTTGCGCGATAATCTCGTAATCTTACAACATTCTCCAATCATAGTATTGCGAAACTTTAAAGTTAGTGATTGGCAATGTTACCTTGAAGCGAATTTGTGAAACTTTTTAGAAACCAAAGTAGCTTGTAATCTTGTTATGCAATGATTACTTTGTAATCAATGTTTCGAAATTTATTCTAAATAGGTCTAGAAATTTAGAGATTTGTAGACTGTAAAATTGTCTACTCTTGAGGGTTA
Source organism: Halicephalobus mephisto (assembly GCA_009193035.1). NCBI lineage: Eukaryota > Metazoa > Nematoda > Chromadorea > Rhabditida > Panagrolaimidae > Halicephalobus > Halicephalobus mephisto. Next base: position 306,814 of record SWDT01000182.1, on the reverse strand, counting down.
ATTTATATATTTTGGAATATGAGCGCTGGGGAAATCGTAACAAAACACTTCCCGATGAAAATAGGTTCCTGTGATTGTTTGGTGAGAAATGTGCTGTACTGTGGAATTTTAGGTTGTCCGTTTAAACATTGTGAAGCTCAAGCTCTGGCTCAACGACTGGAAGCAATGGGATTAAACAATGATCAAGCTCAAAAAACAGTGGCTTTGGCTAAAACGAATCAATTTGACAAAGCTTGTGCAAAGTTCTTTGAATTCAGCCATAAGATGGAGGAAGGAGCTCTTGGACAGGTCATAACTCACCCTAATCAGTTCTTCGACCTCTCTAGAGCTATTCGTGAAGGGAAACGGTCAACAACGGCTCTTGAATCTTCCCAACAAGTTGCCCTCACGCCGAGAGGTTTGTCTCTCAACAGAGATACGTCGAGCCAAATGGAAGTTGATGATTTTGATACTGCTGATTTTGACATGTAACAAGTTATTATGAAGAAGATCACGTTTCGGACAAATAGTGGTTAATGTTTGGGAAGATCGAAGTGTTGGGGTTTTGTTTTTACCTAGGTTGAATCTCTTGTTCGAAAGTTGGAGTAGAATTCTAACAGCATTTTGATTCAGGAATGCTAGGAATGATCATTGGATTGAGTACTTGTTAAGGATGATCGGGATCTACTACATTTGCAATCTGCGACAGTCTAGAGTCAATACAAAGTGAAAAAAAGAATATATGGTAATCTGAAATAGAAAATCGAAACTTTATAAATAATAACGAGCACGAACTTGATGTGGAAACAATAGTTTTGTGATTTCAGATATATTTAATAGGCATTTGAATAAGATAAAAAATGGATATAAAATAATCAAAAAACCCGAAATTTCGAATAAACGGGAAGTTTATAGAAAAAGACCAATTTCGTCATTTCAGAAATCCTTGATGGTTCGTTACTTGAGTAGGATTAAAAGTAAAGAATATAGGATACTCAAGAAAGTAAAGAAATCCGGAATTTCGTAATAATGAGCGCGAAGTCCATGGGAAAAGGACAACTTCGCCGTTTCAGACATCTTAGGGAGCGCGAGTCGATCCTCGGTCACTCTTGACACGAATGATTGCGTTCTTTCGATATTTCGCGTTAGCTCAGGTTTTTACATTTTCTCGTGCTTCTTTTATTCCGTTTGTTTATTTCATGTTAAAAATTCATTGTTGTTTCAGCGATGGAAGGCGGAAGTATTGTTGAGAGTCTGACTCTTGCTCAGTTTCGTGATAAACTTGCACAGGCCAAGGACCACTTCAAGGACCCCAAGGAACCATGTCCTCAACGCACTGTTTACACCAACAGTTCAGCTTCTCGTAATTTCGTCCCGAAGCGTCGATTTCACCCACAGACTGGAGGCGGAGATGCCGCTGTTGCCAACAACCATGTTGATCTCTTCAAAGGAATAGGGAAGGTTTTCGTAGATGAGGTCAAAAAGGCAATGGAAGATTCTCCTCCTACCACTGCCGAGTCCACTCCGGCCGAGGATGATTTCAAGCAGGACTCTGAAAAGCTAGATGAAGACCTACGTGGATGTCTGAACTCTATTTTCCCCAATGCATTTGTAAGTTACGACAATTACGGAACTGAATTGGATATATTTTCCTTGAACGAAAGTGCCGATATTTCCAAGCTCGAGATCGCTGAGAATCCTGAAGACGAAGAATCTCTTTCTTCTATCCCAGTAAGTGCCAGCTCTTACTAACTAATACTGACAATGTTTTCAGTTCGGGACTCTTACCACTCATGAAGATGCCGAACGTCGTCTCAACGTCCACATCGCTGCTTGGTTCCGTCGCCACATTGACCAAGGAAGTGCTTTTGACAACATCTTACGTGACTACATGAAGCTCAAGTCCATGAAGTCCAACTTGCTCAATGTTCCTTATTTGTCATTCGAAAACGACACCACTACAAAAGAGGCCTACAAGATCCGAGCTAGCCGCATCAATCCCGAAGATTACAGAGGAATGCGTTTCGTCATGTGTGATAACCCCCAGCCTGACAGTTATGAGGACTTTTGGCGCCTTGTGTGGAAGGAACGTGCTCGCGCTGTTGTCAATCTGCGTTTTGAAGCGCTGGAAGACAAAGAGTGCTACGAATACTGGCCGACCAGGCAAAATCCAGTGATGCAATTTGGTGATTTCATCATCAAGTTCCGTGGAGTACGTTACAAGACCTCCTTTATTGACATGGCTCCTCCTGGCTCTGACGGTCATGTCTACCGTACTACTTCATTGTCCATTTACAACACTAAGAAGATTCGCATTCGTCCAGGGAACATTGACCATGAGATTGATCACTTCCTTACCCCTCGTACTGATCGTGCAATTGATGATGAGTATCTTGAATTCTTTGAATGTCACTCTATCAAGCATATCTGTTTTGAACGCTGGCCTGACCTTCTGCTGCCTATCCCATGGGGATATGTCAACTCGCATTCGGATATGGCTATAGTCCTCAGTGAACACGTGTTGAAGCAGGAGCTTCGCAACCATCAACGTTTCCGAGGACCAGTTATTGTTCATGCTCCAGTCGGGAATTCCCGTCCGCTGTGCTTGATCGCTCTCAAGCATTCACTTGCTCGTTTGTACTTTGACCGTGTTGTTGACGTATCTGTAAGTTTTGTGTTTGGGTTCTCAACTTCATGGAAGTGTTTTAGTCATCCATCATGAACGTCTTCAAACAACGTAACCATTGCACCATTTCCATCTCCCAATTTATGATGCTGAACCTTTTGGTCATGGAAGAAGCCCTTCGCCGCGGAATGGTTGAGCAAACCTATCGTCATAAAGTTGATCGTCTTTGGGATGAACTTATTTACTTTGTTGGACGTAAATATGGCTTTGCTCTATCTACTTTCTACCGTGGAAAGAAAGCGTTAGCTGACTAAATAGTTCATAATGAACGAGTTGTTGGTAATAGATTTATTTCTAAAGACTGAATATATGATGGTATTTGTTTTTTGGGAGAAATAGTTTATGGTATGACAGTTTATTTAAGGATAAAGAATTATTTATGATTTTTGTGTTAGAATTTGAATGGGATTGTGGATTTGAGATTGGTTAGGAAATTGTTCGTTAGAATGGACCGACGCGCGCGACAGTTGCGTGCAACTTGCGAAAAATCATCATTCTCTCTCTTCGTGGTCGTTCGGTATTCCTGGATTTGTGGAGATTTCTTAAGTGCTTTGGTTTTTTTTTAATTTTATTTTAGAAGTGTTATGTAATTTATGTTTTTAGTGTGTAATCGTTATGGCTCCTCATAAGAAAGAAGAAGGTAATGAGAAAAGTGCCCCGACAACTACTCCGGCAAGTGTTGCGACGAAAACTGGAGCTGCTCATTGTGCAAGTTCTATTCATTTGAATCTTCCTGTTAAAAAAGTATGTTTTTAGTTTTTATATGAAGTAATAGTAATTTTGTATAAAAAGGAATTTTTCATATAAAAATTTGTATAAAAAATTCTTTTTTATATAAAAATTTGTATAAAAAATTCTTTTTTATATAGAAAATGATTGTTTTTGTGTTTAACATGTTATTTAAGGTTGTCGTTCATCCGCTTGTTCTTTTGAGTGTTGTTGATCACTTTAACCGCGTGAGTAAGACTCAGAATGTGAAGAGAGTTGTTGGAGTTCTTCTGGGATCTATGAAAAGCGATAAGACGCTGGATATTGCTAACAGTTTTGCTGTTCCTTTTGATGAAGACGAGAAGGACAAAAGTACTTGGTTTTTGGATATGGATTATCTTGAGAACATGTACGGGATGTTCTACAAAGTCGCAGCCAAGGAAAAAATTGTTGGTTGGTATCATACTGGACCGAAACTCTCCAAGAATGATATTATTATCAATGAACAACTCAAACGGTTCACCCCTAACCCGGTTCTTGTGATCATTGAAGCAGAACCTAAGGATCTCGGGTTACCTACGGAGGCCTACCTTGAAGTCCAGGAGGTTCACGACGTAAGTCATTTTGTAAATAATATAAAAATAAGAACTTCACGATGTACATTGTTTCTTATGTATGAAATCATAGAAACAAAGTAATCTGTTTTTGGTGAGGTACTTTCGGGGTTAGGTATGATTTTTTGAATGTTTAGAAGTACACTCATAATTTTTAATCTTGGAAAGTAGATAGAGGCTTTTATTCATTATATATCTTAATATAAAAGTTTCTAGATCTGCTTAGACAGAATATACTTTTGAAGCATTGATTACAAAATCGCCATCGTGAAAAATCGAAAGTTTAGACTATTTTGATTTCTGAAAAGTTCTAGAAATTCGCATCAAGACAATTTCAAAATCATGCTAATTTCTACTTTTTATAAGTGTGGTGATTACAGGACGGAACTCCTCCTATCAAGACGTTCGAACATGTTCCTAGTGAAATCGGTGCGGAAGAAGCAGAGGAAGTTGGAGTTGAGCATCTTCTACGTGACATCAAAGACCAAACTGCTGGTACTTTATCTCAACGAATTACTGACCAACTTTTGGGTCTTCGTGGACTTCACACTCAACTTCGTGATATTCAACGTTATTTGAAGGAAGTTGCCGAAGGAAAATTACCAGCGAATCACTCTGTTATTTATTACATCCAAGAAGTCCTTAATCTTTTGCCCGATGTTACTCAACCGGAATTTGTCGAAGCTCATAATGTTCAAACAAATGATCAGTTGATGTGCATTTATTTGGGATCTCTGATTCGTACCGTCATTGCCTTACATAACTTGATTGACAACAAACTGGCTCTTCAAAAATCGGAAAAAGACCGAGAAGATGAAGCTGAAAAAAAGAAGACAACAGACGAGAAAGCTCCATCAACACCTGTCAAAGCTGATGAGAAATCTAACAAAAAATGAAAATTTGACTTATGAAGTGCTAAACGAAGTATGCGTAATTATTTATTTTTCGTTGTAAAATGAAAGTGAGTTACAAAACGAAATTGAGAGGATTTGGGGGATTTTGGATTCAATCGATTTATTTTGAAAATGGCTGTTGGTCGATTTCAGGTGGTTTTCTTGATGATTTGTTTTTTCTTATATGTAATGTATTTTTTGAATTTTGATCGGAATTCTGGAATCTTAGAAAACAGTATATATATTCCACAACGATGCCAAGGAGATGAAAGACGTCTTTGTGTTCCTCCATTCAGAGTCTTTGAGAAAAGATTTCGGGTTTGTTTTTAGTGTAAATTTATTTTTTTATTAAAATTAATAATTAAAGTTTAAAATTGATGTTTGAAGTTTTTTTATTTTGAAAATGATTTTTGGGATTTTTTTAAAATCAGGTTTTTGAAAAAGTTCGATTTTTTAAAAATCAGCAAAAAAATTCTTTAAATTAATCGATATATTTTTTAAAAAGTTAAAAACTATAATAAGTAATAAAAAAATATTTTAAAGAGAAATTGATTGAAAAAATGTCTCAACACGAAAAATTAAATTTCGAAATTAGTTATTTTTTAAATTCAAAAATTGAGTCTCGAAACGAAAAATTAAATTCCGAAATTTATTATTTTTTAAAAATTCAAAAATTGAGTCTGAATTCGAAAAATTAAATTTTGAAATTAGTTATTTTAAAAAAAATTCAAAAATTGAGTCTCAACTCGAAAAGTTAAATTTCGAAATTAGTTATTTTTTTTTAAATTTCGAAATTAATTTTTTTGAATTGATCAATTGTGTCCCGATGTGAAAAATTAAATTTCGAAATTAGTTTAAAAAAAAAGTTTGATCGTGTCTTGAGACGAAAAATTAAACTTTAAAATTTAATTATGAATTTTAATATTTTTAAATGAATTTTTAGACTTCTGCTAAATATAAAATTAATATTTGTGCAATAGAGAAAAATTTATCGACGATTTTGACGGCTATTGTTTGTTATTTATTTGATGAAAATAATTATATTAAAAAAAATGCGAGTTTTAACAACGAAGATTTTCATCATCGAACTTGTCAAAAAAAAAACGAAGCATTCGAAATGGGAAGACTGGCGGAAAAATTCGGGATAGAACTGGAAAATTGGGTCCATATAGCTGCCGTGAGGGAGCCGGTGGAGAGGTTCATCAGTGGATTCGTCGACAAATGTCTTTTGTGAGTTTTTTTGAATTTTAATTATGATATATGTTGGATCGGACACTATCAATTTGAATGAAAGTTTGTGTAACTTTGGTCCCGAAAGGAAATACCCTGAAGGTCAACGAGGGGGATTTACGATTATGGAATAATATAAAAACCAAGTGGATTGCGTAATATTTTGTAAAAGTTGTTTTTGTATCTCGTGTCTCCGGCCCTGTAAGGTTATTTTACATATTTCTCGTCTACACGCGGATCAGGAATCCCTAATTACGGTCCGGCAAAATCAATTTGTGCTTATTTATCATCTCCAAGTGGACCAGAAACCTCACTACGATCAAATAACAAAAAGTAAAAATAACTTTTTTGAATTAAAGAATTTTTAAAATTACTATTTTTTATAAAAATTCAGAAATTTTAAAAAACCATAGTTTTAAAATTATAATACAGTAAAACTTGGATGTAAAATACCCCCGCTATGATATATCCTTTCTTATAACATACGCTTTGGCCAGTCTCAAGGGGGTACTTTATATCCAAGTTCTACTGTACAATAGAGTTTGGATGTAAGATATCCTGGCTATAACATATGTCTTGTTAGAGCATACGGTGTGAGTGAATGTGTTTGGTTAATTTGTCTTCAAATAGATCCTCTCTATGGTATATTTTTTCTTATAACATACGCTTTGTCCCGATCCCAAGGAGGTATCTTATATCCAAGTTTTACTGTAATACTATCATAAAAAATGGAAATAGAACAAGTTTATTTTGAACTTGTAATACAGTAGGAGTTGGATATAAGATACCTCCGCTATAACATATATCTTGTTATAGGATACGATATGAGTGAGTGTGTTTGGTTAGTCTGCCTTCAAATTTATCCCCTCTATGGTATATCCTTTGTTATAACATATATTTTACCCGATCCCAAAGGGTACCTTATATCCAAGTTCTACTGTACAATAGAGTTTGGATGTAAGATATCCCCGCTATGATATATCCTTTGTTATAACAAATATTTTATCCGGTTCTAAGGGTGTACTTTATATCCAAGTTCTACTGTATTTGTGAAATCGATAATTTCAGAGAAAAAGTTTGGATCAAACGTCCTTTACTTTGTAACGGATGCGAAACTAACGTTACTTGTTTCGTCGAGGCAGAATATGTCCGGATGATGCAGTTTTCGAACGGGGCGAAAATAAATTCCTTCGACGATCGGCATTTTTTTCCCCAAAATTGGAGATGTCAATTTTACGAACATTTTAGAAGATTCAAATTTATCAAGTACTCCAACAACGATCCTGATTCTGCTCTTCGGGAACTTTATAAACTTCTGAAAAATCAAGACGTGTCTGATGAAGCCATATCTTTCATCGACGACCAGATCCACAGTGGCGAAACGAAACATTCTACAAGTTCTTTGAAAATTAGGAAAAATGTCGAAAAAGAAATCTACAGTAATCCTAGAGTGATGTTGCTTTTGACGAGGATGTACTACTATGATTTTTTGCTTTTCGGATTTCCTTTGCCAAATATCCCCGGAAATTAAATTTTGTAAAAAAAATAAAAAATTAAATTTATTAGAAATTTTGGAAAATTATTCAAATTTCATTAAAAATTAAATAGCATTTTTTACAAAAAATAAAAAATAATTTAAATTTTATAAAAAAATAAAAAATAAAATAAATTTAAAATTTTATAAAAAAAATAAAAAATAAAATAAATTTAAAATTTTATAAAAAAATTAAAAAATAAAATTTATTAAAAATTTTATAAAAAAAATAAAATAATTTAAATTTTATAAAAAAATAAATTTATTTAAAATTTTGTAAAAAATAAAAAATTTATTTAAAATTTTTCCATTAATAATGTTTTTTAAAATTGTTTAAAATTCCGACATTTCTGAAAAAATCTTTAAAGATATTTGATTTTATTTTTTTAAATTTTAAAAACAGAACTTTCTGAAATAAAAATATAGTTTGATTTTTGGAATTGAGAATGACAAAGATCACAAAATCCGGAAAATAGTTCTGCGATATCATTGGAAGCAGGTTGTGATGCTAGTGTCCCAAGTATTTTTTTCTCCAAAAATTCGTGTTTCAAAAATTTTATTTCAGAAATCTGTGTACCAAAAAAATTTTATTTTAAAAGTTTGCGTCCCTAAAATTTTATTTCAGAAACCTGTGTACCAAAAAAATTTTACTTCAGAAATCTGTGTACCAAAGAAATCTTATTTTAAAAGTTTGCGTTCCGAAAAAGTTTATTTCAGAAATCTGTGTACCAAAAATTTCATTTCAGAAATCTGTGTACCAAAAAAATTTTATTTTAAAAGTTTGCGTCCCTAAAATTTTATTTCGGAAACCTATGTACCAAAAAAATTTTACTTCAGAAATCTGTGTACCAAAAATTTCATTTCAGAAATTTGTGTTCCGAAAATTTCATTCCCGAAATTTGTGTCTCTAAAATTTCATTTCAGAAATTTGTGTTCCGAAAAATTTTTTCGGATATGAATTTTAATTTTCGAATTAGAATTCTTGAGATTGGGAAATATTTGGGACACAAATGTGACATAACTCGTTCGAAGTTCCGGAACTTGGAGTCGATGTCAGCCAAGTTTGAATGACTTTTTTCGTTTTTGCAGAAAATCGACAAAAATCACTTTTTTATTATTGAAATGGCTGTGTCAAAATTTGTGATATTACAAAAATTAAAATCTGCATTTTTGAGGATTTTAAAATATGAATTTTCCGAATTTTTAAATTATTTTTAGAATTGTAAAATTTCAGAATAATTCATCAGATTTCGAAAATTCTAAAAATTTAAATTGAACTTTCATAGAATTCTGGAGGATTCTAAAAATTTCTAAGATTCTACGGAATTTTAGAAAATTCTAAAATTTTAAATTGCATTTTGATAAAATTCTAAAAATTCTGATTCTAGAAGCTTCTATAAAGTTACAAAAATTTTCATAGAATTCTGGAGGATTCTAAAACTTCAGAAGCTTCTATAGAATTTTCTAAAATTTTAAATTGAATTTTCATAGAATTCTAAAAATTCCGATTTTAGAAGTTTCTATAAAGTTATAAAAATTTCCATAAAATTCTGGGAGATTCTAAAAATTTCTAAGATTCTAAAACTTCAGAAGCTTCTATAGAATTTTCTAAAATTTTAAATTGAATTTTCATAGAATTCTAAAAATTCTGATTTTAGAAGTTTCTATAAAGTTATAAAAATCTCCATAAAATTCTGGGAGATTCTAAAACTTCAGAAGCTTCTACGAGATTTCAGAAGATTCTAAAATTTCAAATTCAATTCTAAAAATTCTGATTCTAGAAGTTTCTATAAAGTTACAAAACTTTCCATAGAATTCTGGGAGATTCTAAAACTTCAGAAGCTTCTATAGAATTTTCTAAAATTTCAAATTAGATTTTGATAAAATTCTAAAAATTCTGATTTTAGAAGCTTCTGAGATTCAAAAAACTTCATCAAATTCTAGGAGATTCTAAAACCTAAAATTAAACTTTCATAGAATCCTAAAAAATTTCAAAAAATTCTGATTTCTAAAAATTTTCAAATTTTTTTTCAAAAATAAATTTTTTATTTTTATTTTATTTTTTTTTTGAATTCTTTGCTGAAAAAAAATTTAAAAACATTCGACGAAAAACGTTTACAATATCTCAGTACCGATATCAGCACTGCAGATGTGACGACTGAGATTAACAAGATTTCCATCGGGGATTCGAGATGGCGAGTTCTAAGAGGTCATCGAATCAGTCAAAAACAAGAGCGAGAGGAAAATGACCAAACAAATTCTATCATTCGACGACTAGACGGACAAGTCGGACCAATGGATCACTCGAACTGTCCAAATTTGCATTTCTCGGCTGTGCGACATTGATCCCCTGTGATATTTCTTCCCTTAGGGAATTTTTTTACAGCATTTACTTTTTTAGAAATTTTTCTTTCCCTACGGCAGTTATTTTTCTAAGAAATTTTCCTTTCCCTAAGACGGTTATTTTTCTAAAAAATATTCTCTCCCTACGGCATTTCTTCCCTTAGAAAATATCTTTTCCTTATGGCATTTGCTTTTCTAAAAAATATTCTTTTCCTACGGCATTTCTTCCCTTAGGAAATATCTTTTCCCTATGGCATTTACTTTTCTAAGAATTTTTTCTCTCCCTACGGTATTTCTTCCCTTAGAAAATATTCTTTCCCTACGGCATTTCTTCCCTTAGGAAATATCTTTTCCCTATGGCATTTGCTTTTCTAAAAAATATCCTTTTCCTACGGCATTTCTTCCCTTAGGAAATATCCTTTTCCTAAGGCGGTTATTTTTCTAAGAAATTTTTCTCTCCCTACGGCATTTCTTCCCTTAGGAATTTTTCTACAGTATTTCATCTTCTAATAAACTTTGCTACAATATTTCTTGTCTTCAGGAATTTGATCCCCTTAGAAATTTTCTACAGTATTTCTTGTCTTGACGCGTTTGATCCCTTAGGAATTTTTCTACAGTATTTCCTCTTCTAATAAACTTTGCTACAATATTTCTTGCCCTGAGGCGTTTGATCCTCTTAGAAATTTTCTACAGTATTTCCTGCCCTGAGGTGTTTATTCTTTATGATTATTGTTTCCTCAGAAAAGTTGATTTTCTGATTTCGTGATACTGATATTATTTTTTTGTTATTAAATTTTTTTATTTTTAAAATACCCGAATGTCTATCAAAAAAACAAAAATAGTCTAAAAAATTTCGAAAAAATGTAAAACAAGAATATAAATATTCTGATACTTACTTTTTTACCTTCTTAGATCAAGGTTTGAATAGACGATTAGCTCAACATGGCATGCAAGTAGTAAAAAAGTAATTTTATATATTATAAAAAAGCGAAAATGGCTGTTATGAGGTTGTCTCAGCACGAATATCAGGAATTTTATGAGAACTACAGTAACCCGCGCGTTGTTATGAAGTTGTCTCAGCTCGAATATCAAGAGCTTTATGAGAACCACAGTAACCTGCGCGTTATTATGAGGTTGTCTCGGCACGAATATCAGGAATTTTATGAGAACCACAGTAACCTAAGCGTTGTTATGAGGTTGTCTCGGCGCGAATTTCAGGGATATCATTTAAATTACAGTAACTCGCGTATTGATTTTGTGGTAGTTGTTTTGTAATGGTTATCATATAATCGAGGGCAGGCTCTATTACTTGTCTAAAAACCTTCGGAAATAGCGCGAATAGGAAAAAAAGTTTTAAAAAATCAAATATTTTATAAATTACTTTTTTGACTAATCTGTTTAGTTTTAGAAATGGCCTAAAATGACAATCATGGTAAAAATGCTAATTTAAAAAGAAAAAACTTCGAAAATAATATGAATCACAAGCGGTAAGTGCCTCAGGGGATCGATATTTTACAACTTATTCTTTATCTTCTTAGATAAGTTTTTTTCGGTTCTAGAAATAGCCTAAAGTTCATATCATAATTGAAAATACTAATCTAAAAAAATTAGAACCAAAAGGACTAGATGCCTCAGGGGATGAGATATCCTACAACTTATTTTCCACTTTTATATATCTATCTTTTCAATATCTGATTAATCCAAACTTTCTACCTAGTACTAAAAACATTAATCTACAAAGGAAAAAATTAGAACTAACGCGAACCAAAGGGACCGAATATCGCACGGGAGCAGCCGTCTTAGACTCGTATCTCTCCTTAATTGTGACATCCTTAATCCTTCCATCAGCACTTTGATTTTTTCTTTTTTATATTTAACTTTTTATATTTATCTGTTACATCGTGCTTTTGATAATCTGAAAGCTGAAACTTTTTCGATCAAGAAAAAATGCGTTCCAAACTGTCTTCACTTCCGATTTCTTATCTCCGATTCTTCTTTGTCCTGATCTCTGTCATTTTGTTTCTTCGACCAAGAAGCATTCGAACAGTGTAAGCAGTAAAAACAGGAATCAGTCCACTTTTTGTTTTTACCTTTTCCAAAAAAGTGATGTTTGACATCAGAACGTACTTTACCCTGATACCTCTCCGGGATCAATCATGTATCAAATCCAAATTTTCCTAAAATTACTGTTAAAATTATAATTAAGATTTTCCTAAAATTACTGTTAAAATTTAATTTTAAATTTTCCTAAAAATACCGTTAAAATTTAATTTTAATTTTTATAAAAATACTGTTAAAATTAAAATTTCCCTAAAAATATTATTAAAATTAAAATTTAATTTTTATAAAAATACTGTTAAAATTTAATTTTAAACTTTTCTAAAAATATTATTAAAATTAAAACTTTTGTAAAAATATCGTTAAAATTTAATTTTAAATTTCCCTGAAAATATTATTAAAATTAAAATTTAATTTTTATAAAAATACTGTTAAAATTTAATTTTAAACTTTTCTAAAAATATTATTAAAATTAAAATTAAAACTTTTGTAAAAATGCCGTTAAAATTTAATGTTAATTTTTATAAAAACACTGTTAAAATTTATTTTTAAGCTTTCCTAAAAATACTTATTGAAATTCAATTTTATTTAAAATTTTCTTAAATAAAGTAATTCAAAAGTTTTAATTTTTTCAGTTTTTTTGAAAAAAATTAAATTTCTAAAAATTTGAAAATAAATAAATTTTTTTAAAATTTGAAATAATTAATTTTTTTTAAAATTTGAAAATTGTTTGTTCGTCAAAAAACGAGCAAATTCGCTTGGATTTTTCTGATGCGTGATGTACAAAACTTTCGCACTTAGATATATTTTCTCTAAAAAGTGAAAATATATCTAATTCTAAAAAAATAATAGTTGAAATAAAAAAGAATGTTGAAAATTCGCTAAATAGATAAGCGAATTTTAAATTTTTTTTGATTTATAATTTTATTTTTTAAAAAAAGTAAAATCATATTTAGTTAGATGGAAATTATTGATATTAGTTAGATTTAAAAGAATTTTAAATAATTTAATAAATTTTCGCTGAAAAAAAGTGAATTTTAAATTTTTTTAAATTAAAATTTTTATAATTTTATTTTTTTTAGAAAGTAAAATTATATTTAATTAGATGGAAATTATTGATATTAGTTAGATTTAAAAGAGTTTTAAATAATTTAATAAATTTTCGCTGAAAAAAAGTAAATTTTAAATTTTTATAATTTTGTAATTTTATCTGATTTTCTGATTTCAGAATTTAACGAAAAATAAACGCGGATTTTGTATAGTATAAACTACAAAACGAACTTTGACTTGTTTCAAAAACTCACTTTGAATAAAGTTTTTTCTCCAATTTTCCGTGCCAGTCTCGTGACCGATGGATATCTCCTGGTCGATATATGGTTATCTTAAAGAGGACCAAACGGATCTCTGTATCGATCGTTCCTCTTTTTTGTAGTTTGCCGCTCCGAAAATACAGTTTTTATTCACATAGGTTGTACGACTGTTGCTCCCTCAGGACTTTCGTCCCTCGATTTGCATAAGGTTGAAAATTTTTTGATTAATTTTAGTTCCTTGATGGGCATTTTAGGCCATTTCAGATACCCGAAAAATAGGTCTAAAAAGGTAAAAAATGGACCGTAAGACGGCTGCTTTCCTGGGATTTTCGATTTATCAATTTTTATTATTTTTGAGTTTTTATAAAATTAATAATTTTAGTAGATATTTTAAATTAATAAATTTTAAAAAGAAAAATATAAAAAATTAAAACTAAGTCATACGGTAGTCCCTCCTACAGGACTTTCGACTCTTACTATTTTTGAGTTTTTATAAAATTAATATTTTTAGTAGATACTTTAAATTAATAAATTTTAAAAAGGAAAATATAAAAAATTAAAACTAAGTCATACGGTAGTCCCTCCTACAGGACTTTTGGTCTTATTGACTTCTTTTATTTTCGAGTTTTTTCTTTTTAAATTAATATTTTTAGTAGATATTTTAAATTAATAAATTTTAAAAAGAAAAATATAAAAAAATAAAACTAAGTTATACGGTAGTCCCTCCTACAGGACTTTCGGTCTCATTGACTTCTTTTATTTTCGAATTTTTTCTTTTTAAATTAATTTTTCTTATTTAATTAGCATATTAAGCTAATTTAACTACCGAAAAAGTAATACAAAAATGGAAAAAATATAAAACTCACGAAATAAGGAAAGGACAGTCCTACAGTTGTTCACATGCATCGAGGACAAATCAGACCATTTCGAGTGATTTTTTATTTTGGTCCAGCTGTTTTGTTGTTCCTCTGAAATCTTATCGGTTCGGGTTCATAATATAAATTGCATGTTCTCTGTTCATGTCCACGAGAGATAATATAGCATGATGGCGTGATTGTCTCCTCTTCCTTATAAGGCGACCCTCCAGTCGTCACTCCTTTAGAATTTCCTTCAATTTTCATTTTTTTAATTATATTAATATTCGTGAAAACTGAAACTTTAGGGTCCTGTAGCAGATTTTAGAACTGTAGAGCACCTCTGGGAAGATTCTGAAGTTGTCTGGGATCTTAGGAGGAACTTTTTGGAAATTTTAAAGTTTTTATATAATTTTTAGTATCTGGTAGAAAATTCCGAAATTTTCTAGAATTTTCGAGAAGATTCTGAAGTTTTCTAGAATCTTAAGAACTTTTTGGAAGTTTTAAAGTTTTTATATAATTTTCAGAATCTGGTAGAAAATTCTGAAGTTTTCTAGAAGTTCTGAGATTCTGAAGTTTCTTTAGAATCTTAGGAGAAAATTTGGAATTTTTCTAATTTTTATAAAGATGTTTTAAAATCTGGTAGAAGATTATGAAATCTTCTAGAATTCCTCAGATTCCAAAATTTCCCAGAATCTCTTAGGAACTTCTGGAATCATTAGAATCTTGAGAATTTTTCGAAATCTTGTAGAAATTTTTGAGAATTCTTTATAAACTTCTGGAACCTTTAGAATCCTCTGAACTTTTCAGAATCCGTCCAAAATTTTTAAAATGTTTAAAATTTTATGAAGATTTTTATATTTTTATTTTATTTTCTGAAATCTTAAGCTTTCGTGAAAAAATGCTTTTACTTTTTATGATGTTATAAATATAATTACAAGTTTTATATAATTCTGAATTTTCGTGTCGAGACAATTTCGTGAAAAAATTATTTTTGATTTTTATAATAATGAAATTTAAAATTAATATATAAAATTCCGAATTTAAAAAATTTCAAAAAGTTCTGAAATTTCGTGGAAATTTGTATTTTTATAATAACTAAGTTCGAAATTGATATATAAAACTTCGAATTTTGAAAGTTTTGAAGTTCCGTAAAATTTCTATTTTTATAATAATTAAGTTTGAAATTGATATATGAAATTTCTGATTTGGAAGTTCTGAAATTTCTATTTTTATAATAATTAAGTTTGAAATTGATATATGAAATTTCTGATTTAGAAGTTTTGAAGTTCCGTAAAATTTCTATTTTTATAATTGAACTTTTTAGAAGCAATGCCCGGACCATCTGAACAGCTGCCCACGATGTCCGTTTACCACCTGGGCTTGACTAATTTCGAAACCAAGAATCTTCCAGAGACCACTGTTCTTGAGGACAAGATTTTCTCTTCCGTCAAGAGCTTCATCGACTACTTTGTGGAAGATTCTTCCAAAGGCCGAGTCATCAAGAAGATCCTCATCGCCACGAATGGAATCGCTGCTGTCAAGTGCATCACTTCGATGAGGAGACTTCTGATGCAAGTTTTCAAAGATGACAGAATTGTCAAATTCGTCTGTTTGACGACAGAACAAGAAGTTGAATCACAAGCCGGTTAGTTTTTTAAATATTAAAATTTTAAAAATTCAAAATTTCTGAAAATTAATAAAAATTGAAATTTTTGGATTTTTCAAAATCTCTAATTTTTTAATTTTTAAAATATTAAATTTTCTAGAATTTCGAAATCAGATAGAAGATTCTAGAATCCTCCAGGATCTAATATAAGATTCTGAAGTCCTCTAGAATGAGGTACATTTTTTCTAAAATTTCCAAAATCTCTAATTTTTTAATTTTTTAAAATATTAAATTTTCTAAGATTTCGAAATCGAACAGAAGGTTCTAGAATCCTCCAGAATCTAATATAAGATTCTAGAATCCTCCAGGATCTAATATAAGATTCTGAAGTCTTCAGAATGAAGTACATTTTTTCTAAAATTTCCAAAATTTCTAATTTAAAAATTTAAAAATTTAAATTTTCTAAGATTTCGAAATCGAACAGAAGATTCTAGAATCCTCCAGAATTCAATATAAGATTCTGAAGTCTTCAGAATATTCCAGAATTCAATATTTTATATTTCGAAAGTTTCTAACATTTTAAATTTTGGAGTATTCTAAGAATTTTTATCGAAAAAATTAAAGAAAATTAATTTTTGGTTTTTTCAGAATACTTAAAACTCGCAGATAGCATCGTTTTTTCTCCTTCCGGAGCAAACACGAACAATTACGCGAACGTCGATGAAATCGTTCAACACGCCGTCGGGAACGAAGTTGATGCTGTGTGGGCCGGATGGGGTCACGCTAGTGAGAATCCGAAGCTTCCAGAAGCGCTGAAGGAACACGGAATCGTCTTCATCGGACCTCCATCTGACGCCATGTTCGCCCTCGGAGACAAAATTGCCTCTACCATCATCGCTCAGGTTTTTATTTTTGAAATAATAACTTTAATCTAAAAAAAGTATTTTTAACAACTATCATATTTAAAAATAACTATAACTTAAAAAATCACTTTTTAATAATTATCATATTTAAAAATAAGTAATTTTGAAAATCACTTTTTAATAATTATCATATTTAAAAATAACTATAACTTAAAAAAGTACTTTTTAATAATTATCATATTTAAAAATAACTGTAATCTAAAAAAATACTTTTTTAACAACTATTGTCTTTAAAAATAAGTAATTTTAAAAATCACTTTTAACAATTATTGTAATTTTAAAGATTTCTCAACAATTGTTGTAATTTTCAAAATGTTTTAAAATGATTATTATAATCTAGAAAAATATTTTTGGAGATTTTTGAATTTGCATATAAAATTAAAAAAGTTTATAAAAATGATAAATTTGGCAACGCGCTCTGTCCTCACTCTCTTGTTATTTTTATATGAATCCTAAAATCCTCAAAAACTTAAACACTTTCGTAAAGATTTTTGTTTTTAATTTTATTATTTAATAATTAAATAAATTGAATTTCAGACGGTGAATATCCCAACTATCGAATGGTCTGGTTCTGGAATCAAGGTGCCCGAAGCCGGAGGCGATTCCCTCGAAGTTTCTCCGGAGATCTTCAAGTTAGCTACTGTATCCTCGGCTGCAGAAGGATTACAATGTTTGAAGGACAAAAACATCACTTATCCGGTGATGATCAAAGCTAGCGAAGGAGGCGGAGGAAAAGGAATAAGAAAATGCACAAATGACGACGATTTCGTAATCAACTTCCATCGTGTCCAAACGGAAGTCCCTGGAAGTCCGATTTTTCTGATGAAATGCATGGAAAATGCTCGTCATATTGAAGTACAGTTAATTGCCGACAATTATGGTCAAGTGATTCCTATTTTTACGAGAGATTGTTCTGTTCAAAGAAGATGTCAGAAAATCATCGAAGAAGCCCCGGCCGGCGTCGCTCCGAACCACGTTTTGAAGCAGATGCAGCAGGATGCGGTTAATCTGGCCAAACGAGTCGGGTATATCAGTGCCGGTACGGTAGAATACATGTATCTGCCTTCAACTCAGAAGTACTACTTCCTGGAATTGAATCCAAGACTTCAAGTCGAACATCCTTGTACCGAAATGGTCAGTGGAATCAATATTCCTGCTGTTCAGCTGCAGATTGCGATGGGACTTCCATTACATAGAATTTTGGACATCAGATTATTCTACGGACTGGACAGATACGGGAAAAATCCGTTGCCAGTGGACCAAGTCAGAACCGACACCAAGTCTTGTGTAATTGCCGCCAGAATCACCTCAGAAGACCCGGCAGAAGGCTTCCGACCAGCAAGTGGAACATTGGAAGTTTTGAACTTCAGATCAAGTCAGAATGTCTGGGGATACTTCTCTGTGGGACCTTCTGGAAAAGTCCACGAATTTGCAGATTCTCAATTCGGACATGTATTTGCCAAAGGAGCAACTCGTCATGAAGCTATTTCGTCGCTTTTATGTGCTTTGAAAGAATTGGAAATCCGAGCAAGTTTTCAATCACAAGTCAGTTATCTTGTTGGACTTCTTAGAGATCCTGATTTTGAATCCAATAATTACCACACTGGATGGTTAGATGAAAGAATTGCTGCTAAAACAGATGCTTCTCCACAACATCAATTAGATGTGAAAATTGCCGTAGGAGCTACAGTAATCGGATTTTCAAAAATGAATAATGTTTTTGAAAAATTTAAAAAAGCGATTGAACGAGGTCAGGTTCTTCCAACGACGGATTTGATGGAATCCGTGAATCTGGAGCTGGTGCATCAGAATGTGAAATTCGAAGTTTTTGTAAATCGTTACGGTCCCGGAGAATATTTAATTTTTTTAAACAACGAAATTGCAAAAACCAAAATTCACAAATATTCGGAAAACGGAATCTTGGTAGAATATGCTGAAAAAACATATTACTGTAATTTCGAAGAAGAAGTTTGTTTTTTTTATTTTTTAAAATAATTTAAATTTTTTTTAGCTTGAAAGATACAAAGTTGTAATTTCGCATAATTTGACAATTTTCGAAAAAGAAAATGATCCATCTATTTTACGATCAAGAAATGCTGGAAGACTTCTACAGTATCTCAAAAAAGACGGAGAAGAAGTAAAAATTGGACAAATATTTGCTGAAATGGAAAGTATGAAAATGGTTATTGCATTAGATGTGAAAAAAGCCTCAGGCAAACTTATACAAGTCGCAAGACCTGGTCAGGTATTGTTTCCTGGTACTGTAATTGCGAAATTGGATGTTCAAAATGACGTCATTACTGCCAGACCGAAGATTTTTGAAGAAAATTTTGAACAATGGAAAATGGCCGAAATTAAAGAAAAACAAAAAAAAATTCGACTCGATATTAAATTTGAAAAAATTCTTGAAAAATGCAGAAACTTACTTGATGGATATTCTGTTCCGGATCGGATGCTGAAGGATTACGTCGATGAAGTCGTCGAGGAATTGTTCGATGTTTTAGAAAACAGAAAATTGCCGTTTGTTCTTTACGAAGTTGTTCTTCATGTTGTGAAGTCCAGAATTAGTGATTCTGAAACTTTGAAAAAAATCCAAATTCTTCTGGAAGCAGACGATTTCGACGCTGTGGAAATCCTAGCAACAATCGACAGATATCTGGATTCCCTTAATCCGGCCGAAATTGGAATGGAAAAAGTTCATTTTGAAAAACTTCAAAAAACTTGTGAAAGATTTTTGAACGGATTAACTGGACACAAATCTTTGGTGATTTTGGATTTATTGAAAGAATATCTAAAAACAGAGGAATTTTTCCAAAATGTCAATTACGATAAAGCCGTTTCTGAAATAATCGAAATTATTCAAAATTCTGAAAAATCTACAAGAATGATTTTTTCACACACAAGAATTGAATCGAAAAATTTATTTTTGCAAAAAATTCTTACAAAATTGGATGAGAAAATTATCGAAGATTTGAAACCTCAATTGAGATCCTTGGCTAATCTCTCGAATCCTGAAAACGAAAAATTGGTCATCCAAATTCGAAAAATCCTAACTGGATTAAATAAATCTCCATTGCCAGAAGGAACTTGTCTAGAAAACAAATTAGAAATAAGTAGAATTCCTGATGGAGCGATTACTGTAAGTGATGAAAGTTCTCCTTATTTGGTCTACAAAGTCGAAGATCAAGGAATTGTCAGATTTTTCGTGAGAACAATAATCAAGAACATTGGCGAAGTCATAAAAACCGACAAGTACTCAACCAAGAGGTAATTTTTCTTTAAATATTACTAATATTATAAGTAAAAAATTGTAATTTTTTGGGATTTT
Organism: Halicephalobus mephisto; assembly: GCA_009193035.1. Taxonomy (NCBI): domain Eukaryota; kingdom Metazoa; phylum Nematoda; class Chromadorea; order Rhabditida; family Panagrolaimidae; genus Halicephalobus; species Halicephalobus mephisto. The sequence continues at coordinate 286,745 of SWDT01000182.1, read as the reverse complement.
CACAGTAGTGTGATTTTTAAATTTTTGAATTCCCGCTTAAAAAAAGGAAAATTTACAAAAATGGAAAAACTGATGCACTGTTGTAATTAACTCGTGTTTTTATGGTAATTTTCGAATTGTTTAGAAAATTCAAATTTAAAACTTTTTTGATTTTCACAGTAGTGTGATTTTTGAATTTTTGAATTCCCGCTTAAAAAAAATTTATAAAAATGGAAAAATTAGTAAATCACTATTGTAATTAACTCATCTTTTTATGCTAATTTTTGAAGTGTTTAGAAAATTCAAATTTAAAAAAATTGAAAAACTAATTTTTGATTTCTGAAATCTCAAAAAAATTACAAAAATGGAAGAATTCATTTCTTAGAAATTTGAATTTATAATTTTTAATATTTTAGTAATTAATTTTTTTCAGAGAAATTGAGAAATTCCGAGATTACATAGTTGAATGTATCGATTCTGCCTGTGGAGAAATCAAAATAGCAACTGCTGTCGACAAAAAAATTGCGAATGATTGTAATCATCTTTTTTTCTGTCTTGATTACGATTCTTCGTTAAAAACAGAAAATTGGCCAAATGTCCTGAAAGAAGCACTTTTTGCATATGAAGGAATTTTTAGAAAATTAAAAATTACAGAAGTTGAATTTTCGTACAAATTTTTAGAAAATGAAAAAACAAAAAAAATCAGAGGAATTTTCACTAATGAAACAGGAGTCGTTCCTGAATTCGGAATTTATGAAATTTTTGAAGGATTTTTGAAAATTATTCAAGGATGTGCGAAATTTGATGGAAAAAATGCAAAAGAAAAACATTCAAAAATTGAAAAAGTATCTATTCAAAAAAAAAGAGCTTTAGCTGCAAAATTGGGAACTCTGTATTCCTATGATCTTCCATATGTCTTCGGGAAAGCTGTTCTTGATCTTTGGGAAGAATACAAAGAAAAAAATCCAAAATCATATGAAAAGTAAGATTTTAAATTTTAAATTTTATATATTTAAATTTTTAGAATTGTTTCTAAATTGACTGAAAATCAACAAAAAGCTTTAAAACTTCAGAATCCGACAGCTTTTTGTTCTGCATTTGAAATGATTTTGACAGAAGATGAAAAAAAAATAAAAATTATTCGAAATTTACAAGAATTAGAAAAAAGAAATTCAATTCCATCTAATGATCGAGGAATGGTGGCTTGGGAAATGCATGTTTTTTCGCCCGATTCTCCCTCAGGCAGAGTTTTTATTGTTATTTCTAATGACGTCACACATCAGATGGGATCATTTTCGATGGCTGAACATAGACTGTATTTTAGGGCTAGTGAATACAGTAGGAAAAATGGACTTCCAAGAATTTACATAGCTGCTAATTCTGGAGCAAGAATCGGATTTGCTTCAGACATAAAAAAAAAATTAAATGTTGTTTGGAATGACGAAAAACGACCAGAAGACGGATTTCATGCTCTTTGTTTGGATTCTGGAGATGTTTCAAATGATATTCTTGATCAAATTGAATTTCATGAAGAAAATGGAAAAAAAATAATTGATGCTATTATTGGAAAAGAAAATGACATAGGAGTTGAGAATTTAGTCGGATCTGGATTAATCGCAGGAGAAACAAGTGCAGCTTACAAGGAAGTCCCTACATATTGTCTGGTGACCGGTAGAGCAGTCGGAATCGGGGCTTATGCAGCGAGATTGGCTCATAGAATAGTCCAAGTTGAAGAATCTCATCTTATTTTGACAGGAGCTAATGCTTTGAATAGTTTATTAGGGAGGGAAATTTACACATCAAATGGACAACTTGGAGGACCTCAAATAATGCATAAAAACGGTGTTTCGCATTCTGTAGTGAAATCTGATCTTGAAGGAATTAAGAAAATTTCGAAATGGATTTCATTTTTGCCTAAATCTACGAATCCATATATGAAAGTTGAAAGAAACGTTTTTCTTCCGACAGATGACGAATTTAACAGAGAAGTAACAACGAATCCTACTAAATCCCAATATGATCCTAGACAAGTCCTAGATCCGCCTGAAGGAAACGGTCTTTTTGATTCAGGATCATTCGATGAAATAATGGATGAATGGGCAAAAACTATTATTTCAGCAAGAGCTAGAATAGGCGGAATTCCTGTCGGTGTAATAGCTGTTGAAACTAGAACTTTAACATCGGATATTCCGGCAGATCCAGCTGCACAAGATTCTGAATCGAAAAAATGCACTCAAGCTGGTCAAGTATGGTATCCTGATTCGGCTTACAAAACAGCCGAAGCTATTAATGATTTTAACAAAGAAGGATTGCCGTTGGTTCTTTTGGCTAATATTAGAGGATTTAGTGGAGGACAAAAAGGTTCGTTTTTTTATAAATTTTTATATCCAAAATGACCAGAATTCTGTAGAAGTTTCTAAAATTAAAAAATTATAAAATTATAGAATTTTTAAAAATTATATAAAATCTTTGAAAATTCTATTTTTTATTTAATTTTAGAAAATTTTAAATATTTTATAATTTTATAATTTTAGAAAATTTTAATAATTTATAAAATTTTTAAAATTTTCTAAAATTAAAAAACTATAAAATTTTGGAGAATTTTACTTTTTTTTTTAGAAAATTCGGAATTTTTGAATTATTCTGGAATCTAGTGAAAAATTTTGAATTTAATTTCTAAAATCGAAATTCTGAAAATTTATTTAAAAATAATTTCACAATAAAATTTAAAAAATATGTTCGTAAAAATGGAATTATTTGTAGATTTTTATAATCTTTTAGAATTTCGTAGAAAGTTACAATAATTCGTCTCAAGATATTTTTAGAAAAAAAATTATTTTTAATTTTTTAAATATTATTATTTTAGACATGTTTGAAATGGTCCTGAAATTTGGAGCATGTATTGTGGACGCTCTTCAAGCCTACACTCAGCCGGTGATTGTTTATATCCCTCCTTTTGGGGAACTTAGAGGAGGAGCTTGGGCAGTTTTGGACACTCAAATTAATCCGACTTGTATCACGATGATTGCTGACAGGGATTCTAGAGGAGGAGTTTTGGAACCAGATGGAATTGTCGAAATTAAATTTAGAGCTAGAGATTTGCATATTTTAATGGAGAAATGTGATCCTGTTATTCAAAATTTAATGAAAGAAATGAATGAAACAGAAGATTTGAAAATTAAAAAAGAAATATCTTTGAAAATTTCAAAAAGACAAACTTTTTTGACTCCTGTATACCGTACTATTGCTGTGAAATTTGCAGATTTACATGATACGACGACGAGAATGATTGCCAAAGGAGCGATTCAGGATCATATTCAATGGAGATTTGCAAGGGATTATATTTATCGATTGTTGTCTGTTCAGTTGAAGAGGATTGAATTGGCTAAAGATCTTCTTCGAGCTAGAAATCCAGGAAAAGAAAACATCGATATTTCTGAACTTACAGAAGGATGTAAAATAATTGATGAAAAATTGTCAAAAAATGGAATTGAATTGAGAAAAAATGGAAATAATTCGAAATTTACTTACAGTATGACAGATATAGAAAATTTTGAAAAAAGCGAAGAATACAGTAGATTATTGAATGGTGAAAAGTAAGTTTTTTAAAATTAATAATAAATAATTTTTGAAACTTTTAGATCTGATGTTTTTTCACTTAATTCGTTATTTGGATCAGCAGACAGAACTGTCCAATTAGAATTCCTACGACAGCAACTCGCTTCTTTGAATGAAGAAGAACGTGCAAAATTAATAAATTTTTAATGTTTTTTATTTTCCGGGTTTTATGGATCAATAAATAATATTTTTTTCATTTGAGAAAATCTTAAAATAGATGAAAATTAAGTTGTTGAGAAAGTCCGAAATAGTATAACATGGATTTTTTGAAGTCATTTCTAAATGGAATAAACATCAGAACTCTTGATTACGGTTTTCACATTGATCGGAATGGAGATAATATCACCGATCTAGAAAGACTGCTAACAGTCTTAACAAAAATTTATCGATCGTGTTATATTTGTATTTTATAACTTGTTTATAAGGTTTAATTACTCAAGTTTGAGTTCGGAATAAATCGAAGACACCTTTTTGAACAATATTTAATGAAAATAAGTTAATTAAATAGTTGAAAATAGGATATATTTGATCGGAATGGAGATAATGACACTGATCCAGAGAGACTGCTAACAGTTTTAACAAAGGTTTTTCGATCGTGTTATATTTGTATTTTATAACTTGTTTATGATATTTAATTACCCAAGTTTGAGATTTGTGCTCAGAATAAAGTAACGAAGAGACAATGTTTCGAACATACATTATTGATTTTAACTGAGCACAATCGATGGCAAAATTGCATTCCAAAAAAGATTGATAGTGACTAAGTATAATTAACGTGTTTGAACTATTTTTTTGTCGAAAAGATATTATTATGTTGATTATATTCGGTTATAATTATCTTCTGTTGGAATGCAATCCTGCCATCGATTGTGCTCAGTTAAAATCAATAATATGAAACCTGTGGTCAAAGGGATTTATATGTTCATTCTATTCAGTTAGGTGTGATTTCGGAAAACCTCTAAATATTAACGAAGAACGAGGAGAAAATTAAAATTCGTGTTTTACGCCCACGTAAAAAAGGAAAATCTGACTAAGAAGACTCCCACAAGGAAAGGAAAAAGATGCAGAAAAAATATTTAAATTTAGTTTTGATTTTTTCGAAGAGATGTTACTTTTAAAATGTTAATTCCTGTTTTTCTAATTCCAATCAAAGCTGATTTTGATTGAATCGTTGCTGGAATAAATACGAATGATGCTTTTTTGATTATTTTATTTTTAAATCGATTTCGGAAGTTTTAAAAATCAAAGTTGAAGATAACTACAGTATCTGCTATTTTCTCTGATTTTCCTCATATTCGATAAATTTGAATATTACTGAAATAAATATAAATCAGATGTTCGAAATTTTTAAAATGTAAGTTTTATTTTATCCAGAAACAAGAGCCATTCTTCCAAAATTGTCTCGATGATTGAGTCCCGTTTTTTTGTAAAATTTGTGGCCTTCACGAGTCCTCGTGTAACGGAATGATCTAAATCACTTTAATTAATTAATTAATTTAAAAAACCAACCTATTAGAGAGAGCAAGAGCAGCAGGACAAGGTTTTTCGACGTCTTTGCTCGTGAAGTCCGATTGGTGGGTCGTGAAGTCGTTGAAGAAGCTTCTGTTTTGGGTCCATTCTTCTTTCGGCTTAATAAGAGAAGGTCTGTCTGCGTTCTTGGGAGTGTAACCCCTCATGTAAGTTGTTTCTCCTTCCCAAGGCTGAGAATTCGGTCTGTATTCTTCTGAAGGCTTGAAACTTCTGCTGACGGCGACGTTCTTCTTGTCGAAATTGGCTCGATGTTCCGTTGTGTCGTCAAATGGACCTTCTGTCAAGTGTCTAGAGGATTTCGGTTTATAGGATTTTTGTTTTTCTGCATCAAATACTTTGTAATCAGCCAGATGAGTGGTTGTGTCATCGAAGCGTCCAGAAGGTCTATAACCTGCCGACGACGGCTTTATGGGTCCTTGTCTCGATGTTTTTTTCCCAGTGTAGTCAGCCAGATGAGTGGTTGTGTCGTCGAAAGGTCCAGAAGGCCGATATCCAGCTGATCCGGGTTTGATTGGAGCTTGTTTGCCTCCTTCTTTCTGAGTGAAATCAGCTTTATGAGTGGTGGTTCCATCGAAAACTCCAGAACCCAGTCGTCCAGCAGAAGCTGGTTTTATTAATCCTTGTCTCGATCCCATCTTCCCCGTGTAGTCAGCCAAATGAGTAGTTGTTCCATCAAAGGCACCTTCATTTCCCTAAAAATAAACATTGTTTCTATTGGATTGAGCACTCCACCCTTAGTGAGAAGCGCAGCCGACAGAGAATATTTGGTCCCGAAAGGATTCTTTTAACAACGACAAGAGAGCGCTTGGTCCCGAACGGATTCTTTTAACACTGACAAGAAAGCGTTTGGTCCCGAACGGATTCTTTTAACACCGTCAAAAAAGCGCTTGATCCTGAACGGATTTCCTTCAGCACCGACAAAAAAGCGCTTGGTCCCGAACGGATTCTTTTGACACCGACAAGGTAACATGCAGTTTCTGTTGGGGAGAAATATGTTTGTTGTATGTCGAGTTCGATACAAGTTTTGTATTGTGCTTCAGACATCTGTTAAATAAACTTCTCTACGACACCACTCGTCTCATCATTACACAGACTACTCGGACCGACAAATCCAACAGTTTTCAATTACTAAAAAATCAACAACCAAGTTTATGATAAAATTTGAATCAAATATTATTCGCTTCAGGATCATTACTTGAAATACTCTATTAAAAATTGAAGAATTAATTTTACTGCGAATGATATTGGATTTATTTTTCGATCCTGAATTTCGTGATTTTTAATGTACAGTAATCTAACTCTTGATCGAAGGATTAAATAAGTAGTATTCGTCTCGGGACCATTATGATCGGAACGGCGATAATGTCACCGATCCAGGGAAACTAGTAAAATTTTATCGATCCTATTATGTTCGTATTTTACAACGTGTTTATTGTAATACAGTCGAACTTGGATATAAAATACCCCCTTGGGACCGGCCAAAGCATATGCTATAACCCGAGGTACGTTATAGCGGGGGTATCTGATATCCAAGTTCTACTGTAGTTTAAATACCCAAGTTCGAAAGTAAGGTTCTATTGTGGACATGTAGTCTCCATGACCGGAAGTATTCAGGACACCCAAGACTTAACAATCCTTTCTCTATTGAGAAGTATAAAAAGAAACACTTCGGTTAATTGGGGCTCCCCTGGGCGTTGTGTTTATATTATTAGTATGGTATAAATAATACACGTAAAACCCAACTACTATACGATTCCCTCAGGGAGTCCCTGCCCTATCAGCCGACGTGTCCAGATCGCAATATAAGGTGAGGAAAACTGAACCCCGGAGAACAGAGGGAATCAGATAATCTATTGAATCTATTGGATTTCTGTGAAGCTCCGCCGATTCGAGCTGACGAGTCTGGGAGATATTTCTTTTCTATTCTCTTGATAATGTTGAATAAACTTATTTGGCAAACTGCCTATGGTAGGGACCTCAATCCTCCACTAAATCCCGGAACCGTGTGACTATCATAGATCATTCAATACTCTACGCAGCCCCGAAGACCCATACTACATTAGTATTGTTTCTATAATGTATTTTGTCCAAGTCTTAATAAAAGCCATAACCGGCTCGGAATAAATCTAGGACTTTTACTTTTTCGGACACATGGAAAATTTCAGAAAATAAAAAATAAAATTAATTTCATCGTGAGTGATGCTTGATTTATCGACTGATTACAAATTTGATTATTATTTTTTTAAAACAAAAACCAACCAGATGGTCTCCCTTAGGGCGGATCGGCTGTTGTCTCTGTGCCGACCAAGGTTTGTAATCCGCTGAAAACCAATCGGATTAATTTAATTTTTTTTAAAATTTTATCCTTATATCGCACAATCGAAGTTTCTAATCGAATCAAAAAATTTCTTAATTACAGTGAAACCTCGATATAAACACCCTCGATAAGAGCAAATCCTCTTTAAAGACAACTCGGTTCCGACCCCTACTGTGGATTTTCCCCTAGTAAACCCCTCGATAAAGACAACTCCTCTAAAAACAATATTTCTGTCGTCCCTTAGGGTTACTTATATCGAGGTTTCACTGTATTTTTAGGGAATAAATATTATAGAGAAACACCTATCATAAAGATATAAGTATTTTTAGGGAATAAATATTATAGAAAAGCACCTATCATAAAGATATAAGTATAGTGAAACCTCGATATAAACACCCTCGATAAGAGCAAATCCTCTTTAAAGACAACTCGGTTCCGACCCCTACTGTAGATTTTCCCCTAGTAAACCCCTCAATAAAGGCAACTCCTCTAAAAACAACTTTTCTGCCGTCCCTTCGGGTTGTTTTTAGCGAGGTTTCACTGTACTTTGAACTCACTCAGATGGGTTGTATCCTGAGCCATAGTCCCCTCATTGGCGAGGGTCCCTCTGGCTGGCTTGACTGGAACTACTCTTTCTCCAGATTTCTCGATATATCGACTACCGTACTCCGTCTGCCCCACGGGCACTCCGTCTTCTCCGATCAGTCTTCCGTCATTGTGGGGACACTTGTGGTTCCTTTAGTTATTTTCGTTAAAAAAGTTACAATTAAATAAAAAATTATATTTTTTGTAATTTTCGAATTTTTGCAAAAAATAAAAAACAGTAATTTTAGCAACTATTTTTTATTTTTAATAAAATTTTGAAAATTGATGTTCAGAGAATTTCATAAAAACTCATTTTTTATTTTTTTAATAATGCAATTTTTTGAAAATTTTTGAATTTTCAAATAGAACGAGAGAGGTTTACAAAGATGAAAAAATGGTAATTTGGGCAACTTTTTTCTTTTCATTTTAGGCTGTATGACAGTTGCTCCCCAGAGGCAAATATTCCCCAGCGGTAGTTATTTACTAATAACAAATACTTCTCAATGACAATTGTTCCCCAACGGCAATTGTTCCACAGCGGTCTTTTCTGTCTATTTCACAAGATTTATCTCATTTATTTCGTTTTTATATTACTTTTTTAATATTTAAATTAATTTAATAATTTAGTTAAGTAACAAAAATAGTGATTTAAAAAGGAAGAATTTCGAAATCAGTGAGAATTGAAAAAAAAAAGAAGAACGAATGTCATTGGGAGATTGTACAACATTTACTTCCTTTATTTCACAAGTTTTATTTCATTTATTTTTTTTATATCAATTTTTAAATATTTAAATCAACTTAGTAATTTAGTTAAGTAACAAAAATAGTGATTTAAAAAGGAAGAATTTCGAAATCAGTGAGAATTGAAAAAAAATGGAAAGTGAATGTCGTTAGGAGATCGTACGACATTTACTTCCTTTATTTCACAAGTTTTATTTCATTTATTTCGTTTTTATATTACTTTTTTAATATTTAAATCAACTTAGTAATTTAGTTAAGTAAGAAAAATTAATCTAAAAAAATTTCAAAATCACTGTAAATCAAAAAAGCGAAAAATGGAGAGCAAATATCGCTGGGGGCTACTGTCACACATTAAAAATTGATTTTCTATTTTTTAAATTTTTTCTTAAATCAATTCCATAAAAATTTTAATTTTTGAATTTCCTTAAAAATAGAAAATTTGTCAATTTTTTCGAAATTGACTCGTTTTATTTTTCATTCAAAATTCTAAAATTTTTAAAACAATTTTACGAAAATTTTGATTTTTATAATAGTTTAATTTTAATTTTTTATAATAATTTTTTTATAATAATTTTTGATTTTTATTTTTTATAATAATTTTTATTTTTTTATAATAATTTTTGATTTTTTATAATAATTTTTATTTTTTATAATAATTTTTATTTTTATAATAATTTTTGATTTTTATAATAATTTTTGATTTTTATAATAATTTTTTTTATAATAATTTTTGATTTTTATTTTTTATAATAATTTTAATTTTTTATAATAAGTTTTATTTTTTTATAATAATTTTTATTTTTTATAATAATTTTTGATTTTTATAATAATTTTTTTTATAATAATTTTTGATTTTTATTTTTTATAAAAGACATACCCGCATTCGCACAATTGACAAATACATTTTTCTTCAGTTCCGTTGGACGGAGAAGCCACTGCAGCCGCGGCCATCCTCAATAATGCCAGTTTTTAAAACATTTCAAAAATGAACACTACTTTTTTGGACTGCCTATGTGTCCTGGCAACAAGATTCTAAATGAATGGAAAAATGGGCCTGTTTTTGGTGACAAACCTTTGAAACATTAAAATTAAACTTTTGTTTTTATTCCTTTCAAAAAAGAAGAAAAATGAAGGTGGACAAAGTAACCGTCCCGGATTAGCAGAACACTGTTCTTCGTAAGGGATATTTTTAAAATTTTATAAATACTAAAAATTAAATAAAATCAAAATTAATAATAATTTTAAAAATTTGAAATTTTGTGTGAAATTGAATATATTAAAAATTAAAAAATACGAATTTTCGAAATCAGAAAAAGTCGAAAATGTTCAAAAACGGTAGGTTATTTTTAGTTATGAAATCCCGAAATTTGTAATTTTACTTCGATACTTGAGTACCTGGTCCTTACATTGCTGTCTGTGATCATTACTGTAGGTCCCAGGATTTTCTTCAATAATCTGGATTTCTGACGACAATTAACCGATGTCTAATGACTCCGCCACCGGTTGAACAAGTCGGATTTCGAAAGGATAAAGAGCCAAATCATCTCGTTCCAGGTCTGTTATTCCTGGACCTATATTATTACCTATTTATTTTACATTATTCTTGTCATCTTTTTTGATGAAGTTCATTAACCTGAAGAAAGTAAATTATTTTAAAGAGTAATCCGAAACATAAGTTGCTTGAGCACATCGAGCAGATAGAGAATTTTTATCAACGAAATATCATAAGAAAATTCGGCTTATACTACTGTATACTAAAATAATTAATCACGTTCAACTGGTGTTCAATTACGGAAATTTGTTTTTAAAAAACCAAATATACCACTACCAATGGTTCTGATGTTATTTTCGTCACGTTCGTTCTTGCCAGATTGCTCGTTTTGTTCGTTCTTGCCAGATTGCTCATTTTGTTCGTTTTTCTGATTTATCAACTCATTGACATCGTCTTTCAGTTCTGGAATATCAACGAGAAATTGCAGAGCTTGATTCAAATCCACAACTTCAATAGCATTGTCCTTTTGTAAGACCTTTGCTAGATCTTTAAACGACGTATGAGTCAAGGACATTGTCTCGTTGATGATTTCATTCAATACTGAGATGGAAACTTCTTTCGGTATGTTGTTATTCGGATTCATGACTGTTCTCGCCAATTTCATTCCGATTGAATTCAGAAGATAAGGTCTTCTGATTTCGGATGCACTGATTGGAGTAATGACTTTGATCTCTTCCAAGAATTTGTTAATGTTCTGAGCCGATTCTTCCCATATATCCCTTAAACTGCCAGTATTCCTTTTGTAGTTCTGATTGTTTTGCATGGCAATTAGATTATTAAAAGCCTTACTTTCGACATATACGATTCTGTTTTGTTTAAACTCAAGGCGAACTTTATTGCCTTGGTAGAACTTCTCTGAGAATGTCTTCAACACATTCAATGAATCACTGATGTTTCCGAAATTATCTCCACAGTGAGTGAATATATAGAATAAATTAGGGATAACAGTCTTGGAGAAGAGGGAGAGCAGTCCTTTGAGACAATTTTCGAATTCGGAACCGAGTTTGCAATCATTCGACTTTAAGACGATACAAATTCCATGGAGCTGATCGAGTTTTTCTATCTCTTCTCGAATCGAAACTAAGCTGAGTTTGTCTTGATCCGGTCCTCTCGAATCAACTAACCCAGGGGTATCGATTATGTTGAAGGTGTCTCCTCTGAACTGGAATGAATGTTTCCGAGGGTTTTGGGTTACTATTTGACCTATATCATTGAAGTTCTCGTTTTGATCTGGATCACCAATTTGGATTTTATTCATCTTCATTGTCCCATCGTCTTCTTTGGAATACGATGTGAATACTGTCGGGACGACCGTTTCTAGTTTTCCGTTAGCATCATCAAATTGAGGAAACTTTCGGTAATTTGGAATACTGTTGACCAATGTTGATTTGCCCGTTCCGCTTGCTCCGAGCAGGAGGATGTTGTATGTTCGAGGTGAGAGGTTTTTCGGCTTTGGAGGTAATGAAGGTAATGAAGACGATTGATGTTTATTAGATTGAAAAGTCGAGGTTGATGAAGTTGAAGGTTTTGGGGTTAGATTCAGAGATTGAATATTTGGCTTATTGTTTGCTTTTCCCCACTGAGAAAGACAAAAGAATTCAATATCGTCGATGTTGTTGACATTGCAGGTGCACTTCTTCAGCAGACTTCTATTAACAACTCTAATTAATTTACCACAATCTTTGCAGATCCAATTTGTAACTGATGAACAACACTGACAGCGATTTCGCTTACCTTGTACATTCGGTTTTGCTTTCCCAACCCAACCAATGGTGTTTGTCTGTTTCGTAGAATCGCTCATAATGATCACAGGATATTCAGATGCTTCTTTTCGTGAATCCAAAACCCATTGAAAAACTGTTTCTTTGTCAAAGTAAGCATCAACCAGATAGTTAAAGTTAGTAGAGCTAACAAGGATCTTCACCTGGTTTTGGATCATGCCCATCACTCGATTGTAATTAGCATTATTTAATTCAAGAATGAATTTGTTATATTGTTTCTTCAATGGAAATACTGTCTGTTTATTGTAGATAATACCAAACATGTTTTTATCAAGGAAGCTGATAGGGAGATTGTATTTCAATGATTTCTTCAAATAGGGTGTAAAAAGAGAGTGGAAGGTTGAAACGTCAGAATAAAGGTCGGCAAATCTTACAGCACTGTATGGAGGTCCATTTTTTAATACTTTTTCATGTTCAGCTATTTGTCTAGAACTCTCACTCAAGCGTTGAAACAATTGATCATAGTTATATTTGTTTTCAGTTGATTTCAGCAGCTGTGGATGCTGTGCTTTAATTAGAGCGATGATATTTTCTAAATAATACATATTTTTAAATTCAAAAGACGAAACAGGAAAATCCAAATTGACTGGATTGTTCAGCTCGAGTAAGATCGGAATGATGTCTTCTCTTTGGAGAACTACGTTGATTGTAGCACCGAATTGAGCATACGGGATTGTCATCTCTGCATCGAAGTTGACTTTAATATAATACTCAGAAGGGATATTATTGCCCCAAGGATTATTGTGCTTTTCGTTTGCAAGCTCCATCAAAAATTTGTGAACTTTGTCAGTACCAAATTTCTTGTTGTATGGAATAACAAGGAAAATTTGATGACCAGAGTAAATCTTGAGTACTTCCTGGGTAATCCGTGGGTTCTTTTCTATTGGTTGTTGAGGGCACAGAACGACTTTGCATAAGACCATGTTACAAAGAATATAATTCACCTTGGCGTGTTGATAAAAGAAGTCGAACACTTCGCTGATTTTGGATTCTTTGAATGTGAGTAATTTGAGCTGAAAGTTAGTTTGGTTATATACTCTACTAATGTGAAAGTGAACCATTTCTCGAGGAGACACTTGCAATACTTGAAGAATATCATCTACGATTGTAGTTTCTGACTCAACCTGCTTGATTTGAAGAATTTTCGGGATCACGTTGTCACTGTGGTCTTCATAGTCAACTTTACAAGAATCGTCAATCACAAAATCGAGAGTTTTGTCTGAGTATCCAATAATTGACTGACAGTCCTGTCCGAAAAATTGCTTGTATTGAGTTATCTTTTTCTGGTTTAGCGGCATTTTTCTAAAACCTATTTACAAAATTATTCACAAATAATCGGTATTCAACTGCAACAAACAGTCAATTGTCAAATCTCCATATTTTAAAATTATATTATTCATTAAATATATGAAAGATAAGTAAAAATGCATAATTATTTTAATAGATTAACTGAACTTCCATTGGAAGTATACTTAACATTATAAAAGACAAATTCTGAAGATTTACAGTTTTTCAAGAAAGAATTATTTTTTCGAAGATGTTACTGATCGGTTTATCCTCTGCCTTAAAAATAAACAACTTCTGCATTGTCTGGGACGACTTTTGTACTGTATGATATTCGTAGCGCTGATAATATCTAATTTAAATTTGTAATTCTGGATGGTCTGAATTTCTTTACCAGTACTCTAACTTCCCTTTACTCTTTTTCTTCTTCCTTCAATTTGATATCCTTTTTCAGTAGCTTTTCTTCCATAATTTCTGAAATCTTCACTTTTATAAATAAAACCACGTTTTTTCACGAGAAGTAGAAGGAAAATAAAAGAAATTTCTCAACGAATGGCTGATAAGAATATAAGTCTTGTAATAAACTTGGTTGACTTGTTGAGAAGGATGCTGAGACGTCAAAAATCAATGAAATATGTACTTATAGTATTTCATGATCCAAAATAATTTAATGATACTTATCATACAAAAAGATTAAAATATAAAAAACCAATACTATTCCAACATTCCTGTGCTTTATTAAGCAAGATTCGATTTCAACATGATATTCAAATGACAAACTTTATCAGCCGACAAATTCGATCGATTGAAAAAAAATCGTGAGCAAATAAATTTTTATTGATAATGTATTAATTGCAGAAGTCAAAACTATTTAGATTTTTGAGAGTGATATATGTACTGTATTTGCAATTACTCGTTTTTTTTGCTTGTTGGAGTTGTTTCTTTCTTTAGATTAAATAAATAAATTTTTACCAGTAAAAAGAAGTAAAATATTTGCTTTAAAGAAAACACTAATATTAATCTACAGATCGGTAAATTGCTTTTTCAGATTGATGAAGCAGAATATAGTACTAAAAGTATTTCTGAAAACACATGGATTGTTAAAAAATAACTGTTTTCAATTTATTTGATATTTATAATACAGAAAACTTTCAAGGAGATGGAAAGTACCCCTTAGGTCGTCCAAAAACCTGGTAGTTAGACAAAATCAGGACAGATATGAGAATCGCAAAAGTTAAATCTGAAGACGCTACAGACCGCACAGAGTGGAGAACAAGAACAAATCAAACGGACCTTGTCCAGTAGTAATTATATCTTTTAGATTAGGCAAGTAAAATTATTTTTACGATTAAAAAAAAATAAATATTTATCATTAGGGCAATTTTAGGTACTGATGGAAAGGCCGATAAATCATTGAAAAAAGTTCTTGAATGTATCTCAAATAAAGTATATTTTTATTTATCGATTTTAAAGGTACCATTTGTTTACAATGATAAAAAAGTCGAAAATTCTCGAATTTTGGAGGTATATTTGAATCCATTATTATTAATCACTGCCGTGGTATTTCTTTTTCCAATAATATAATATCCGAAAGCAAATCGAATTCATTTGTGTATGGCTTTGGCTTGATAGCAGCCTTAGATAAACGTTCATTAAAAGCTCCTGCTTCCAGTGGAAGGCCGTTGTCGTACACGTGTTTGAACAATTTGAGGATGGTTGGAAGCAAACGTTGTATCTTCTGATTGTTGATGGACAATTGATGTTCCAAATTGACAGCGAGTCTTGTTGTCCGATTAATTAGAGTTATTTGTTCTTTTTTGACTGGAATCACCTTCTGAATTCGGTCGAAGAAAGTTTTAACGTTCTCGGCAGTTTCTTCCCAATAGTACTTGAAATCGTCCTCGGTTCTGTTCTTACTGTAGATAATTCCCTTTTCTGTGGTGACAAGGTACTTGAAGGCGTCAGAATCGACAACGCAGGAGTTTTCTGGAGTCAGTTCGAATTCGATTCTGTTTTTCCTGAAGAATTCCTCAAGAGGGTTGGTGATGTCCCCGATGCCGAAGAAGGTTCCACTGGCGAAGGTGAAGAAGAAGAATAAGTTGGTAGATATATACTTCCTAGGTAAGAGGGAGAAAAGCTGTTTCAGAGCCAGTTCGAGTTCAGGACCGAGTCTACTTTCATTCGATTTCAAAACAATGCAGACAGCATGGATTTCGTCTTGTTCCTCGAGGGCTTCTTTGATTAGCTCGAGATTACGGTTATCCTGTTCCATTCCTCGGGAATCACGTAAACCAGGAGTGTCTAAAACCTCCACAGCGTTCTCCCCGAACCGGAAAAAGTGTTTCTTCGGTCGTTGAGTCACTGATTGTCCCACATCATTGAAATTCTCGTTGTCTTCCTCTTTCCCTGCTCTGACTTTAATCGGAGCCCTATCCTTGGAGTAGACTGTGAATTCTACTGGGATGCAGAGCTTCATCCTTTGTTTTTTAGCTTTATCAAATTTCGGCCAAGAAAAATAATTCGAAAGTCCACTGATCAGTGTTGATTTCCCTGCACCCGATTCTCCCACAAAAACCACTTTGAATTTCTTTGGATGATCTGAAACTAAAAGTGATTCGGAAATTAAAGACTAGTGGAATAAAAGAATCTTGAATGATATTACTGTAAACTTCATCTGAGTTCAATTTACCTAATGGAGGAGTAACAATCTCGTTATTCAAGTTTCGTGTAGTCGTTTTAGTCGGTGTTTCAGGTGTCATGGATCCGCTTCCAAATTCTCGCTTACGAAGTGAATACCGAGGATTTGTTAAAATCGATTTCTTCGGAGTGGCCAAAATTCGTGTTTTCCCTTCATCTTTATTGGAATTGACGGGGAAATTAGTTACTTCTGTTGACTGGTCTTGTGGAAAAGTTTCCTCTACTTTCTGTTTATTAAAAATTTTATTAATTGTTCGTTGGTGATTTAGTGGAACAGAGAGATCTCTATTTTCTCCCATTGTCGTTCTATTAAGGATATCTGAAATTCCCGAAGGTATCTGTTGATTGTGATTTATTATAGAATCCAGAATATCCATCATTGTCAATCTGAAGTCATCGTCCGGCCAGTAGTCCTCAATTCTGTTCTCTTGACATAACGCTAAATATCTCATAAACGATTCCTTGAGTACTTGTTGATTCAAGGAAGTCCTAGTTCTGCTTTTCTTGAAGCTGCGAACAATGTCCTCCAATGCCCGGTAACATTGATCAAAACTTCCTCGTTGTTCAAATGTCGTTTCGTTGCAAACATTGGTCAACTCATGCAGCAGGTCAAACATCCAGTAATTTTCGTTTTCTTTTTTTCCTTTATCCAAGTGAATCTGAAGTGGCATCCCGAGATCATCAAATTTCCTGTAAGTAGTTATTTGATGTATCGCTTCATTCATGGATTGATCAGAATCGGAGATTTGTCCATTGCATATCATCTGACAAAGAATATGCCGATTGAAATATGACTCTTCATCTTGTGATAGACTTTTTAAGAGTCCCTTCTCGATCTACAATATATCATTTACCATTTCTAAAAGACTACATTCAAACCTCTCTTATACTTTTCTCATCTTTATAAAGAGGAACTGCAATAATCATCTGATATCCGTAGTCAATCCACTTTATTCGATGAGTTATTCTAGGATTAACTTTCTGTTGTGGTAATACCACTTTTCCTTTGGTTAACTGGATAAAAAATAAAGGAGTACCTGTCGGGAACTGAGAACAGAACTGGATCATTGCTTTGAAGTATGAATCATCAGTCTTCCACAAACTGACTGCCATAACCGGGTCCACCTGGAGGGCTTTCAAGCAATTTTGGCTACTTGGATGTTCTTTGATCACAGTTTCGATTGTGTACTTTAGAGAAATTTTAGTTGGAATTATTTCGTGAGTTTCGTTGGTTTTCACTAAATTGGATCCTAGAGAATCAAATCCAATGACATTATCTGTGTTTATTCCAAAGATGGAGACTGTTTTTGCTGGATCTTTCTTCTGCGTGGAAGAATATGAGTAAGCCATTTTGTACACTAAACAATTCGAAATTATTACGAATATTGAAATCTTACATGGTGAAAACCAAAATGGAAACTAATTAAGATGCTAAATTTTGGAATTGTGCGAAACTATTCGAGATATTTGGAGCCAAAAACACAAAACTGACACTAGAAGTAATTGTACAGCTGAGCCTTCTTAGAATACTTGGTGTTGTTGTACCTTGAGTTTCACCGTTATTATATCCTAAATCTCAATCATCCCTGAAATCCTCAATTTTATAAATAAAACCACGTTTTTTTCACGAGAAGTAGAGGGAAAATAAAAGAAATTTCTCAACGAATGGCTGATAAGAAATATAAGCTTGTAATAAACTTGGTTGACTTGTTGAGAAGGATGCTGAGACGTCAAAAATCAATGAAATATGTACTTATAGTATTTCATGATCAAAATCATTTAATGATACTTATCATACAAAAAGATTAAAATATAAAAAACCAATACTATTTCAACATTCCTGTGCTTTATTAAGCAAGATTTAACAGGGTTTTAAATGAATTTTATCAGTATAACTACGTTGATTGATCCAGAAAGGAAACATCAAAGATGGACAAACCTTTGTTTGAATAAAAAATCAATTATCTCAATTAAGTTTAATGAAATTTTTGGAAGAAATTTATCTACTTCATCCACAATCACATCTTTATCGAAACTTTACACTTTTTTGATTAAATAAAAAACAATTAAAAAAATAAATAAAACAACCATTGATCGTAGTGTTGATCCCAGATATTTTTGCAGAAGTCGACGAACAACTTTGAATTCGTGAAGTAAAATATGAGAATAAAAATATCTCTAAATGTACCACTATTATTGAACGTCCAATATATCATTCATATTCGATATTTATAACTGAAACAATTTTGGAAGAAACGAACTATCCGTTGAAATTTTTTTATCAAATCCTCTGCTAACAAATTCCAAAGTAATTCATCTCACCAAAAGGTATTACAACTTTGGATTCTGTGGATTTCCAACAAATCATTTCTAAAAATATAAATGTCTATTGCAAATTATCAAAGAAAAACCATTTCAGAAAACAGATGCTGTTTTAATCAACGATTTTAGCTATTTCTATCCCTTGGAATTTCTATTTATTGGAAACCTGTCAAGTTTGATGAAATGTCCAGAAAGATCAATCCGAAGTATTCCAAAACGAACAAATTTTTTTATTATTTATCATAATAATGCAGAACTATCAGACTTCACAGGTTGTTTTTGTTTCTAATTTGTGCACTTACTAGTATTGATTTCATTAAAAAATCATTACCAACTGGTCGATACAGGAAATTGCATGGATATAGTTTCCACTTAAGACGACAAAACAAGTTCAAAAAAATATTTTTTAATGCTTTTGAGCAAAAACATGCACATGATTTTCATTTGAAACCGGATGTCAATTCTTAAAAAATAGTGTTTTTCCGTGGATTTAAATATTAATTACATACAAAAAGAGCATGTTAAAATGACTCTAATGTATTAAATACATTCGATTTAATATACGGTGCACTATATTTAATGCATCGACATCAATATAATGTATCGGTACACTGAATATAATATATCTGATATATCAGAACTGTTTTAATGTATCTATACATTACATGGCTCATACAAAAAATATCTTTAATATATCGGTACATCAATTCAATATAATGTAATGTGCATTATTTCCATGTATCAGACGCATTAAATACAATCTAACGACATTAATATAATATATTGGTACACTGAATATAATATATCTGATATATCAGAACTGTTTTAATATATATACATTACATACTATATACCCATTTTTGTATGTAGTTAATGTCAATTTTTTAAATGTGTGTCAATTAACCGGTATTTTAACTGATTTAAATATAATTTCTACTGAATACCAAGTATAACATCGAAGAAATTATTTTTCGTGGTCTTGAATGAAAATTACACATTTATGAATTTGAATATCGATTGGAATTCATCTTTTGAAACGAGTGTCCATGGATCCAAGTTTTGTTTTCATCTGTTGCCGAGTCACCTTGGGCTCACGATACACTTTTGCAAAAACCTCTGCGTCATGTTTGGTTCGTTATCTTTCATTTTCCCGCAATTCGGAGAGAAGGAATGATTGGAGACGTCTTTCAACTGAACCAGTCGAGTCGTGCACACCCGATCGCGATTTCCACCTTGACGCCCTTGAAGGAATGCAAAACAAAACTAAATCACTCACTTTACTTTTTCTCACAAAATCTTGAATCCTTTTGAACCAATTCGTGAATTCCATAATTGAACGAATGTCAGTCGTAAACTTTTTCCTTTTATGTCCAAACTTGGACAAATATCAAAAATTCAATTCAACGAATATGTTTGCTTGCATTTGGCTTGAATTGGACTTTTGCTGACTAGAATCTTCCAGAATCCAATGGGAGATTTCGAAACTTTTTGGAATTTCATAGAAGATTCTAGGATCTTTTAGAATTTTACAAGTTTTCAAAATCTTCCAAAATTCGATGGGGGATTTTTAAACTTTTGAAAATATCATAGTTTCTAAGATTTTTTAGAATTTTTAAAAAATTGACTGAAACTTCTGAAATCTTCAAGAATTTTACAAGTTTTCAAAATCTTCCAAAATTCGATGGGGGATTTTTAAACTTTTGAAAATATCAGTTTCTAAGATTTTTTAGAATTTTCAAAAAACTAACTGAAACTTCTGAAATTTTACAAGTTTTCAAAATCTTCCATCGAATTTTGAAAATGATTGAAGTTTTTGGAAATATCATAGAAGATCTTAGAATCTTTCAGAATCTTGTGGATATTTTTGGAATTTTTGAAAACTTCACAGAAGTTTCTGAAACCTTTAGAAATTTTACAAAAGTTTTCAATTGCTTCTATAATCCCATGTAGATTTTTAGATCCTTCTAAAATTCAATAGAAACTTTTCAAAATTTAACAAAAATTAGAATTATTATTTGAAACAGAATTCTAATTTTCTAAAATAATCTGAAAATTCGTATCGGGATAATTTTGTAAAAAATATGTTTTTTATTTTTGTAAAAGTTTAATTTTTATTTTCAGAATGACGACTCCGCCGGTGAAACAAGAGACCTTCACTACGCAGCAGCCCGACGGCACTTTTGTCACTCACACGACCACCGTGAGAGAGAAGATCGTCGAAGACACCGAATTCACCTTCGGAGGGGGTCAAATCAATGAAAGGTATTGCTGCAAGCCCGAAGGCATTGTTAGAATCCTCGAAATTGTGAATTTTCTTTTAATTTTTAAAATAATTATTAATTTTAGATTGTTTCATTGATCATTGTTTGTTTGATCACTTCTGTTTATGGACCTGGTCCTTTCAAGGGAGTTTTGTTTGGTCAGACCATTTTGATGATTTTTGCCGGAGTGGCTTTCATCTTCTCGTTTATGCTTCTTGTCGGATTCTTCTTCAATCTCCACTTGACCCATCTCGACTTCTTCCCCTGGAGGCCATTTGTGGGTTTTCTATGAAAAAAATAATAATTTTAAATCATTTTAAAAATGGAACATTTTCTGTTCAAAAATCTTCAAACATATTTGTTATTTTTTTAATTTCAAAATTTCAATATTTTTCAACAATTTTTATTTTTTCAAAATCAACAAAAATTAAAAGACAAAAATAACTTAATTTTAAATAAAACATATTTGATGAATTTCGAATGGAGAATTTTTGAGTAATTTAAAAATGATATTTTTAAAAATTAAAATAAAAAACACTTTTAGGATATGGTTTGGTCCATAATTTGTGCCGTCAACTTCCTCATTTTCGGGATCGTGGAGGCCTATTACACCACAGGGGCCTGGTCCAACAACTGCAATGACATCGGGGGTGATGGAATCATCCACAACGGCTGTAGAATGATCATCGAATGGGGATTTGCTTCTTTCTTCTGTTTCGTCAACGCAGTCCTCTATGGTATCAGTGCCCTCCTCGCAAGGCGAAAAAGAGCCTATGAGTAGTTTCAGAAACATTATCTATCCTGCCAGAAATCAACTACAGTATCCACTTTTCTCAGAGTTGCATAATAAAAAAACTAAAATTTATAAAGATAAATCACAAAGAAATTATGATCAGATATTCTTATTTTGACAAATACCGTATATAATGACATTGCTTCTTGTCTTTGATTTTGAGAAAATGGGTAATCTTATAAATAACGATTCACCAAGTCTTCCAGCGATGAAAGGGTGATCAATCCAGAGGAGATATTTCAATTTGTTTTGGAGTTTTTGTTGTATTTAACAGTTTCGTTCTCACTATCGTCATGTCAAAGAGAATCACCGTCCAAAAAACCGAATTCAAGAGGATATTCAAGTTACTCAAAAGTAACGATCAAAACCTCATCGATAGTGATTTTATTTTCTTTTTGACAATGCAGATAAAAAGGACGAATTTTGACTTACTTAATCTATCATTACGAAATCATATAAATCCACAAAAGTCTTGAAAAAAGTTCTACCAACAGCTTCCAATTAGTCAGGAATTTCCTTTAGATCTAGCTACATATGAAAAAATGAAATTCAAAAGCAACAGTTAACGTAATACGAATACAGAATTTTTACACTAGTAGAAATGGCACTTTCCAGATCAATACATCTTTCCTCAAAGCTGAGTCTCCTTCTACAACAACCCCTATCCTCATTAATTCCATGATAAACGTAATGTCGGAAAACTAGATCTGGCCTCATCTAGTCCGAAACTAATATGGAAGGAAAAACGTCTCTCAGCAGGCATCGAACCTGTATCGTCTTGCTATCCGGGCAAGTGCTTTTCTCTTAAGCTACGAGAGCGACCTCTTCCATTCCATTCCTGGGAGCAGAATCGTTTCTCCTGAAGGATCGCTCCTTTCTCGCTACGCTTAATGTTGCGACACATAAGCCTGAACACCCATATTGTTTCAAAAAAGAAGAAAATTACGGTATTGGTTAGTTTAAAGTTTTTAATCTATTGTCTTCTAATAGCTTTGATTACTTTATTTTCATTTACATAAACTCAGATCCAGGCATTCCTTGTCCGTCTCTCATCTCAAGCAAGGACGGGTCCACTAGACCTCCACTAGCATCTCTTCCGACTCGACGTCGGCCACCACCACACATTCTGGTTAACTCAAAGTGACTAAGACAAGTTTGACAAGAAGATTTGCAATTCTCTAACATCCAAGGGTTCTTCTGGCATTCTCCTCTCTGGGACCAAGCTTGGCAATCTCGGTGGTAGTCGTCGCAGGTTCCGTAGAAGTAATCTTGGGGGATACAGTAACCACATGAAACTCTGCAATTACAAGCCATCCAAGTGGCATTTCTGGCACATTGGCCTTGAATGCCCCAGTATTGACAGCAGATGTTTTCGTTGAAGCATCCAGGAGAATCGCATTTGGCAGGACGAGCAGGGGCCGGAGTTGGTCTTTGATGTTGTTGGGATCTTCCTCCACAAGTCTGAGCCCTAGTGGCTGAGCATTTCTTGCAAGATCTGCGACAGTTTTCAGTCATCCAGTAGGGGTTCTTGGTACATTCTCCACTTCTTGACCATCTGACACAGTTCGGGTGTCGGTCAGAGCACTCAACTCTGATGTCGTAGGAAGGTCGGCATCTTCCACAAGAGGCTTTGCACCATTCATTCATGTATCCAGGGTTCCTGGAGCACTCTCCCTTGTCTTTCCAAGTGGCGCAACACTCGTGCTCATTGAAGCAGTTGTGGACATGTGCTCCGGGTCTCGCTGCCGGGGGCAATGTTGTCAAAACAGGAGGTCTTCTCGTCGTTACAGGAACATTGGATGCAGCAACACAAACTCCTCCTTGACAGACTCCGTTGTAGCAAGGGTTCTCTCCTCTGTATCCTCCGCAACCAGCTCCGATCCTGAGTTTACTGGAACATCTGGGGGATCCATGAGAACGATCACAGAAGAGATATTTAGAGCCGCATTCTGTAGTGGCGGTGCAAGTAGGTCTTGGGGCGTATTCATACATGTTGTCTGTATAAAGGTTACTGAGTCCATCGACGTTTCTCCAGGGCTCGAAGGGTCTCATCAAAGCCGATCCAAAGTGATTGGCAGAGCTACATTGCTGTCGATCAAGAGGGAAGGAGTTCTCTCTCTCATATCGGCTTTGTCTTTGCTGTCTCCACAGTTCCCAAATGAAATCGACGAAACTATGATGTAAGAAGAAGATAGGGTCGTTGGCCGAAGTTGATTGGTCCAGCATGTCTCCTCCAACAAAGATGTGGATGTTTCCGTGGGTGTATTCAAGAACGTTCCAGTCTGTTCTCACAGGACAGCCTTGTTGAGGAGCCGTTACTGCCAAAACCTGCTCCACTTGCGTCTGTCTCATCACGAATGCAATTTCTGCCTCAGTGAACAAGGATCCCTGGGCTCCTATGGCTCTTCTGATGTACGGGTTCCCGTTTCTTGTTCTCCACGGATTGAGGAATCCAGTGACCAGATTACCTGAAGCATCGGTTCTTCCCATAAGTTCATCAGAGAATAGAATGGAATCTCTCGGGTTAGCCAAAGAAGAGTCCAAGGTAGAGTCCCAATAAGGCAGCCCCAGAGTTGGGTCGATCTGTCTGATGGCGATTTCCATTCTCTTTATGAACTCTCGATGCCAGGGGAGGAAGGCCGGACCAGAGTGAGCTCCTCCAGATGCTGCAAACTGACTGTGGACACTGGAGAGTGTGTCGTACTCTCCTGAATTCTTCAGTTGTCTCATGACGGCGTGGAATCGGTCTCTTTCTGCATCCGTCATCATTCTGTATTCCTTCCTCAAGGCCTTTCTCAGAGGCTGACCATTGCTAAGAGTACAGGCATTCGATCCTTGCTGACCGTTACCTCCCATGTACTGGCAAAGACATCCGAGATCCATGCACTGGTAGGGGGTTGAGGCGATCGGAGCAATTTCCGCAGCGATCATGGGAGCTGGTTGTCCAGGGATCGCCGGGGGTAGAGCTAATTTGGCCGTTACTGGGGGACTTGCCTACAATGAATAAATTACTAAATCGTCATCCCAAAAAATCCTCACCCTGGCATTTTTGTCCCATTTATGAATCTGTTCGCAGATAATCTTCAAAGCAGGAGTAGGAGCATCGGAGCATCTTGTCTGGGCCCCCGACCCATGGATGAACCCCAGTAGGGTTATTACAAAGAATATCAACATTAGACCAACTTGCAGTCAGATAGAATGACAGAATGAATTGCCTTTTGACTTCTTGATCGAAACAATTCGCCAAAAGACAGGTGGGCAAAACCGGTCTGATAAGGTCGTTCCGCTCCTTACTGAATTACTACGTCCCATCCAACCTACCTCGGCATGAACCGAACACCTATTTTTAAATTAATCGCAATTGACATCATCATTTTTATTAGACTGTACAAAACAATTAGTCTTTATCGAGGTTTCTTGAACATGGTCTTTTGGGTAAAACTAAATGACATCAAGAAAGTTTTAGTCTCTCAAAGGACCGAATACTCTTGGAGTTTTGCAAAATCACGTAAACTCAAGGTCCCATTGTTTTCGATCTCAATTCAGGGAGTTCTTTAAATTTTGTATTGAAATATTTTTCGAAATATTATATCAAGTATATCTGGTTTTATAATAATAAAACTGAGTCATTCCCAAAGAAGTCATTAACTTTACTGAAACGTCTGTGGTTCTGAAACGATGTCTTCCCCGAACAGAATGATTTCATCTACGACCTCTGACTCAAAGTGGATGACTAAGAATCAATAATTCCTTCAGAGAATCCATAAACCCAGCAGATTATTTATTTACTATTCAGAACTAGAAAAATCAATTACTTGACCCCATTAAGGGAGTTTCACTATTACCATCGAGATGGAATCTGGGAGTTGAATTGCCACTGGCGTTTGCTGTAACCATTTCGCTGATTGTTTGGTCGTTGAAGGAAATTCCATTTTCTTCTTTTTTCCCCAGCAATGGAAGCTTGACTTTCGCTCCCATGACACTGAAGGTCCTTTCGAAGGCCTTAATTTTCTTGTTCGTCGACCCTATCGAACTGGAGTCTTCTGAAGCCAGAGTCCCATCAGGAACGACTACTTGATTCAGTTCCACCGAAGATTTGAATTTATCCCAGAGAGTGTGGAGGATCTGTTGTGAGAATAGTTCATTACTGTGTCCCGCGAGCATTTTAAGGACGATGATGCCGTCGGCATTGATAATCTTGTCGCAGAACTCCCTGAACAGAAGTTTTTCTTCCGGATCCGGTTTTAGGAATCTGAAGCAGCCATTAATTGGTGAATCTAAATTACCAAACCTCTCAATGTAAGCCACTCTCCTTCCGGAGATTTTCGTCATGTAGGTCCATCTCCACATGTCGAAGAACGTTAATCCAAAAACAATGATGAACCAAATGTATAAAAAGAGAAAAACTTTTTCGTTGAACATATTGACGACGAGGACGCACTGAACTGAGAATCTTTGAATATTGGCCATTATCCTTACCTAAATACCACTTTAAAGTACTGTTAATTGGCAAATAAAAACACACAGAGAAATCACACATGGCTATCCTGGGGAAATTGCCGCTCAGTTCCCAGTCTTTTCCGGTCCTGATGTCGTTCAGGATGTTGATTCCCCACAGAGAGTTATTCTGCCCCAGGAACTTGTTCATCATTACGAATTGCCCGATTACGTTGAAAAGATACAGTAATTTTGTCAGAATATACATGCTGAAATTGCGTGTTAAATTTAATTTCTGAACAATCCTAACTTTGCCAGGTAAGTCCCGTGAAGGAGCCCGAGGGTTAAATGTTTTTCAGTGGTGGAGGAGACGTCTCTTCTGACCTTTTGGAGCCGAACACTATCTTCCATGTACCTGCAGATGGTCTCTACTGCTTTGTTTCTCTCGGCTCCCTCGGTGTCGTCACATTTCTGGACGATCTTCACCATGTTGGCGATGTTCAACCCCGACTTGGTGTTCATCTGGGCCCAGAAGATAACTGGCAGGTAGAAGAACCCGGCCTCCAGGGCCAGCAGGAATGGGACCCACTGATAGTAGATGAGCTGGCGATCTTCTCTAAAAACCTCCGAGTTATAATTAGAAGTAGAACGGTAGAAATGTAAAGATCCGTGATTTTTTTTAAGTGGAAGAAAAAACATGCATGAAATAAATTTACCGTTCGTCTAAGTCGTTGGGGACTTTTTCTCCAGGTTTCACCCAGTAGGTGTTGTATACAAAGCTGAAATAATTCATCAGTTAGATCAAGTAAGACAAGAAACACCAGTAGTCTTCTGCGTACTGCTCCCAGGCTCGACTGAATTCCGCAGGAACGAAGCATTGGATCGGCTGACCGACATACTGTTTTGCCGTAAGGACAGCGGCAGCGAAAACGATGATTATGGTAGAATAGTAGTAATTGACCCGATCGAAGACTGTGTCGTCGTCCCTGGGCTTGATGGAATTGAGAGCCGATCCGAGGAAGTTCATCTCTTGCTATCATCTGGTTCTTGCTTGAAAACTTGAATAGGTCAAATCAAGGCAAAATTTAAAAGATTTTCGAAGATCACGATAATCCTGAGAACAAGCAGATTAATCAGAAAACAAGTTGTCTGTAAGTGATTGTCAGACAAGAGTCGTAATTTTTGCAGAGAGGTGTGTTCGAGAGTGAACAGCCTCTTCAAGGATCGATTACAGCGACTCGCGCACTTTCGAAATGACGGAAGTGGATGAAAATTCCGTTCATTGTTTGACTTAATGAACTCCCAGAATCTAATGATTTAAGGTGACACGAAGGGTCTCATTGATTCATAATCCTTTGAAGAATTTTCTTTTTGCAAAAAAGCTCAATGACGATGAATCGGTTATTTGAAGATGAGGCGGCAGTTCATCCATTACGTAAAGTTGACTGTGCTGTAGTCATCGTTGGACTCTTACCCTGATCCCTCTTGAGTAAATCCACAGAATTTAGGTGAATATCGATCGTTTCAAAGTTCTTGTAATAAAAATGTAATTTTTTTCAATTTCGTAATTTTAACAGCGATTTTAGAACAAATGATTGAAAATACAAAATCAGATTGTGATCGTCGAAATCTCAATGTAGTTTAATCTTTAGCCAACTAATGATCAAAAATATCTTGTGGATTTTTGTTTATTACAGTACTGTAGTCAATTTTACAGAATAAAGAAAGTGCAAAAATATTTCTACCGAATTAAGAAAATTTTATTTCTCTACTCATCGTCAACTGAACAACAACAATAATTCCGTTTTTTACTACGGTATCTCGAGAAATATCAAAACGAAATTTTACAAAATCCAAAGTTACAGTAAATGCGGTTGTAGATATTACTGCTATAATAGAAGATGTCATGTTTTGTAAATATTGACTTTCGGATTTTCTAAAAGACCTGATTTAGTCCAGTTGAAAATAGTTTTACGAAAAACAATGAAATTTTGAAAACGATTTAATTACTGAAATTTTGCATTAAATAATTTTAATTATCTCATATTTTTTACAAATTTATATAAATCCCAATAATTTTAAAGGAATGGAATTTGATGAATACCCATATGACTGTTCTAAATATATAAAAAACCTGTTTAAATTTTGTCTTCATAAAAAATAGATTTTATTGATATAAAAAAACAATTTTTGTGTGGAAATTATCTAGTGGATTCTGAAGAATGTTTTTCAACAAAGTGATTATTCGATTTTTTGTTCCATATTTGTCTGCCAAATAAAAGATTTCCGTGGCTTGTGTGGTGGACATCCGGACGAATTGAAAAGCAACGGTCAGGGACTGACTTGCGCGAGTCTCGACACGACTTATCGGACATCTTTCATTCGATTCAGTCGTGTCTGCTCTCATATTATTGTCTTCGAGTATTTTTACTTCTGGGTTATTCAGAACTACTCGGCGATTCTTTGACAATGCACAGTAGACGAGGTGGTTTCGGATATGGGTTCCAGCCACTTCCCTCCAGCAGCGAGGAGGTTCCCAACCTCGGGAACTTCCACCCAAACAACATGGAGGATCAGGAGTTCAAAGTTGCCATCAAGAAGATTCTTGAAGATTTCAAGAATAGCAGTGGTAAATGTATGGATTTCGAGGGTTTTGATATGTGAATTAGTAATTTCTAACTTCCAGGTTTGGTTCTGCCGATTATGACCGTGCGTCAGAGGTTTCTCACTCATCAGATAGCTCGGTTGGCAGATTTGAGATCCTTCAGTACTGGGTATATTTCTCCTTTATATATGTGAACGATCGATATATAATATCTTCAGGCAAGAAGGTAATCGGTATATCACCATATGTCGTCCCGAGGGTTTCAGGCACTTCACTGTGCCTGTGCCAGACACGTTTTCTATCCGACTCGGTACCGAGCAAACTAAAACGATACTGGATTACCTTATCCAATATCCAATTGAAAAGTCTCAGATTGAACGGCATTACGAGCCCCCGAATGCTAGTGAGTCGTTGACTGTTTTTCAGTTGAATAGAAATCAATTTTTGCAGACAAAAGAAGTATCCAGAACGGAAATGGATTATCTGTAGGTGGATCAATGAAGGTCCCGCCATTTCCAAGTACTCCAGAATCTGCAGATATCGTTGAGTTCAGGAGATCATTACCAGCCTACAAGATCAGGGAAGAAATCATCCAAACCATTAATTCTCATAAAGTCATCCTGATTACCGGAGGAACTGGTTGTGGTAAAACAACGCAGGTTCCTCAATTCCTTCTGGAAGAAGCGTCTTCATCTGGCACGCCTATCAGAATTATTTGTACTCAACCTCGAAGGTTGCCTGCAATCGCTGTTGCTGAGCGAGTTGCGAAAGAAAGGGGAGAAAGTGTTGGGGGGACTGTCGGCTATCACATTAGGCTTGAGCAGAAACTCAGTCCGGAAGAGACGGTGCTAACGTACTGTACCAGTGGTGTTCTCTTGAGAATGCTAACTGTAGATTCAGTTGCCAAGAATGTCTCGCATATTATTCTGGATGAAATCCATGAGCGTGAGCAGAATACCGATTACTTACTGATCGCACTAAAGGAGGCGTTAAAAAGGAGAGGGGATTTAAAGGTCATTTTGATGTCTGCCACGATGGAAGGAAACAGGGAAACGTTTTTGAAGTACTTCCATCATTCTGATATTGCATCCATCGACAGTAAGTTCGCTTTACTTTTACTCGGTGCTAATTTACTCTTTAGTCCCATCTCGTCTCCACTCAGTCGACAAGTATTTCTTGGATGATGTTCTGGCAATGGCTGGTTATATGTCTTCTCCACAACAGGGGAACTGTGCATTTCGAATTGAGAATTGGAATGACAGACCGATGGAGCCGAATCCGGCATTTCCTGCTTCGAATGGTTTTGCTCCTCCTCTTCATCCATCGGCGTCGACACCAGCTTTTTCTGGAAATAATTCTGTTATCGACAATCTGGCCAGTCAATTAGCCGGAAGTGTAGCTAGTTCATATAACAGACAAAATTCAGTGAGCAACTTTTGGAGTGGAGATGGGTTCATTGAAAGTGGATATGGATGGGATACCCCGTCTTACGATATGCGTCTACCCAACATTTGCAATGTAGTTGCCAAGACCGACAAGGTTCTTGGCCCTAAACCTAATTCATTCAACCCACGATTTGCTGAGCAAGTCCGCAAAGCAGACTATCCTCGGAAAGAGTTGGTTGATTACTATGTAAATTATGGAACAAAGCCTTATGGCGATGGGATTGATGCAGCTTTAGTCAAATACTGCGTTCTTTATCTTCTAACAAGCGAAGTTTCCGGATCTATCCTTGTCTTCCTCCCTGGATATGATGATATTTTAAATGTTCGAACTAAATTGTTGGAAGATGCTGCCACTCTGCCTGTTCAACCCAGAATATACACTTTGCACTCTCAAATGAATAGCGCTGATCAGCAGAAGGTCTTTGAAAGACTTCCAGATGAGACTAAAGAACGGAAAGTCATTCTGTCTACAAACATTGCTGAAGCCAGTTTGACGATCGATGACGTCGTATTTGTAATCGACTGTGGACTGGTAAAAGAGAAAACGTACGACCATCATTCTAGGATTTCTCAGCTGAAAGTTGTTTGGATCGCCAAGTCTAACGCTGAGCAGAGAAGTGGCAGAGCAGGGAGATGCAGGCATGGCTACTGTTTTAGACTATATAGCGAGGAAGAGTACAATGCAATGAATGATACTCAAGTTGCAGAAATGAAGCGAGCAGCAATTCACGACGTCTGTCTCCACGCTAAAATGTTTGCTCCGAACAACATGGCAGTTAAGAAGTTTTTGGGGATGGCTCCAGAACCGCCTGACCCACAAGCTATTGAGAACAGTTTTGCGTTTCTTCTACAGCTTGGTGCGTTATTCGACTTTTCCGGTTCATCTCCGTTTGATCCTGAAGTTGGTCCTCCAAGTTACCAACGAGAGAGTATCTCAGATGTCGAGCCTGATTTGACAGAACTGGGAATGATCATTGCTCATCTTCCGTTAGAACCTCAACTTGCTAGAATGTTGCTTTATGGTGTAGCCTTCAAGTGTTTCAATCCCATTGTTACACTTGTAGCTGCTTTATCTCATCGAGATCCATGTGGGTTTTTATTTTCTCTTTCCACTAGTGACTTTGGATTTTTCAGTTATGCTGCCTTTGGGTGAAGATCGCCTTACTGCACTAAACGCTCGAGATGAGTTGGGAAGATTAGATTACTCGGATCATTTGACCTTAATTAGAGCTGTCTACAAATTCATCGCCACACCGTCCAGAGGTCGGGATATTTGCAAACACTATTTCCTCGGCATAGCAAGTATGAAGATGATTGAGGGAATTAGAAAACAACTCGCATATGAATTGAAGAGGTTGAATTTGATTCCTGACAATAACAGAAGTTTCGATGATCCACTTCTCAATGAGTACAGCAATAGTTGGCCGATGGTTCAAGCTGCGATTGTTGCTGGTTGTTATCCTGGTATTGGAGTCACCAAGTGCCAGTCAAGAGTGAAGAAGATCCGAACAATGATGGAGCCAAATGGCATCTTGCACCCAGGATCTGTTGTCAAGCGGCAGCTACAGGGGGCAAGGAAACATCCGTCTCTGATGAAATTCGGGGATAATCCTGAGCCGTTGATTGACTTCATGGTCTTCCAAGAGCTTTCTCAGATTGATGAAGGATTAACTGTAAGTCAATTTAGTTCCTAACTAAAAGTAATTTGTTTGTTATAGTTGAGAACCGTAACCGCAACGACTCCGGTTCATGTCCTTTTATTTGCCGGCAGTTCCAGAGTAGAAAAAGTCGTGATGCGGGATTTCGAAATCTGTTCAGAAGAATTTGAAAATATGGACACTTCGGAATTCAAAACAGATTACCATTTCACCAGAGAAGATTCTGTGGAAATAGACACTTTTCTTGGTTTCAGGGGGGAATACGAGACGCTGAAACTACTGATGAAGCTCCGGTTTAAGATCTTGAACTACTTTATGATGTGGCTTCGTGATCCATCCATTGCAACAACGTCCCAAATCGATGCTCTTCTGAAATGTGTAAATGATGTTCTTACAATAGAACACAACAGATGCTGCTACCAACCGGTTATAGATTTGCCATCAAAGAAAGAAGTAAAACAAAAGTCTCCTTTGGGTACTGTGAATAATTTGTCTTCAATTGCTCCTGGTGTTCCTCCTCCCTTCCAGAATTCTATAAGACCAAATGAAAAACAAAGAAGAGAGGATAAACCGATCTATCGTCCACCACATCTTAAAAAGAATGAATATACTGAGGAGAAAACTGTTCAGAACGGCAATCATCAGTATCCTGAGGATTTCAGTCCGGCAGTTTATCAAGAAGAAGACGAGGCTGATCAACCGCCCAATGGAATGTCTCAATGGGGGTATCAACAATCCCGTTCTGTCGCAGCTGCTACTAAAAACCTAAAGGGCCTTCTTAGAATGCCAACTGAAGAGCCTCCGCGCGAAAATGGATCGCATTATCAACCTGATTACTCAGCACTATACACTTCGACTTCAAGCAATGCTATCAACGTTGCTGTAAAACAAAATATGAATGAAGCTTCATCTTCTGGAGGACAGAAAAAATGGATGGAGGGTTACAGTAATGATGTCCGACAATCCGGTCTTGATTCTCAGCGACCCTATCCTCGGTATGAAGGGATGAACGGAAAACCGAAGCAGAATTCCTTCAACCAGAGGAATAGGAATTGTTTCCAGAAAGATTACAACAATGGATCGCATTCTTTCCGCAGTAATGGGCGGCAGAATGATAACAGCTGGGATACTAGAGCAGCTTGTAAGTCGTTCCGATTCCCGAACTCTACTGACTTCTATCCTTCAGATCAAAGTGAATACTCTCCGTACCCTACTCAGAATGGAAATCAAAATAGCCGTTTCTTTGCTCGCACAATTACTCCCAGTAACAGAGGCAAAAATAAGTAGTCTCAAGCGCCTTGTGATGATATCCCTTGCAAAATCTAATCTCATCATTTGTAACCAAATTATTGATTATTTAGCCTTGGATTTGAGTGCTTTCGTGCACGGAATGCACCTTTTTTGGTTTGAGCATTTCGGTGTGACTTTAATCTCAAGTTTTTAATCCGATTTTAATAATGTAATTTATAAACCATATTGATAGAGAACCTAAGGTACTTGACAGGGACAATGCTTTCAGTGCTGCCCCTGGGAACACAGATGAAAGTGGCTTTTTTGAAATCAGGAAGAAGATCTTGGATACGACGAACAAGAAAGAGTAGTCGGGCTGTCCGAGGAAGGACCACTGCACCCAGATATGTCCTGTCTGGGATAGATTTCGAGGGCAATTTCAGTGTCTTTTGAAGTTAGTAATCAATATGCAAAAATGTTTTCCTCGTGCAAATGTTTTCCTTCCCATAGAGATCTATCATGTCCCTATCGAATGAGGTTCTTTGTTTCGGATACAATTACATGGATCTTGTTGACAACCAGCATAAAACGGAAAGAACCCCGTTCGGATTTAAGCATAAAAGTTGCGGCTTTTGTTGGAGGAACAAAAACCAAATCCCATTTGTCTATCAGTATCATGGACGTCCACAAGATAGGATTTCTTCTCCAAGTTGTGAATTGGTCCCAAAGGGCTGACATTGTTCTTTGAGATGTTCAGATAACTTGAAAGTGGTTAATTCATCAATACTAATAAAACAAAGAAAGATTCACTTCAAAATACCACATATAGTTAACCTAAGATTCAGCACAACCGAAATCAATGATATTGTTGCTAATGCTGAACTCGACTAAAACCTAAGTTTCTTCGATGTTCTTCATTAGGTAATATGATAGTCATTCTTAACTTTAATAAAAAGGACAAAAGTTTACTTAAGTAAGAAACCTAGTTGGCATAACATAGTCCTCATAAAAGACCCCTTTTAATATAAGAAATCGGACGTTCGCATTTTGTGCAAAGAGGTGAAAAGGGAATTGTTACAGCAATAGGAATTTTCCAAAAGCCCAGATGGTACCCAATCATAAACACTGCAAATAATCACTTTAGTTAATTAATGAATATAATCACTCAGGAACATTTCGCTTGTTTCTGTTCTTGAGGAGTAAATCTGAAGTGGAACTGAAGACGTCCATGTGACACTTGACATCGGCTCTAGGAAGATTGCCCCTTTTATGGAGGACGAATTTACTCAAATAAGCCTAATATTAAAAGCAACTTTGAGACTCATGTTTTCATTATGGTTCTTGAAGTTCTTATTCGATATCGTCGTAATTCCCCCAATTAAAAGAAAATTCGATTATTTTTATTGTTTCATAAATCTTGAATCATTTGAATAATTCATCATTCCTTTGTGGACCGAAATGGTTTGCAGAAATCCAGTCCATTGTCCCGTCTTTTCGCAATGCAAACACGAAATCCCGGAAGCCTAAAACTAGAAAGCTTTCTTCGATTTTTCATATCCAACCACCCTTTTAAGTTTTTGATTCTTTTTTATCTTGAGCCTATTCATTCTGTATTCAGAAACCCATGGGTATTCTCACTGGATATTGATTTCACTTATTCCTTTGATTCTCCATTGAGATAAGCTTTCTCAAACCCTTCTTTTTTATAAAAAATGTTTCATAAATGGCGAGTTAAAAAAGAAATGTCAATGTTCCATTATCTCGATAACGAAACACTTTCCCTTCGGGACCAACTGGATAACTTTTTGTTTAAATTTAGAATTCAAATTTTTATATTTTTGTTGATTTTTAAGATGAATTAAAATTATAATAAATATTTATAAAAATAATGCAGAAAAATTCACTTTTACACGAAATTAAATCAGAACAAAAAAATTAAAATTAATCCGAGCGTTTCTGAACGGAAATTTTCCATTTTTTAAAATAATTTAAATTTATTATTTAATTTTTAAAAATAATCGCCAAATATTTCGTTCAAAAAAAATTTACAATCGGGATCAAGTCAATCAATTTTAATTTTTTTTAAAATTAAATTTTTAAAATTTTCATTGAAATTTTATTTTTAAAGTTTTTTAAAAAATTTTCATTGAAATTTTATTTTTAATTTTTTTTAAATTTAATTTTTTTCGTGAATTTTTATATTTTTAGAATTCATAAAAGTTGAAGAAAGTATCCATATAAAATAACGGAAAATATTTTACACAAATTCGTTTAAAATAAAAAAATAATTAAAAACGAAATTAGCTGACTATTCTGAACGGAAAATTTTCCATTTTGGAAATTATCTTAAAATGGAATTTTTCTTTAATGAGCAACCTAATTACTCTTTTTAGTCCACAAAACAAGCTTTTTCCAAAATTTGTCCATTTGGGAATCTTTTGTCAAAAATTTTTCATTGTTGTTTAACAATATTTTTTTTCTTTTTTAAATTGAATAATTTTCAGGACTTTTCGACAAAAGTCAAAAATAATTCTAATTTTTTTGAATTATTCCGATACCTGAGACAAAAATGGTGGGTTTCAATTTCATCTGAATAATCTTATTTAAAAAAATGTTTTTCTTGTTTTACTTTTATGGAATACGAGATATCTTGGGAAAGGTTTGTCCGAAGTCCTGAAAGAAGAGACAAGATAAAATGTGAAAATGGAATGCCAACTGTTCTAGAACCCCAGTTTGTCACAAAACTTATCCTGGTTAGAGAACTTCCGTCTGCTTTGTTAATAACCAGAGTTGTGGATTTCGAACTTCGAACTAATTTGAATTCGAAAATCGAAAATTCGAATTTTGAACTAATTTGAATTCGAAAATCTAGAATTTGAATCAATTTCGACCTCCGAATTAACTCGAATTCGAAAATCTAGGATTTGAATTTCGAACTAACTTGAATTCGAAAATCTAGGATTTGAATCAACTTCGACCTTCGAACTAATTTGAATTCGAAAATCGGAAATTCGAATTTTGAACTAATTTGAATTCGAAAATCTTGGATTTGAATCAACTTCGAACTAATTTGAATTCGAAAATCGAGAATTCGAACTAATTTGAATTCGAAAATCTAGAATTTGAATCAACTTTGACCTTCGAATTCGGAAATCGAGAATTCGAACTAATTCGAAATAATTTGAATTCAAAAATCGAGGAATTCGAGAAATCGACAGCTTTGTTAATAACCTTTGTTTTTCTTATTCAAAGTCAAAGTTAGGAATTCTGTTGGGAAAACAAACTTATTTTTTATCGATCATCTGTCTGAAAGTTGGCCAGTCATGCCGTTTTGGGAGAGTTTTTCGGATTAAACGTCACAAATTCAACTTTCTTCGACGACTGCTGAAGTTTAGAATTTACGGATAAAATACCAAAAATTTTATTATTTTTCATGCTTGGTCTTATTTGACTTATTGCTATTGAGATAACAAGATTACTTTCTGAATATCCCATTAACTGTAATGGCCGACAACGTTACTTTTAAAATATTTTAAATTATGGACATTAGACTTTCGTAAGAGCGTCTGGACTTTTGGGACTCAGTAGGAGGCCTTGGAATTTTTCCGGGAGTCTTATGTAAAGCTTCAAACTTTCAGAATCTTGTTAGAAATTTTATAAATTCCTATATTTTTATAAATTTATTGAATCTTGTTGGATATTCTGGAATTTTCGAGAATTTTGTAGGCGGTTCTGGTATATTTAAGAATTTTATAGAAACTTCTAGAATTTCATGAATGTTTCTGAAGTCCTAGAATTTCAGAGTTATTTTTGGAATTCTCTAGAATCCTATGGAAACTTTTCTAATTTTTCAGAACCTCGTGAACTATCCCGACATATCCGGTAATATCATCGGAGCTTCCAGGATTCAATGAAAAATTTCCGGAATTTTTGAATCTTTGTATAAATTTTTGAAATTTTCTAGAATTTCATAAAATTTCAAAACATCAAAAACTTTGAATTTCAAGTACTTCTAGAAAAGTTAAAGATCTTTCGAAATAATTTCCATCCTATTAAGGTAAAAAAACAAAAGTATTATGATACTTTTTATTCGAACAATAAGAATTTATAATACAATTTGAACACAACACAATTGAGGGACTTACTCATGAAATACAGTACTCCAAGTTCTGATGTTTAAGCTGTCCTTTCAGATTCTGTCTTCCTAGTCTAGCTTCTGTTTCAACAAAAATTAAATTAAACATGTAAAATTAAATATATAAAAATGTTAAGACAGTAAACAGAAGTACAGTGGACTCGATTTTACGTAATTTTTGTCCGGTCCCTTGGATTACGTTATATCGAGAGTCGACTGTAATTAATAACTTTTACTCGAACAATGAAATACAATTTAATACAATTTGAACATAACACAATTGGGGATCTTACTCATGAAATACAGTATTCCAAGCTCTGATGTTCAGGCTATCCCTTCTGGTCCTTTCTTTCTAGTCTAGTTTCTCTGCCAACAGTAATCTAATAATCGATTAGGTTATATTGATTAAAAATCGGCTGTTAAGATAAAAACAGGGAAACTATTACTAATCTTTAACAATAAGACACAGACAACAATTATATATCTTACACTAACAAAACACAACTGAGGGACTTACTCATGAAATACAGTACTCCAAGTTCTGACGTTCAGGTTATCCTTTCAGGTCTTCTCTTTCTTGTCTAGTTTCTCCGTCCCAACGCATATTAGTATTCAATTTAACTCTTGTATAGCGTGAGCTTTGGTTTATTACTGTAGCTTTGAATTCCTGTTCTCCTATGAATCATAAGTGGTGTTTTACTTTTCTAAATTGGATTTGATTGTGGGTTAAGACTGAGCTTCGTCTTTCACCGAGTAATTGCGGTCTTCTGTCGAGCAGCACTTCACCGATGACGCTTCGAGACTATAATAAGTAATTTCGTCATATTTCTAGGGAATTCCAAGGGTAAATTAATTAAAATATTTTTATGAAATTTCGAAAAATATAATTTTACTGTTCTTTGAACTTTCATAATTTGAATAAAAATATTTATTAGCTTTGTTTATGAGTGTTGATTTTTGATTCATTTTAAAATTTTACTGTATTCAAAAGTCGATGAAAATTACGTATTTATTTCGTTTTTTAATTTCCAAAAAACTAAGTTCATTAACGATTACGAAAATCCCCGTCGTTAATGAACTTGTTTTATTCTTTTCATCATTTATTCATTAAAGAACTGAAAATAAATGACTTAAATTAAATGTTTTTTAATCTTTAACTTTATAGAGAAAATTTCAGAAAAATTTCATTTTTTTAAATTTCTTAATAAATTTAATAAAAATAATCAAAATTAAATGTTTTTCAATTTCTTAAAAAATTAGAAAATTTCATTTTTTAAAATTTCTTAATAAATTTAATAAAAATAATCGAAATTAAATGTTTTTAAATTTTTTTAAAAATTAGAAAATTTCATTTTTTAAAATTTCTTTATTAATTTAATTAAAAAACCAAAATTAAAAATACTTTACTTTGTATTTTATGAAACAAGTTTTTTATGAATAAATTTTGAAAACAAAATTGTTGAATTTTCTTTCAAATTACAGACGAATTCAATAAAATAATCGATATTACGTAAATTTTTTATTTCTTAAAAATTTATGAAATAAGTTCATCAATAGCTACAAGAACTGAGTTATTGACGAACTTGTTTTACTTTTTTCAATTTCAAAAAAATTCGGAATTTTTAAAATTTGTTATAAAAACAAAAATAATTTAAATTTTTAAATTTTTAAAAAATTAATTTTAATAAACATTTTTTACTTTTTTCAATTTCAAAAAAATTCGGAATTTTTAAAATTTGTTATTAAAATAAAAATAATCAAAATTTTTAAATTTTTAAAAAATTAATTTTAATAAACATTTTTTACTTTTTTCAATTTTAAAAAAATTCGGAATTTTTAAAATTTGTTATTAAAATAAAAATAATGAAAATTGAATTTATTTTTGTGTAGAATTTTAAAATTTTTGAAAAATTAATTTTAATGAACATTTTTTTACTTTTTTATTAAATTTAATAAAATAATAAAAAATTTTAATTAGTGATTTAAGTTCATTCGAAATTTCGAAATATACTTGTTGATGAATTTTACTTTTTTATTAGTATATTATTAAATTAAAAAAATTGTGACGAAATTTATTTTTTTTAATTTTGAAAATAAATTTATTAACATGTTTATAAATTTAGTATTAAATTATTTTTTTACGGATATATTGATATTTGATAAAAAGTAGTAAAATCGGAGTTATAGTTTCTAATTTTTACAGTATCTTCATTAAAATTTTTGGAAAATTAATTTTAATAAACATTTTTTACTTTTTTCAATTATAAAAAATTCAAAATTTTTTTAAATTTGTTATAAAAACAAAAATAATTAAAATTTAAAAATTTCGAAAAATTAATTTTAATAAACATTTTTTACTTTTTTTAATTTTAAAAAAATTTAAAATTTTCTTAAATTTGTTATAAAAATAAAAATAATTAAAATTTTAAAATTTTTTATAAAAATAAAAATAATCAAAATTTTTAAATTTCGAAAAATTAATTTTAATAAACATTTTTTACTTTTTTTGATCGTGGTTAACGTTGAAGAAACATGATTATTTTCTTTTTATTTTTTGAATTAAGTTCATCAAAAATTTAGAAAATTATGAAATTATTTTTTCCAGGAAATTTAATAAACATGTTCAAGATTCTGTTTTTTAAATTTATGTAGTTAATTGACAACTAGGTCCTTGATTAACTTTTTTGTCTTTTCTAGTTTATTTAAAAAAAATAAAAATAACGAATTTGCAGAAATTCCTTTGAAAAATTAATGAATTTTTTTGTGTACTAAATTTAACTTTTTTAAATTTATTTATTTTGATAAATATTAAATGTTTTTTTACATTTTTGTTGTTTTATTTTTTATCTTGTTAGATATTCGAAGAAACTTTTAGAAAAAAAAAAGTTTAAAAAATATTTAATAATTTCATAGAGAATTCTGATTTTTATAATTTTGTAAAAACTTCCGGAAGATTCTAGAAGTCGGTAGAAAGTTCAGAAATTTCACAGAATCCAATAAAAAGTTTTGTAATTTTTGGGAAATTTGTACATGCTTAGGAAAAACAACAATGATGTTTCTCTAGTATCCTATATCTTGTAGCTAAAACGAGTTATACACAAAAAATAACTCTAATGTACCGATATATAAATTGAACATAATATATCGGTACATAAAGTACAATGTATGCATTATATCGGATTGATTTTTAAACAGCGCTCTCGGAACTTGTCTTTTCGATCTGATATTTTTTTCTTGGATATAAAGCTTAGATAAGCCCGAGAGTGGTGGTGGCGATCATAGCTTACACTGCTCAATTTTAGTATATCGATATATTATATACTATGTACCGTTTTTGTATGTAGTTAACGTTTTAAATCTTCTTCACCCAAAGAAATAGCTCTAATGTACTAGTATATGAATTGAACATAATGTATCGGCGAACTACATTCAATATATTGGTACGTAAAATATAATATATCCTATATATCAGAATGGTTTTAGTATATTGATACATTATATACTATGTACCGTTTTTGTATGTAGTTAACGTTTTAAATCTTCTTCACCCAAAGAAATAGCTCTAATGTACTGGTATATGAATTGAGTATAATGTATCGGTGAACGACATTCAATATATTGGTACGTAAAATATAATATATCCTATATATCAGAATGGTTTTAGTATATTGATACATTGTATACTATGTACCGTTTTTGTGTGTAGTATGAAATAGGCTAGCACTTTATCGAACCGCTTTCGGAGCAAAAATAACAATATATGACCTAGGTTTGTAATTAATCTATGCTTGTTTCTGCTTGCGGTTCATGGCATATTTTCCATTGTTTACGATCTCAGGCTTGACGGGTCACGTATGACTATGTTTATTTAAGCCATTTAGCCATCTTGAAATAAATTAGAATCAGAAAATGTAAGTTATGCGTAGAAATTAAGAAA
The DNA here is from genome assembly GCA_009193035.1 of Halicephalobus mephisto. Taxonomy (NCBI): domain Eukaryota; kingdom Metazoa; phylum Nematoda; class Chromadorea; order Rhabditida; family Panagrolaimidae; genus Halicephalobus; species Halicephalobus mephisto. The sequence continues at coordinate 245,838 of SWDT01000182.1, read as the reverse complement.
CAATTCCCAGAATTGGTGTGAAATTTTCGAAATTCTCACCCTGACCGTAAGAAGATTTGAAAAATGTACACAGTTCACTTTTGTTTTTTAATCTACTATTTTCTGGTTTTTTTCATTACTACGTGGTACTTGCTAGAAGACAATTCTCAAAGTATCTAATGGTCCTGGAAATTCGTGTCGAGAGTCTTTCGTTTCCGATTTCTGTATTGTTGTGATTCAGTAACTCCACATTTAGGGATTACTGTAATTGAAGTTTTCAAGAGTCATGAATTCGTCGACAGCGGAATCCGGAGATGACTCCCGATGGCAAGTTAATTTTTCGCTCTAAGACTAATCCAAAATTGATTGTTCGCAGAAAAGTATAATTTTATTTTTTTTAACAAATTTGAAAAATTGATTTTTATTGTTTTTTTAAAGGATTCAGAATCACGTGGAACAGCTGTGACGTTTTTTATTTCGTTGACCTTTTTAATTTTAGCAACTCTAAAGGACTCTACAGGCGGTGGATGTTTTTGACACACTTTGTTGCTTTTCAGAATCTTGTTTGGAATTTCTTTTGCTTTTTTGAAGCGAAGTAAATCCGATTTGCTTCAGTTCTCTAACTTTTTGGCATTATTTGATTTTAGACCTTTGAGGTTTACTCTGATAAAACGGAAATTCAAGTCTATTATAAATGAAGAGCTGAAGCTAAAATTATTTCAGATATTATTAAAAATTAATAAGACCGTGGTCTTTTTTATTCCTTTTTAAGAATATTAATAGCTTTGTGTATTTAAATAGTGTTCGAAAAACCGATTTTTGTCAACTTCTCAGTCACTATCCAAGAATACTGACATTAGAATAAATTTAGATAGTGTTTAAAAAAATTAATTCCTGTCAACTTTTCAGTCACTATCCAAGAATACTGGCATTAGAGTAAATTTAGATAGTGTCCAAAAAATTAATTCCTGTCAACTTTTCAGTCACTATCCACGAATGCTAACATTAGAATAAATTTAGATAGTGTTTAAAAAAATCAATTCCTGCAACTTCTCAGTCACTATCCAAGAATGCTAACACTATTTTTCATTTGGATAGTGTCTGAAATTTCAGATACCATTCATCTTTTAGTCACTATCTCAGAAGTTTAGCATTATTGTATATCAGAATAATTTTCAAAAAACTTGTATTGAATCTCTAATCGATATTTATTAACTTTTAACTAAAACAACTTCAACGGTCAGCGATGGATAGGCTTTCTCATTGCATGGCCGGATCATTTTTCTTCACAAGATTGTTTGTGTTCTAAACAACCCCCATTTAAAGGAACTTTTAAAACTTTTGAATTTTCCAGACATTTCCGAAAAGGGAGTGTCCTGCTAACCTCTTGTTTTTCTCTTTAACTCATGTTGTCAATATCCATAATACATTAACTGTCGGCATTCCCACGCTTTTCACTTGTCTCCGAATCCGGGATAAGAACCTTTTTTCAGTTTCTGTCCAATTTAAATTAATTCGATCATAGTCTAGTCTGGCTTTTTCCTCGGAAAGTAATTAATTATGATGAGATTCCTTTGATTACAGTAATTTTAAAAATTTCTCCGCCGAAAATAATTTCCTCAATTACCATGTACCTAAAAAAATCGAAATTGTTCTTCAGATTAACTTTATTTTTAAATTTAATTGTAAATATTTTTCTCCAAAAACACAAAAATCAGAAATTATGTTTTAAATAATTTTCGAAATTTACTTTAGAGGAATTTTAATATGCAGAGTCCTATCTTTAGGGCCTTATATCTGCTGGCACTGCTTTGTCCGAAATATTTACGAAGCAAATATGACATCAGTGTTGCAGAGGCCACCAATCGAATACCCATTTACTAAATCCAAGGACGAGTACACATCAAAGTGAATTTCGCATGTAGGGCAATAGTACGAAAAATTTTAAAATTAATCCAATAATTAATGCTACATCAATTGAATCTATTTTTTATGAATGTTTTTTCGAATTAGAAATCACATTTTAAAAAACTTGTTATAAAAAGTTTACATATGCAAATTTTGAATTTTATAATTTCATAATTCCTAAAGATAATTTTTTTTTGGAATATCTGATAATCAAAGTCGGAATCGAGATATTGGAATTTATACACAAAAAAAGTGTAATTTTTGGCATAGTAATAAATGAAAATAGTCACTATTATGTTTTATTTTTCGTCACAAATTTTAAATATTTATAAAAAATATGACGATTGTGTTACATTTCGTAATTTTTACAGAACAAAAAGTTACGTTTTTTTATGTAAAGTTGACTTTTTTTAATTAGTTGTAATATACAAAAAATATAACTTTTGGATCAGTAAAAAATGCAAATCGTCACTATTATTTTTTATTTTCTTTATAAATTTTAAATATTCATGAAAAATATGACAATTGTGTCACATTTTTGTTACATTTCGAAATTGTTAAGAAATCAAAAGTTACGCTTTTTTTGTGTGTAAATTTAACGCTTTATATGCCAAATCTAAGAAAAAAATGGAGGTAAATGAAGTTAATTCAATATAAAAAGTTGCCACAAGTTACTGTTTTTAAAATCATGACTTTTAATAGTTTCTGAAACATTTATGACACAAGTACACATCACTGTTTTGAGTGCTAGTAATCGAATACTCGTTTGTAGAGATTTTACGGAGCCCCCAGATATTCTCTAATTTAATTTAATTTACTATATTGCGGACATGATGAAGAACCCTTCTTCAGGAGCCCTTGAGACTAATCCAACTTCAAGATTCAAATTGATTGCAACTGTTTCCTCATATGAATATTTTTAAATTAGGCTTTCGGGAATTAGTTTAAGTACTTTGCAGATATATATTGCCATCTTCAAGCTCGTATTTTTTAATATCGTTTCTTCTAAAACATTTATGAAGTAGAAATGACATCAGTGCTTCAAGTGTTACCAAACAAATATTCGTTTATTTGGGTTTTACGGAAGCTATCTATATTCAAAAAGTCAATTCGATTTACAGAGCACTAAGAATTTTCCTCCAAGAGTTTTCGAGGCCAATTCAATTGAAAAGTTTACATCAATTCCAACATATTTTCCTTTAAACATACTTCCAAATCAGAAATGAAATCGCAAAGTGTTTGCACAGAGTCCTTAGAGCTCAAATATAAAGAATTCACACACGCAAGTTGTGATCTTTAAGATGTTGTATCTTCCAGTGTTGCGATATGTGAAGAACATATACGTTAATATCAGAATCAGTATTTCTAGGAGGTTTGGTTAAGACCTATTTGCTAGGTTTAGGAGTAATTATATAGATAATGTTCAAGTTCATATATAATATTGGTGTAAGTTGTTATCTTTGAAACTTTACTTTTTCTAGTGTTGTGCCATCTAAGCTATGTGTTTCTTGTCATTAGAATCGACATTTCCAAACTTGCACATCTAACACTTATTTGTCAGTCTGAGATATAAATACTCAGACAGAAGGAATTTGATATATAACCACTGCAAATTCCAATTGTCAGGATCCTATACTTTCTAGTGTTGTGGCGTTTGAAGTATTTACGTAATGAATTTATTATTAGTATTCTTAAACCTACATATTGAATGACGTCTCCGCAAAATATGGAAAGAAATCCCCAGATACAGTCCATTCGACATGTAGGACGAACACGAGGTACAATTTCTAGTATTCTATCTTTTAGCGTTATTTCGTCTAAACCATTTATGTAATGAGTTTAGCATTAGTGTCTCAAGGGCTTCTGAATGAGTATATTTCTCCCAAGTCCAAAATGGAACTCTTAGACAAAGTTATGTAGATATGTAGGGATGTAGATATGTAGGGATGTAGATGTGTAGGGATGTAGATGTGTAGGGATGTAGATATGTAAGGATGTAGATATGTAGGGATGTAGGGATGTAGATATGTAGGGATGTTGTAAGTTGGAATTTTTGAAGCCTCGTGACTCCTATTGCTATTTCTTTAATAAAATTACGTAACGAATTTAACATGATCATATTGAAAGCATATGAATGGACACGTATCTCTCATTTATGAATTAAATTTATACACAGAAAAGTCACTTTTATGTGCAACAAAAGCTAAAAATGAAGGTATTTAAAAATTCTATAACCTATAACGTTGCTTTTTTAGAGGAATTTGCGTAACGAATTTAGTATTAGTGTCTCAAGGATTTCTGAATGGACACCTACTTTTTATTTTTAAAGTAGATTTAGGGCAAAGTAGGAGTCAAGTCGAAAGAATGGAAATAATTAAATATTCAGTACCATAGTTGAGTCCTTAGGGATAATAACACTGTTTTTCATACTTATTTATAAGAGGATTTTTCTTGTTTAATTAATCCACCCAGGTGTAAGCTGATGAAACTTCTCGCTCAGATTCGGATTCTCACGTACTCTTGCGTGTTTCATTTTCCGTAAATATTCAGACGGAAGTTTTCGATGATTAATATATTTTTAAAATCCAGTATACTTGAGAAGTTATTATTTCCGTAATTTTAAATATTCACTTAAATTTTAAAAATCAAATATGAATTTTCGAAAATTTTTAAATTTTCTGTTTATCCCTAAAAATCTTAAATTCAACTTTTTTGAAGTCTTAATTTAAGTCCGGTCTTTTATCGGAGAAATAAATAAACAGCTGAAAGTTGTCAGTCCCGAGGGCCTCGCCTCATTCGATTCTGAATCCTTTGGCCGTGTTTTCACGTTTCATTAGGGTCTCTTCGACTCGCGTTTTCTCTCTCTCGCCAAAGCAGGAAACTTCCCCGTTTTTCTAAAGCCGTTTTTGACTACTTTGTTCGGCTTGGGTGGTGGATTTGTTAAAACTTCTTCGATGGAAGGTCTTGAAGAGAATGATAAAATCCAGTCGAGACCTCTTCTTGGAGATAAACGAACCTGTGATTTTCACAAAGCTCTTGATTCCAAATTACACTATTCCACTCTTGTCAGAAATGAAGAGACTTCTGAAGGATCCAGAATTTTGCCGAATATAAAACTTCCCAGTTTCAGTTGTTGTTCCATGAAGATGCCCACGGCCGCGAGACAGGCTCTGGCCTTCGTTTCTAACTTGTTTGGTACTGCTCTGACGTCGACAGCAACTATCAGGTTAGTCATTTGATTTCAAAATCCCCTTGAGATCTACTTTTGATTTCAAAATCCCCTTGATATCTACTTTTGATTTCAAAATTCTCTTGAGATCTACTTTTGGAAGTTGTAATCAATGTCGAAATATCTTTGGAATTTTAAAAAAATTTAAATTTTTCAAAGATAAAGTAAAATGTTTTCAAAATTTGTGATTTTTGAGAATATTGGAGAAATTTTTGAAAATTTTCGGACTTTTATAAGTTTCCGGAATTAAATAAATAATTTTAAAAATTTCGAAAATTTTCCGAAAAATTCTAGAATCTTTGAAAATTTCGAAAAAATCAGAATCTTTGAAAAATTTGAATCAATTTCCGAAATTTGGGATTCTGGAGAGTTTTAAGAAATCTTAAAAATTCATCTAGGAAGAACTCTGACCTTTGATTTTTATAATTGTATGATTCTGAAATTTTTTAATTTGGAACTTCACATCAAGGCTGTTCCGTAATAAATCTAATTTTAGTTTTTTCATAATTGTGTGATTCTGTAAGTTTCTAAAAATTCCACTAATTAGTCTAAAACTAATTTCGTAATAAGTATGATTTTTAATCTTTTGTAATTTTATAATTCTAGAAATCTTCAGAAAATTCTAAAATTTTTTTCGAAATAATTTTTAAAGTTTAATTTTTATTTTTTGTAATAAAAAAGTTTTTAAATTCGAGAAATTCACTAAAAACGACTTTGTAGTAATTTTTATTTTAATTCGCTATAATAGTATGTTGTTCTTTTTTATGAATATCACGTTTGCAAAATTTTAAAGGTAGACACAAAAAATGAGTGCATGGTATATAATACATGAATATATTAAAACAGTTTTAATTTATCAGATATATTATACGTAATGTGTTAACATATTAAGTTGATATCAGTGCATTGTATTTAATGTATAGGTACATTAAAGCGGTTCTGAAGTACCAGATGCATTATGCTCAGTGTATCAATAAATTAGTATGATATTGGTAGACTGTATTTAATGTATAATTACATTAAAGCGGTTCTGATGTATCAGATGCATTATATTCGATATACTCATGCATTAGTATGATATCAGTGCATTGTATTTAATGTATAGGTACATTAAAGCGGTTCTCATGTACCAGATGCATTATACTCAGTGTATCAATAAATTAATATGATATTGGTAGACTGTATTCAATGTATAATTACATTAAAACGATTCTGATGTATCAGATGCATTATATTCGATATACTCATGCATTAGTATGATATCAATGCATTGTATTCAGCATATAGATACATTAAAGCGGTTCTGAAGTACCAGATGCATTATACTCAGTGTATCAATAAATTAGTATGATATTGGTAGACTGTATTTAATGTATAATTACATTAAAGCGGTTCTGATGTACCAGATGCATTATATTCGATATACTCATGCATTAGTATGATATCAGTGCATTGTATTTAATGTATAGGTACATTAAAGCGGTTCTCATGTACCAGATGCATTATATTCAGTGTATCAATAAATTAATATAATATTGGTAGACTGTATTTAATGTATAATTACATTAAAACGATTCTGATGTACCAGATGCATTATATTCGATATACTCATGCATTAGTATGATATCAAGTGCATTGTATTTAATGTATAGGTACATTAAAGCAGTTCTGATGTATCAGATGCATTATATTCAGTGTATCAATAAATTAATATAATATTGATGTATTATATTCAATTTACCAGTACGTTAAATACAATATATCTGATATATTAGTCCTTTTAATGTGCTCTTTTTTGTATGTAAACAAATATCAAAAATATTTTCCATGTTCCAAATTTGGACTTTATTCCCAAAGGTTTCATTATTAATTTTCTTAACCTTTTAAAAACTCCCCCTCATTCTCTGGCATTATTCCAAATTCCTTTTTAATTATATTTTTAAAACTGATCCCCAAAGTTTTATCCAGAAAAAATCAATTTTGTTTGTTGGCAAACTTTTCTAATTTTCTTCGATTTTTTACGTCAAAAGATTAAGAACACGGAAACTTAACAATTGGCCTACTCTAGAACGGATTAATCCGACAAATTGCATTTTTACAAATGTTGCCAAATCACAGGTGTAATTTAAGTCATTTGATCGAATGTCGGTGGGCGAAAAAAAGATACTTGACAACTGTGTCAAGGCAATTTGTCATTTTTCTTTCTTTTTCGAAATCATTCATCATTTAGTTTTTATGGATCGAATTCGAAATTATCCATCATTTTGGTTTTTATGGATCGAATTCGAAATTATCCATCATTTTAGTTTTTTATGGATCGAATTCAAAATTATCCATCATTTTAGTTTTTTATGAATCCAACTAGATGGATGATTCAAAGGATTCATAAATGATGAAATCATCGACGAATTTGGCAAATTTTAATTCAAAAGTAAAATAAATTTTAAAAATAATAAAAAATTTAATAAATTTTTAAACTTAACATCTGGAATTTCGTAGTAATTTTTGATTCAAATTATATTATTATAAATATTAGGATTCTGTAAGAGTTTTCAGAACATGATAAAATGATCTGAAACTTTGAGCAATTTCATAAAAGTTTTTAAAGACCTCCAGAATTTTATAAAAGTTTCTGAAATTTTCATCAATATTCTGAAGAATTTTAGAAATTTTTATCAATATTCTGGGGAATTTCAAAAGACTTCTGGAATCTTATAAGTTTCTGGAATTCTTCAGATTGTTGACGAAAGTTTTTAAAGACCTCCAGAATCTGAGGAATTTCAGAAATTTTCATCAATATTCTGGGAAATTTCAAGACTTCTGGAATCTTATGTTTCTAAAATTCTTCAGATTGTTGACGAAAGTTTTTAAAGACCTCCAGAATCTGAGAAATTTCAGAAATTTTCATCAATATTTTGGGAAATTTCAAGATTTTTGGAATCTTATAAGTTTCTGAAATTCTTCGGATTGTTGACGAAAGTTTTTAAAGACCTCCAGAATTTTATAAAAGTTTCTGAAATTTTCATCAACATTCTGAAGAATTTCAAGATTTTTGGAATCTTATAAGTTTCTGAAATTTTTCAGGATATCAGTGAAATTTTTAGAAACTTCTAGAATCTCAAACATTTCTGAAATTTTCATCAACATTCTGAAGAATTTCAAGATTTTTGGAATTTCATAAAAATTTCTGAAATTTTTAGAAACTTCCAGAATCTCATAAAAATTTCTGAAATTTTCATCAATATTCTGGGAAATTTATAAATAATTTCAGAATCTAAGAACAAATTTTAATTTTTTAAGAATTTTCTAGGATGTTGATGAAGTTTTTAAAAGTTTCCAGAATCCAATGTGAAGTTCTAAAATTTTCTATAAACTTCTAAACCATTCTAGAATCTATCAGAATTTTCTAAAACAAGATTTTGAAAATTTATTTTTAAAAAAAAGTAGTTTTAATTTTTATTTATAATTATTGTTTTTAAAAATCAAAAAAAGTAGTTTTAATTTTTATTTATAATTATTATTTTTAAAAATCATAAAAGTAGTTTTAGTTTTTATTTATAATTATTTTTTTTTAAATTAAAAAAGTAGTTTTAGTTTTTATTTATAATAATTATTTTTAAAAATCATAAAAGTAGTTTTAATTTTTATTTATAATTATTGTTTTTAAAAATCATAAAAGTAGTTTTAGTTTTTATTTATAATTATTTTTTTTTAAATTAAAAAAGTAATTTTAATTTTTATTTATAATTATATTTTTTAAAATCAAAAAAATTAGTTTTAGTTTTTATGTTTATTTATGATGATTTTAGTACTGAACTGTCTCAAAACGGAAAACTTGAAAATTCGAAAGTAATCACAGAACAGCCTAAATCGGCTCCAGTTCCCTCGATGACAGATCCGGGACAACCTACAGGAACCAAATCCCCGACGAGCAGCGACGGTTCCAGCGACGTTTCTGACGAGTCCATCATCAACTGGGATCCCGATGTTTACGAAAAAGAACTCGTCAAAAAAACCTGGAGCGATGATTTTGATTTTCTTTATGAACTCGGGGCTGCTATTTATACTTATATTTTCAACAATAATCCCAACACGAAAGAACTTTTTCCGACGATCCACAGACACGGGGATCAGTGGAGGGAGTCGAAGGAGTTCAGATCCCAGGCCTTGAAGTTTGTTCAGGTATGTAAATTTTCGGTCATACAGAACTTGTGTCTTAAGTACTAATTTTCCAGTTTTTTCAATTTTTCCAATTTTAATTAGAAAATTAAAAACAAAAATTTACTTTAAATAATTTCTAAAATTTTATATAAAAAGTAGTTTTTTAGAACTTCAAAATAGAATTTTAGATGTTTTTAGAATTGAGGATTAATCTTCAGAATCCAGGATTTTGAATGTTAATTGCTGATTTTGAATTTAGATTCAGAATCTATGGATCTGATTACTGTATTGTTAGTACTTTTTATTTAACTTAGAATATCTAGAAAACTCTAAAATCAGAATTGAGAATTAATCTTCAGAATTCAGAATCTATGGATTTGATTACTGTATTATGAATAGTTTTTATTTAACTTAGAATATCTAGAAAACTCTAAAATCAGAATTGAAAACTAGTCTTCAGAATCCAGGATTTTGAAGGTTAACATTAATTTTGACTTCAGATTCAGAATCTTTGGATCTGATTACTGTATTATGAATACTTTTTATTCAGTTATAATTTCGTAATTGGAATGTAAATACTTTGGACTTGAGTATTTTGACACGAAATTTTATAAAAAAATTATTTTCTACCGTATTTTAGACACTTTCTCATACTGTAAAAAACCTCTACCACATGGACAGAGTTGCTTCTCACTTATACAAAATCGGAGAACTCCACGTGAAATACGCCAACAGGGGCTTCAAACCAGAATTTTGGAATATTTTTTTAGTAAGATTTTTAATAAATAATTAAATTTGAAATTAATTAATTTATTTATTTATTCAGGATGCGATGGAGGTTTCTTTGACGGATTCTATTAAAAAAAATAAAGAAATGACAGAAGATCAAAAATCAGACGCCATCAGGGTCTGGAGACGATTGGCTCATTACGTCATCACCCACATGAAACGAGGCTACAATCATCTGCTCAAAAAAACCGAAGCCCAAGAAAATTCTTAATTTAAAAAATTTCAAAAAAATTAAAAAAAATTTTTGTGCCTCTGATTATCCGAAACAAAAAAATTTATTTTCCTCATAAATTGAGTGATAATTTTCAATTTTGTGAAAAATAAAATTGTAATTTTATGGAAATTTTTAATTTTTTTAAATTATTTAGTAAATGTTTGAAATTTTTTATAAAATTTCAGAATTTTCCAAAAAATATTAGATTTTGAATTTTTGAAAATATTATTTAAAATTATAAAATATTTTAGAATTTTCTGGAAGGTTCTAAAATTTCATATTTTAGATTTTTTAATTTTTAATTTTTTAAAAAATTTTATTTTTTTTGGATTTTTGAAGATTTTAAATTTTTTTGAATTTTTTAAAAATTTTTATTTTTTTTTATTTTTAAAATTTTTATTTTTTTAATTTCTTTAATTTTAAATTTTTTTTATTTTTTTGGATTTTCGAAGATTTTTAATTTTTTTATTTTCGAAAATTGAACAGAAATTTTATAATTTTTTAAAATTTTTGTCGAAATAATTTTTTAAAAACGTTCATTTTTGATTTTTTTGAATTATATGATTCAAGAACTGGGTCAGTTTATGGGCAATAAACCCTCTGGCTCGCCGGAAGTGAAGCCGAAGTCGAGATCCAAATGTCTCTGATTTCTTCGGAGTCCAAAAATAAAAAACTCGATCCATGCAGAAGAGATCAGCCAGATGGTTTTCCGATTTCCAGATCCACAAATCGGCCGATCCTGGACCGTTATTTTCGATAAAAAAAATTTAAAAATAAATTTAATTTTTTTTGAATTTTAAAAATTTTAATTTTTTAAATAAAAACCATAAAATTATCTCGATAAAAATTTTGGAATTTTCCAATCGAGACCGAAAATTTTGACATTTCTTGTTCACATGTTTTTACAGAACTTTATTTATGCCATCATCGAAATTAAAAACATTTGTCGAGGAATTTTTTCAAAAAAGTGTCCTGACACGAATTTTTGGAATTTTCCAGTTGGAACAAAAAACTTCATTATTTTGGATTTTTATTGTTTTATAAAGTTTTAATTTTAGTATTGTAAAAATTATGAATTTTTATTACAATTTTGAAGAAAAATGTCTCGGCACGAATTTTTGGAATTTTCCAGTTAGGACCAAAAATCTCACTACTTTAAATTTTTATTGTTTTATAAAGTTTTAATTTTAATATTGTGAAAATTATGAATTTTTATTACAATTTTGAAGAAAAGTGTCCCGGCACGAATTTTTAGAATTTTCCAGTTAGGACCAAAAACTTTATTATTTCGGATTTTTATTGTTTTATAAAGTTTTTATTTTAGTATTGTGAAAATTATGAATTTTTGTTTAAAATTTTTTTAAATGTCCCGGCACGAATTTGTAGAATTTTCCAGTTGAAACCCGAAGTTATGTAGTTTTATGTGTACTTGGCTCCCAAAAGTTTCAAATATATCCGATGTACTTTGACATCATAGTACGATAGAAAACCAGTGATGTTTGTTTTCAAATTTCGAATATTTTTCCCACCACGAATTTTTGGGATTTTCCAGTCAGGACCAAAAACTCTAAAATTATTTATTTACGTAATTATGTAAAATTTTCAAAATTATAAAATTAATTTTTTTTATAAAATTTCCGAAAATTTTTTATTCAAAATCCAAAAAAAATAAAATTTTGCAATTTTGTAATTTTATAAAATTTTTGAAATTATATAATTATAAAAATTAAAATATCTGTAAAATTTCCAAAAAACTTTTTTTCGAAATTTTCTGAAAATTTTTCGTTGAAATTGAAAACCGTGGAATTTTACGTGACTTAACATATTTTTGAAACATCCGGTACTCGAAAAAAAACTTCCAGAATCTTACATATCGTGTAATTTTATCCAATGACCGTACTTTGGTTAAATTTCTTTATTTTTAAATAAAACCAAAGATAGTAATCAAATATCCTGAAATTCGTGTCGAGATCAGTCTGTTGTTAATTTGTTGGAAACCAAATTTATTCAGTTTTTTTTTACTTTTTTTAACTATTGGGAGGGAAACTAGACAAGAAAGAGAAAACCTGAAGGGATAACCTGAACGTCAGAGCTTGGAATACTGTATTTCATGAGTAAGTCCCTCAGTTGTGTTTTGTTAATGTAAGATATATAATTGTTGTCTGTGTCTTATTGTTAAAGTAAAGATTAGTAATATTTTCCCTGTTTTTATCTTAACAGCCGATTTTTAATCAATATAACTTAATCGATTATTAGATTACTGTTGGCAGAGAAACTAGACTAGGAAGACAGGACCAGAAGGGATAACCTGAACATTAGAGCTTAGAATACTGTATTTCATGAGTAAGATTCCCAATTGTGTTATGTTCAAATTGTATTAAATTGTATTTCATTGTTCGAGTAAAAGTTATTAATTACAGTCGACTCTCGATATAACGTAATCCAAGGGACCGGACAAAAATTACGTAAAATCGAGTCCACTGTACTTCTGTTTACTGTCTTAACATTTTTATATATTTAATTTTCTATATTTAATTTGATTTTTGTTGAAACAGAAGCTAGACTAGGAAGACAGGATCTGAAAGGACAGCTTAAACATCAGAACTTGGAATACTGTATTTCATGAGTAAGACCCTCAATTGTATTATAAATTGTATTAAATTGTTCGAGTAAAAGTTATTAATGTACTTTTGTTTCCTATCTTAACATAAACGAAAAGCTAAAACTAAATTTTAGTCGAAAAATAAACAATTTTAAATTTTAATAAAATTTTAATTTTTAATTTATTAATAATTATGTAATTTATTTATTGAACATAATTAATTTTAATTTTAATTTTATGCACTAGAAAGTTAATTTCCGTTTTTTTATTTAAAAACTGGTTTCATATATCTGTTTGATTTCGGATTAAATTTATGAAGATATTTTAAATTTTAAAATTTAAGTTGAATTTTTTTTTTAAATTCAGAATATGTAAATTTTGAAACAAAAAGACAGGACTTAAATTGAAGGTAAATTTCAAATTATAGATGTGTTTAAACGTTGCAAGCAAACTGCAAATTTTATTGTAACTAAACCTCTATAGTAATTTTTTGAATTTTTTAAGCTTTTTTGAATATTTTCGGAAATATCTAAAATTGAAAATTTCGACAATACAAGAAAGTCCAAAAAGTCATTTTCAATTTCATTATTGTGTTTATCTCAAATTTTTGTATATTTTTAAAGAAAAATTTTGAATTTTGTAAGCTTTTTTGAATATTTTTGGAAATATTGGAAAGTTAAAATTCTGACAGTCCAAAAAGTCATTTCAATTTCGTCATTTTGTTTGTTTCAAATTTTTATAATTTTTTTAATTTTGTAAGCTTTTTTGAATATTTTCGGAAATATCTAAAATTGAAAATTTCGACAATACAAAAAGTCATTTTCAATTTCGTCATTTTATTTGTTTCAAATTTTTGTATATTTTTAAAGAAAAATTTTGAATTTTGTAAACTTTTTTGAATATTTTTGGAAGTATTGGAAACTTAAAATTCTGACAGTCCAAAAAGTCATTTTCGATCTCGTCATTTTGTTTGTTTCAAATTTTTGTAAATTTAAAAAAAACTTTTTGAATATTTAAAATTAGAAAAAATTTTTGAAGCATTTTAAAATTTAATAACAATTTTTAAAATAAAATCAGAAATATTACGCTTCGAAAATCCGTATTAAAATAATTTTGTAATAATTTTAATTTTAACTTTTTCAAAAATCCGTAGAAATTTCTAAAACCAGGAATTTTATAGAAATTTTTAGTTTTTCAGAATTCAGTAGAAACATTTAAAACTAAAATTATAAATTTTTGGAAATTTATGTTTGAATAATTTCGTAATAATTTCGAATTTCAATTTTATTAGAATTCTAAAAAGTTTATAAATTTTTTTAGAATTTTCCAAATCTCAATGAAATCGTGTTTGAATAATTTCGAATTTCAATTTTCCTAGAATTCTAAAAAGTATAAATTTTTTTAGAATTTTCCAAACTGCAGCAAAATCGTGTTTGAATAATTTCGAATATTAATTTTATTAAAAATCTAAAATTTATAAATTTTTCTAGAATTTTCCAAACTCCAGCAAAATTATGTTTGAATAATTTCGAATTTCAATTTTCCTAGAATTCTAAAAACTTTATAGATCTTCCCAGAATCTTCCAAGGCAAACTTTCGGAACAGATATCATATGTCTTAATTTCCAAAAATGCCTGTTAAAGTAGGTTTTTAAGGATGTCTAATTTTACTTTTTCTGAAAGTCCGTAAGTTTCCAGAATCCAAGCAAACTCCCGAAAACCCCGTTGAGACAACTTTTTGAGAATGTTTAACTTTAATTTTTCCAAGAACGTGATTTTTATGCTTCTTTTTATAGACTTAAAGACGAATTTGGTTTTATTTTTTTTGGTCAGTTTGATCCAGAGTGCTTACGTGGCCCATTTTGACTTCCTTCTTCCGAGCAACTCCTTGGTTGTTCCATGTGTGGTTTTTCAAATTAGCCAATGGTTGACCTCATCCTGGAAACGACTGCCAGCAACCATCGTGAATCTTTAATTGCCATCTTTGGGATTTGCTTCAAACTTACAAAAAAAAAATTTTCCACTTTTCTTTGAGAAAAATGATGAATGTCTTCTTGTTCTTTGGCATCGTGTTCATTTACATTTCCCGAGGAGGAAGTGCAAATGAGCCGCTGACATTGGTCTCGAGAGGATTCTGAAACTTGTTGTTTAAAAAACATGTCGAGACATTTCAATTTCGACGAAATCAAATTTCGAATTTTGCCTCCGGCGACTTTTTAGAAAAGCTCTGATCAAAGAACTGTCTTCATTTCCTCTTTTTTAATTTTAATTTTTTTTAAATTTTAAATTTTTTTAAATATTGTTTTTTAGATTTATTTTATTATTTCTGTTTTGAATAAGATGAAAGATTCTCCCTTAGGGCATTTTTGAAATTCATCTTGTTGTGGGATTATATCAATTGTAATTTTTATATCGGAAATTTTAAATTTAAATCTTTGAAATTTTTCTAAAAAATTTGAAAAATTCAATATACTACATATGTGAACTGCTTAATACTTTTAAGATTCTCTACGTTTTGTATTTTCGATGCAGAAAAATCGACTACATTCAGGTATTCATAAAAATTATATACAGTAGAACTTGGATATAAGGTACCCCCTTGGGATCGGACAAAGCGTATCTTGTAAGAAAGGATATATTATAAAGGGGTCATTTTGAAGGCAAACTAACCAAACACACTCATTCAGACCGTATGCTATAACAAGAGATATGTTATAGCGGAGATATTTTACATCCAAGTTTTATTGTACAGTAGAACTTGGATATAAGGTACCCTTTGGGATCGGGCAAAGCGTATCTTGTAAGAAAGGATATATTATAAAGGGGATCAATTTGAAGACAGACTAACTAGCCAAATTCACTTACTTACACCGTATCCTATAACAAGAGTTATGTTATAGCGGGGATATTTTACATCCAAGTTCTACTGTATAATGAGATAACCAAAATCGTACATCCAAATCTGTCGTCAAGTTCAGAATCTACAGATCTGATTACTCTGTTTTAGATACTTTTCGCTCCAATTTAAATACATCTAACTTCCTGTACTAGATCCCCGTAAGAATTCTGAATTTTCTCAAAACACATATTAAAACTTTGTATTTTCTAAAGTTGTTTCTTCCGAAGCATCTATGAGATGAATATAATATTGTCGTTCCGAAGGCCGCCAATCGAATACTTATTTGCGGAGCCTTCACATACCCACAAAGTTAATTTGATATATAGCGCGAATAAGATGAAGAACCCTTGAGACTAATCCAACTTCAAGATTCAAATTGATTGCAACTGTTTCCTCATATGAATATCTTCAAAGCAGAGTTTTTTTTGGAGCATTTAGAAAAGATTCCTGAAATTTGTTATCAAATAATTTCGATGTAAAAATCGGGATTTTCATAGTCTTAAAATCCTTCGTTATTTGTGGTTTCAAACATTTATGAAATATATAATAAACGTCTTGAAAGTTATCACCAGAGTTCTTATTTATTAAGTTTAGGAACGAGTATACAAATAAAGTCAATTTGATATATAAGGTTAATGTAAGGTGTGATCTTTAAGATCTTGTATCTTCCAGTGTTGCGATATGTGAAGAACATATACGTTAATATCAGAATCGGTATTTCTAGGAGGTTTGGTTAAGACCTATTTGCTAGGTTTAGGAGTAATTATATAGATAATGTTCAAGTTAATATATAATATTGGTGTAAGTTGCTATCTTTAAAACTTAACATTTTCTAGTGTTGTGCCATCTAAGATATGTGTTTCTTGTCATTAGAATCGACATTTCCAAACTTAGATACCTAACACTTATTTGTCAGTCTAAGATATAAATACTCAGACAGAAGGAATTTGATATATATATATAACCACTGCAAATTCCAATAGTTAGAATCACTTATTTTCTAACGTTCTTTAATCTAAGCTGTTTTCTAATTTTATTAGAATCGACATTTCCAAACTTGCACATCTAATACTTATTTGTCAGTCTGAGATATAAATACTCAGACAGAAGGAATTTGATATATATATAACCATTGCAATTCCAGTTGTTAGAATCACTTATTTTCTAATGTTCTTTAATCTAAGCCGTTTTCTTATTTTATTAGAATCGACATTTCCAAACTTACATACCTAATACCCATTTGTCAGGTTTAGGTGTAAATATTCAGATAAAAGGAATTTGATATATAACGACTGCAAATTCCCATTTTTCGGATCCCATATCTCCTAGTGCTGTCGTTTGGAGTATTTACGTAATGGATTTATTATCAGCATTCCTAGGCCTACTTATCCAATACTCATTTATCAGATTGAAGAGCAAATTTCCAAACAAAATGAAATATATATTGCTGGTTCTAATTGCTATTTTTAAAACCCCGTAATTTTCACCGCTGTTTGATCTAAAGCGTTTATGAAAAATATTTAACGTCAATTTTCTAAGACCAACTTAATACTTATCTTCCAAGTCCACCGACAGACAAAATTAATTCGATATATAGAGCGGATCAAGTCTTGGAAGGCCCTCATTAGCAGCGGACTCGAGTCAATCAATTCCCTCAGGCAATTAGTCGATGAATCAATCTTCTTCGAGTCGCGAACTCTGCAGTTTTTTTGGAAGCAAATCGTGTGTTTCAACATTCCGATCGAGATCAAAACGTCATTTATGAATTTATGAAAATTTCGAAATTTTTCATTATTTTTAAATTTTTTTTCTGCGAAAATTTCAACGAAAAAAATGGAAAAAATAATATCGGAAATTTTAAAAATAGAAATTATCACGAAATTGTCTTGACACGAATTGTGCGTTTTTAGATTTTTAAAAATTAGGAAATTGTTGATTCTAGGTTTTGTTGGATTCTGAAAAGTTAGGGTAATTTACAAGAGATTACGGTAGACCCGAAAAGTTTCTATTTTATTACGAAAAATTTCAGAAACTTATGATTTAGAAATATTTTAGAAATTTATGATTTAGAAATATTTTAGAAATTTATTAAATTTAGAAATATTTTAGAAATTTATGATTTAGAAATATTTCAGAACTTTATGATTTAGAAATATTTTAGAATTTTATGATTTAGAAATATTTTAGAATTTTATGATTTAGAAATATTTTAGAATTTTATGATTTAGAAATATTTTAGAAATTTATACTGGATTGTGGGAATTTTTGGAAGATTCTAGTGTTCGAGAATTTTTGATGAGATTCTTAAAAAGTTCAAAATAATTTGTTGCATGTTAGAAAATTCTATAAACTGTTAAATTTCAATTTTTTACTACGTTGATGTTAGAAATTTGAATATTACAAAACAGTCCATATATAAAGTTAAATTTTTAAAATTTTCCATATTGATTTTTAAATTTTTTTAATTGAATTCTAAAAAGTTTTAAAATTTCTTAAAATTTTGAATTTTTTAAAATTTTTGATTTTTAAAAATTTTTTACTGAATTCTGAAAAGTTAAAATTTCTTCGAAATTTTATAAATTTTTAAAAATTTTCGAATTTTTTTAAATTTCTGTTTTTAGACTTCGGAATCGCCTACCGTATTCCTAAAAACTTGTATATTTTTTAAATCTAAAACTGCATCTGTGTTTTTATCTTTTTGGATTGCAGTTGTCGAAGAACACGGGTCGATCGAGGGGCGGTCCTCTTTGGTAATCCCGACACCCTCGGGCAAGGACAGTTGGTTCTTTGTTTTGTTGTCTGTGCCGGGTTTTTTGGCCACTTATCAAAATTTAACTGACATCGTTGATCCCTTTTTTGTTTTTCGGAGGATTTAAAATTTTTTTGCGCATGATCAAATTCGAAAAAAATATTTTTAAAAAAACGTCATTTAATTTTTTTAAATTTTCAAAAAAAACAAATTTTGGCATTTTCGAAGATGTGTTATTTATTAGAGCCTTCGGGACTCCGTCGTTCTTTCGTCTTTTTTGCGCAATTCAATTTTCGGAAAAATAAGTCGATCCCGAGGCTTTCTGAGATGCTTCAAGGGTCTCTGGATTTCAAGTCTAGACACTGGACTTCCTCAAGCTAATGCTTCCTATGCCCTTCCAGCGGCCTTCAGAATCCAGTTGGGAATTTCACAATTTTATAAAAATTTTGAGTTTTATATAATTTTCAAAAAAATTACTGAAATTTTTAGTTTTATATAATTTTCTGAAAATTACTAAAATTTTATTCTTTCAAAATCAGGTTTAATGTTTTATTAACTTTATAAAAATTTTTATTTTTATATAGTTTTCTGAAAATTACTGAAATTTTTACTTTTATATAATTTTCAGAAAATTACCGAAATTTTATTCTTCCAAAATCAGATTTAATATTTTAAACTTTTTTAGAATCTTATGAACTTTTAGAATGTCTTAGAATTTGTTAAATTTTCTAGGATCTTTAAAAACTCGGAGGAATTTTTATAATATTCTAGAATCTTTCAGAATTTTACGAACTTTGAATCTTTCTAGAATATCGGAGAAATTTTTATAATTTTCCAAAATTCCTCTGAATTTTACGAATCTTGAATTTTTATAATTTTTCAGAATCTTTCGAAATTTTTTAGAATCTCGGAAGAATTCTTATAACTTTTCAGAATCTTGGAAGAATTTTTATAAATTTCTAGAATCTTCCATAATTTTTCAGAATCTTGGAGGAATTTTTATAACTTTTCAGAATCTTCCATAATTTTTCAGAATCTTGGAGGAATTTTTATAACTTTTCAGAATCTTCCATAATTTTTATAACTTTCTAAAATTTTCAGAATGTCCTAAAACTTTTTTCCCGAAATAATTCCACAATAAAATCCGATTTTTATCATAGTATAACTAAGACTGATAACTTCTTCGTTGCATATTCTACTTGTTAATCAGATTAAATAATATTCTTGTATCATGAAAACATCCACACAAGAGTACATAGAACCTTAATTAAATTAAATAACCAATAACAAATCTCATAATCGAAAAATTAATAATTTTTTTTTTCAAATTTATTTTATTTTTTCAATTTTTATAAATTTTCTTCTTTTTTAAATTTTTTTTTTAAAATTCTCTTTTTTTAAATTTTTTTTAAAATTTTTTATAAATTTTCTTTTTTTTTAAATTTCTTTTTTTAAATTTTCTTTTTTTTAAATTTTTTTACTTTTTTAAAATTTAAGTTTAGTGATTTTTAAATAATTAATAACTAAGATTATGGCCAAAAAGTAAATCAGACAAGCCGTGTCAAGACCAATAGTTTCCCCTTCGGCGCTTCTTTTGATCTTCGTTTTTTAAAAACACGTTTCAAATTTCGATCCTGCAGCGAATGATACTTAATCCCTTCTTCGACTTTGAGCTTGGTTAATAAGTCTTTAAAGAAATAGTAACTGAGATTAGTCGGAAAGTGAATCAGGACCTGCCGTCCTTAAGATCGATATTTTTCGTTTTGCAGTTTTTTAAATTTCTAGTCACTAAAAGTACTTTTTTAAATTATTGATTCCAAAACCAGAAATCCATAATCAGAAAAAATCATTCGTGTCAAGATTGGTACTTTTCTTTCGTTAATTAAAGATATTTTTTAAGTCAACGGTCCCGCCGCGAAAAACTCTTAATTGATTTTTTTCGTGCCAAGACAAAGGTTTTTATTTTCTAAAACCATATTTTGATTAACGGTCCCGCCGCGAAAAATTTTTAATTGATTTTTTTCGTCTCAGGACCGATACTTTTTATTTTTTTAAATTATATTTAATTTTTTTTCAACTATAAAATTCGTCAATAATTTTTTTTATTTTAAATGAGCTAATAACGGATTTTCTGAAAGATGAATCAGGCATTTCTCACAACAAGACCACCGCCTTCAGATTTCGTAGTTTCTTTGATTTTTATTTTTTAAAAGCATATTTGAACTTACAATATTGACATGGACGATTTCTGATCAAATTCGTTGAATTTCGAACAGAATTTGAATTAATTTGAATTTAAAAATCGAAAAAAAATCAATTTTAAACCTGAGAGTTCTAAATTTCAAAGATCCTAATTAAAATTAATCTAATTCTAGTTCCAAAATTGAAAAATTTGAATTCGAACTAATCCTAATATAACAATATCAATTCTAATCGATTTTTAACTAATTCGAATTTAAAAATCAATTTTAAATCTAAGAGTTCCAACTCGAGATTCTAAGGATTCTGATTCAAATTAAATAAAATAAATTCGAAAATAAAGAAATTCGAATTAAAATTAAATTATAGAAATTCGAAAATAAAGAAATTTGAATTAAAATTAAATTATAGAAATTCGAAAATAAATAAATTCGAATTAAAACTAAATTATAGAAATTCGAAAATAAAGAAATTCGAATTAAAATTAAATAAAATAAATTCGAAAATAAATAAATTCGAATTAAAACTAAATTAATTCTAATCAAACGATTTAAATTCTAATTGATTTTTAACTAATTCGAGTTCAAAGTTCAAGAGGTTCAAATTCTAATTGAATATGCTTCTGCTTAAAATCGATTTTTCCGACTTTCGAACTCGAATTAATCCAAAATTTATCCGAAATAGACTTAAATTTTGGTTCGAAATTTGGCAGCTTTGTTTCTGGATTTTTTTAAACAATTAACTCGAGTACTGCTTTACTAAACAACTTTGAAAAGTAAATATTGCTTATTAGTAAAGTTAAATGTAAATTTACCAGTATTTTTGAACAGATTAAATTTAATCGTTAAAATGAGATTAAAGATGACGGATTTTTCTTGTTTACAATTTTAGAAAGTACAAGCACAATTGAAGACCTCTTACTTTCGTACGGAAATTTTGCGTGTTTTGTTTTTCTTAAAAAGTTGGATTTTTGTGTAACTTTCTGAAGAATTCTAAAAAAGTAAAAGGTTCTAAAAAATTTCGAAAATTACAAATTTTAGAATTTTTTCAAAATGTAAAAAAAATTTGAATTTTTTAAAAATCCTAAAAAAATTAATTTTGGAAAATTTAAAAAAAGTTGAACTTTTAAAAATCCTAAAAAAGTAAAAGGTTTTAAAAAATTTCAGAAATGACAGATTTTAGAATTTTTCAAAATGTAAAAAAATTGAACTTTTTAAAGGTTTTAAAAAAGTAAAAAATTCTAGAAAATTCCAGAAATAACAAATTTTAGAATTTTTCGAAATATAGAATTTTAGAAAATTTTGGAAATAAAAAATTTCAAAAAGCTTCTGAAAATTCGTTTTAAAATAATTCTGAAAAAATCAACTTTTTTAATTTTTAAGTTTTTTTTTAAATTTTTAATTTTTAAACAATTTTTAAATTTTTAAGTTTTTTTTAAAATTAATTTTTTTTTAATTTTTAATTTTCAAACAATTTTTAAACTTTTTTAAATTTAATTTTTTATTTTTTTTTTATTTTTTAAAACTTTTTAATATAATTATTTTTGAATTTTTATTAAGTGAAATGAATTGTAATAAAATTACGGACTCTAACTTTGCTGAATAATTTTCGTCTACAGTAATCTCATTGCTTTGTGAAATGACATGTTTGTCCAATTTTTTGTAAAAATTTGGCTTCTTTTTTCGAATATAATTTCATTCTAGCTTACTCCACATTTTGATAACTGCCAATTTGGCACATTTTTATCGGAAACAAATTTTGAGACTTGTACATCATCATTGTCAAATTTTTCTTTTTCAAGTTTTAGCGACTTCAAAAGATATTGAATTGTGTCCGCTCAAGAGTCTCGAAAAAGTCCCTGCAAATCTCCTGAATCTCCTGAACGATGAACGTCATTTTTTTGTTTTTTTTCCGATTTTTGACTCGTTGGGTAAATGAAAGTTTTCCAAAATGCCAAAATTGACATCGCTAACGAAGAGTCCAAAAATGTCCAGTGTTCTTGTCAAGAACTCGTCCCTCGAGAAATGTCACTTTGATTAGACTTTCGTGGAAAATTCTGAAATCTTTTAAAATCAAGTACGCAATTTCGAAATTTCTGAAGATTCTAAATTATTTTTAATTTTATTTAAATTTTAGAAATCCTAAAGATTCTAAATTTTTTTATTTTATTTAAATTTTAGAAATTTCTGAAAATTCTAAATTTTTTTATTTTATTTAAATTCTAAAAATCCTAAAGATTCTAAATTTTTTTTTCAATTTTATTTAAATTTTAAAAATTCAGAAAATTTAAAAAATTTGTAGAAATTTTATGTAAATTTTTAGAATTTTTGTGGAAGATTTTGAAATTCTTGGTTTTTATGAAATTTTTTGAAAGATTCTAGAATTGTATGTAAATTTTTAAAATTATTTGTAATCTTGAGTTTTAAAAGTTTTCAAAACTTCGTATCGAGATCATTTCGTAAGATACTTAATTTTTGTTTTTCATAATATAGTAATTCCAAAACCGAAAATTTTAAATTTTATAAAACTTCGAAATTCGTGTCGAGATAATTTTTTAGGATATTTAATTTTTGTTTTTCGTAATATAGTAATTCTAAAACCGAAAATTTTAAGTTTTATAAAACTTTGAAATTTATCTTGAGACCATTTTTTAAAATATTTAATTTTTGTTTTTCGTAATATTATAATTCTAAAACCGAAAACTTCGAAATTCGTGTCGAGATAATTTTTTAGGATATTTAATTTTTGTTTTTCATAATATCGTAATTCTAAAACCGAAAATTTTAAGTTTTATAAAACTTTGAAATTTATCTTGAGACCATTTTTTAAAATATTTAACTTTTGTTTTTCATAATATAGTAATTCTAAAACCGAGAATTTCGAAATTCGTGTCGAGACCTTTTTTGTAAAAAATTAAGTTTTTTATAAAAGTTTAATTTTTAAAATTATTTAAATTTAGATGGAACTTTGTGAAGCCTCATGTTCTACGGGAGGTTCGACGTTGGAGTTTCCGGAGGGAATCACAAGGAGGAAAAATTCACAAAGATGGAATTCGTCGAAAATATTATTGATGATTTTTATTTTGAGTCATTTATTTCCTTTTTGTCTTTGTTATCAAGAAAAAAGAAAACATGTCCCAAATACGACTCATATATCTCAGGTTTTATTTTTTATTTTTTTTAAATTTAAATTTTTTTAAAGGTATTGAACAGATTAACTGACAGAAACAAATACGACAAACGCCTGAGGCCGTTGTACGGAGAGTCCCCTGTGGACGTCGGGATCACGATCCACGTATCTTCCATCAGCGCCGTCAGCGAAGTGGATATGGATTTTACTTTGGATTTCTACCTGAGACAGACTTGGACAGATCCCAGACTTGCCTTCGGGAAACTCGACGTCGGATTCGAGGATATCGCTAGCTTGACCGTCGGCGTGGATTACTTGGACAAGCTCTGGAAACCAGACACCTTCTTCCCCAACGAAAAAAAGAGCTTCTTCCACGTCGCCACAAGCCATAATTCTTTCTTGAGGATAGAGCCGGACGGACAAGTACGGTTTTAAATTTTAAAATTTTTTTAATTTTAAAATCTTTCAATTTTTTCAATTTTTTTTAATTTCTTTAAATTTTTAAAATCTTTCAATTTTTTCAATTTTTTCAATTCTTCGATTTTTTCAATTTCTTTAAATTTTTAAAATCTTTCAATTTTTCAATTTTTTCAATTTTTAAATTCTTTTAAATTTTTTAAATTTTTTCAATTCTTTTAAATTCTTCGATTTTTTTAAATTTTATATTTTTAAATTTGGAATTTTTAACATTTTTTTCATTAAAATTGATCGAAATTTAAAAATTTTTAATTTCAAAATCGAAAAATTTGAATTTTATCTTGATTGTTTAAATTCGAAAATTCAAGATTTCGAAGAATCAACAGTTCTGATTGTTAAAAATTTATTGTTTTTATTTTTCAACAATGGCTGTTTTGAAGCTTTGACTACTACACACAAAAGAAGCATAATCTTTGGTTTCTTAATAATCATGAAATGTAACAAAAATGTGGCACAATCGTCACATTTTTTATGAATATTTAAAATTTATAAAGAAAATAAAAAATAATAGTGACGATTTGCATTTGTTACTGATCCAAAAGTTATATTTTTTTGTATATTATAACTAATTAAAAAAGAAAAGTTAACTTTACATAAAAAACGTAACTTTTGATTTTATAACAATTACGAAAAGTAACAAAAATATAACATAGTCGTCACATTTTTTATGAATATTTAAAATTTATAAAGAAAATAAAAAATAATAGTGACGATTTGCATTTGTTACTGAATCAAAAGTTATATTTTTTTGTATATTATAACTAATTAAAAAAGAAAAGTTAACTTTAAAAAAACATAATTTTTTGTTCCATAAAAATTACGAAATATAACACAATCGTCACATTTTTTATAAATATTTAAAATTTATAATGAAAAATAAAAAATAATAGTGACGATTTGCATTTGTTACTGTGCCAAAAATTACACTCTTTTTTTTGACTACAAGACGAAAGAATTTTGCCATTTATTTTCGTAATATTCATAGGTTGTCTTAATTATTTACTAATTCTTCGAAAACGGTCTGATGTCAACTGCAGAAATTAAAATGACTAAAATAGGAAAAATGCAAATTTTATAAAATTTCAAAAGTACAAAAATTTTCAGAAAATCAAAAATTCGAACTTGTTGAATTTTGAAGAAACATTTTTTTAGAAATTTTTTTTGAGTCATGTCCTAGCGCGAAAAGTCCAAATTTTTAATTTAATTAATTTTAAAAAAAGTAATATTTGAAGATTTTTTGAAAATTATGTTTTAGTACGAAAAGTCCAAATTTTTAATTTAATTAATTTTAAAAAAAGTAAAATTTGAAAATTATATTTTAATACGAAAAGTCCGAATTTTAAATTTAATTAATTTAAAAAAAATAATTTTTGAAGATTTCTCAAAAATTATATCTTAACTCCAAAAGTCCGAATTTTTAATTTAATTAATTTCAAAAAAATAATTTTTGAAAATTTTTTGAAAATTATATCTTAACACGAAAAGTCCGAATTTTAAATTTAATTAATTTTAAAAAAATAATATTTGAAGATTTCTCAAAAGTTATATCTTAACTCCAAAAGTCCGAATTTTAAATTTAATTAATTTAAAAAAAATAATTTTTGAAGATTTCTCAAAAATTATGTTTCAGCACGAAAATTTAAATTTTATTATTTTGGATAAAATAAAGTATATTTTTTTAAACAAAAAATCCAAAATTTCGAAATTGATTAATTTTGAACATTTTTAAATTTTTCAAAAATTGTTTTAATTTCGATTTTTACATAATAAAACAAATTTTCAAAAATAAAAACAAGGATTTTTAGAAACGAGTAATCAATCAATCAAAAAATCCGGAACGTGTTTTTATTTCGAAAAATGTCCGGTACTTTATTCGTCAATGTTCTTTGTCGTGATATATCTGGCCAGTTGTCAAAGTAAAAAAGAAATTTTCTGATCAATGAAGAAAAACTGGCTTTTGAACAAAAATTTTCGAGAAAATTGATCGCTTATGTCGTCATTGAACAACGAGGGATTAAGATGTAAGATTAAAGGATTACAAATTAGAGGATAATTTTGGGGAATTTTCAAAATTCATCAAATCGAAAAAATTCGGCAATTTTTAACAAAAAAAATGTTTTTGAACAAAGTCAGACGAGGATTGGAATATTTTGGAAAATTTGGAATATTTTAGAAATATTTAAATTGAATTAAAATTTTTTTAGGATATAATACAGAAGTATTATGATACTTTTTAGTCGAACAATAAGAATTTATAATACAATTTGAACACAACACAATTGAGGGTCTTACTCATGAAATACAGTATTCCAAGTTCTGATGTTTAAGCCGTCCTTTCATATCCTGTCTTCCTAGTCTAGCTTCTGTTTCAACAAAAAATTAAATTAAACATGTAAAATTAAATATATAAAAATGTTAAGACAGTAAACAGAAGTACAGTGGACTCGATTTTACGTAATTTTTGTCCGGTCCCTTGGATTACGTTATATCGAGAGTCGACTGTAATTAATAACTTTTACTCGAACAATGAAATACAATTTAATACAATTTGAACATAACACAATTGGGGATCTTACTCATGAAATACAGTATTCCAAGTTTTGATGTTTAAGCTGTCCTTTCAGATCCTGTCTTCCTAGTCTAGCTTCTGTTTCAACAAAAATCAAATTAAACATGTAAAATTAAATATATAAAAATGTTAAGACAGTAAACAGAAGTATTATGATAATCTTTACTCGAACAATGAAATACAATTTAATACAATCCGAACACAACACAATTCAGGGTCTTACTCATGAAATACAGTATTCCAAGCTCTGATGTTCAGGTTATCCCTTCCTAGTCTAGTTTCTGTTTCAACAAAAAATTAAATTAAATATATAAAAATGTTAACTTACTCATAACATACAGTATTCCACACTAACGTTTAAGTTATCTTTTCAGGTTCTGTCTTTCTAGTCTAGTTCTCTGTCCCGGTAGATTTCCCAAAAAATTAGAATGAAATTTTCTAGGAAGATTCTAGTCAAATCAAACTGGAACTTTCCGAAAAAGTTTATCTTAAATCCGACTGAGATATCTTAGAAGATTTTATCCTAAACTGCATTAGAATTTTACAAAATTCCAGCCGTATTTGAGTGAGAAATTTCCAGAAAAATTTACCCTAGATAGGATTGGGATATTTTAAAAAATTCTATTTTAAGTTGAATCGGAATTTTCTAACATGATTTACTCCAGAATAAATTTTAAAATTCCTAAAATAACCTATGACAGATAAAATCGGGATTTTTAAAATTTATGTAATATTGAACAAAATTATTTTTACAAAGACCTACATCGAGCCAGATTAGAATTTTCTACAAAGATCCAAATTTTCTAAAAAATAAAAATTGAATCTGGAGATTTACTGACACTAGTTTTGTCTTGGGCTTACTGTAGAAAAATATCCATTTTAGCTGAGACGGATGAATGCAAGACAACATGAGGACTAACATACTCCAGAAAATAGTTATCCTGAACACCTAGTAACTCGTACTAGAATATAAAAAAAGAATCCTAAATCCTCAGTCTTGTTTGATCTACTTTTCTGTTCATATATACTGTAATCGCTGTGGATTTACCTACATACTGTCTATATAAAAAAGAGTGTAATTTTTGGTTCAGTAACAAACGGAAATCGTCACTATTATTTTTAATTTTTGTCACAAACTTTAAATATTCATGAAAAATGTGACGATTGTGTTACATTTCGTAATTTTTACGAAACAAAAAATTATGTTTTTTTAAAGTTAACTTTTCTTTTTTAAATTAGTTATAATATATAAAAAAATATAACTTTTGGTTCAGTAACAAATAAAAATCGTCACTATTATATTTTAATTTTTATCATAAATTTTAAACATCTATGAAAAATGTGACGAGTACGTTATATTTCGTAATTGTTGCAGAACAAAAAGTTACGTTTTTTAATGTAAAGTTGACTTTTTTAAATTAGTTATAATATACAAAAAATATAACTTTTGGATCAGTAACAAATAAAAATCGTCACTATTATTTTTTATTTTCTTTATAAATTTTAAATATTCATAAAAAATATGACGACTATGTTATATTTTTGTTACATTTCGAAATTGTTAAAAAACCAAAAGTTACGCTTCTTTTTGCATATACTTTATTTTTAAACTGAGTGTACTTTTTTCGAGAACTTAAAAATTATTTTTTTACTTTTGTTACTTAATGTTGTGATGAAATGGAAATTATTTTAATTCGTTTTAGGTGTTCACTAGTCAGCGGCTTACGGTAACTGCCACGTGCCCTATGGACTTGAGGCTGTTCCCGATGGACACTCAGACCTGCAAACTCGAGATTGAAAGTTACGGGTACACTACTGCGGACATTGATTACTTTTGGGGAATGAAAAAAGCAGATAAACAACATACAGCTGTCCAATTTTCGGAGTTTTCGTTGCCCCAATTCGAAAGGGTCGGGTACAGGGTCAACATCACGAAGGCCAAAACGGCTTCTGGAGAATACGTCAGACTTTATTTCGATATTATTCTCGCAAGAAATCTCGGATTTTATTTGATGAATATAATCATCCCTTCTATGCTGATCGTGAATATCTCCTGGGTCTCATTCTGGCTCAACAGAGAAGCCTCTCCTGCGAGAGTCGGTCTGGGCGTGACTACTGTAAGTTCTGTCAAGACAATTACGGAGTTTATTTTTTCCTTTTCACTGGCCGAGACCAGATATTCAGATTCGCAAAAGATAACAAACAGTCACAAAAATAATAATTTTTAAAAATGATAAAAAATATAATAATTTTAAAACTTTCCCGTCCGAGCCTTCTTCCTTTCGTTTCAGGACCTCTCTTAATTTTTCCACTGGTAATTTGCAATCACCGCATAAGAGCTTTAGAATCCAATCTATCGAGGACTTCACTCTAATTGAGTGTAGCCGATGACAATGATCGTAATCGAGCAAAGGCTGATCATAAGTGAATGAAATCGAAGGTGTTTGAGATATTTTTTCCTTCACAAGTAACTTGCAATCACCCTTAACAGAATACAATCACCCTTAACAGAATGAAATTACCGTATAAGAGCCTTTGAATGAAATCCTCGATAGATTGGATTCTGAATATAATCGATGACAATAATCGTAATCGAGCAAAGGCTGATCATAAGTGAATGAAATCGAAGATGTTTGGGACATTTTTTCCTTCACAAGTAACTTGCAATCACCCTTAACAGAATGAAATCACCCTTAACAGAATACAATCACTCTTAACTGAATGAAATCACCGTATAAGAGCCTTTGAATGAAATCCTCGATAGATTGGATTCTGAATATAATCGATGACAATAATCGTAATCGAGCAAAGGCTGATCATAAGTGAATGAAATCGAAGATGTTTGGGACATTTTTTCCTTCACAAGTAACTTGCAATCACCCTTAACAGAATACAATCACCCTTAACTGAATGAAATTACCGTATAAGAGCCTTTGAATGAAATCCTCGATAGATTGGATTCTGAATATAATCGATGACAATGATCGCAATCGAGCAAAGGCTGATCATAAATGAATGCAATCGATGTGTTTGCTTGCATTCAATTAGTGGTGATTGTAAATTGCCTGTAAGTAGAATGAACGAGAGTGAAAGAGACGGTAATTCAGAAATTCGCTTCAGGAACCAATTTTTTTTTCTTAAATTCTGAAAATTCCCTTCGAGACAATTTCCAAAATTTTTTGATTTTTATGAAAATTGTTGTTTTTAGAATTTTCAAATTATTGGGATAGAACGAAAATATAAAAAATAATAATTGAAAAATTCGCTTCAGGAGTCAATTTATTTTTTTCCTTTTTTTAATTCTGAAAATTCCCTTCGAGACAATTTTGAAAAATTTTTTGATTTTTATAATTTTATTTTTAAATATCATGCGGATGAAATTTAGGTGCTCACGATCACTACTGTCATCACGACGACGAACAACTCGATGCCGAAGGTGTCTTACATCAAGGGCTTGGACGTTTTTTTGAACTTCTGCTTCGTGATGGTGTTTGCATCGTTGGTGGAATATGCTATTGTTAGTTATATGAACAAGAAACTTGGAATGAGAAGAGAAAAAAGAAGAAAAAAAGCCGAACAAGCAAATACAACGACCGAATTTCCGATGTTTACGAATTACGAAATTTTGTCTCCTGGTCAAAATAATAGTTATAACTATAGACCTCCGGGAATTCCACCTCCTGTGGTCAATAATAACCCTAATGTTCCTGGAAATGCCATGACCCCCGACTGTGACTGCAGGTACGCCCCAGGACAACCCCCCTCCGCCCCCGGCGCCACCCATTCGCGCACCACGAACACCATCGCATACGCCAGAAAGCTCCTAAAACTGCCTGGCAGGTCTGATAGAGCTATTTCTGTCGTCATTCTAGCTTGTGTAAATGTAATTCAGAAAATTTTAGCTTTAATAAAAAACAAAACAAATATGTTTTGTTTTTTATTACTGTCATTGCTTGGGGTCAAATCGTAAATCTGGAGTACAGTAGTCTACTTTATCAATCGTCATCGAAATTCGAAATTGAAGTTTGCCGTGTTAAAAAACAATTCACAAATTTTTTAATTTTTTTTTAAACAAATTTTTTAATTTTTTTTTAAATTTAAATTTTAAAAATTATATTTTTTTTAAATTTAAATTTTTAAAACTACATTTTTTTTAATTAAAATTTTCAAAATTATATTTTTTAAAATTATTTTTAAAATTTTTAAAATTATATTTTTTTTTAAATTAAAATTTTTTTAAAAATTATATTCATTAATTTTTTTGAAGCTTTTTTAAATTAAATATATTTTTTTAAATTACTTTTAAAATTTTTAAGATTTTTAAAATTTTATTTGTTAAATTTTTGAGATTTTTTAAAATTATTTTTGAGTTGTATCTTAGAACGAAAAATTTAAATATTAATTTTGGATTTTGATGATTAACTTTGATAAAAGAGAGTACAGTTGTAAAGACACAATTGCACGAGCTCAAATCGCGAAATTTCACAGCACGCGTAATTCTGGCATTTTTTACCTAAAATAGTCAATTTTAAATTTTTCTTCTCAAGACACAATTGACGAATTTTAAAAAAAATTCAATTTTAAAAATTAAAAAAAAATAAATTAAAAATTCAATTTTAAAAATTAAAAAAAAAATAATTTAGAAAATTTTTAAAAAGTTATTTAATTTTTAGAAAATTTTTAAAATTTATTTTTTTTTAATTTTTAAAATTTAATTTTTTTTTAATTTTTAAAATTTATTTTTTTTAATTTTTAAAATTTATTTTTTTTCGAAAATTAAAAAATCTGACAATTGTGTCCTGAGAAGAAAAATTAAAAATTGACTATTTTAAGTAAAAATTATTTATTAAATTTTAATTTTAAAAATTTCCAGAGCAATTCCACTTATGCAGTATTCTCAAATGCCTCAAGATGGATCTTTCCGTCCAATGCAGATGCCGTATACAAAACGCCGACGACCGACTCGTTTTTGTCGTTATGTATCGCCATCAAAAATCGACAAATGTTCACGATATATGTTTCCTGTCATATTTTTTTCTTTCAACATCGGATATTGGCTAATTATGAAATTCCTCAGTACATACAGAGGGATGCCCGATTTCGTCAGTTTCAAGTAACGCGAGATTGGTCTGTTGTGACACTTGTGTCCCAAACATTCATGTTCCAATTCCACAGTTGAAATCCAACAAAAAATACAGTCAACTCTCGATTCAACGTAATTTTCGATTTTACATAATTTTCGATTTTACATAACTCTCGATTTTATATAACTCTCGATTTTATATAATTTTCGATTTAACTTAATTTTCGATTTTACGTAATTTTCGATTTTATGTAAATCTCGATTTAACTTAATTTTCGATTTTATGTAAATCTTGATTTTATATAATTTTGGATTTTACGTAATTTTCGATTTTATGTAAATTTCGATTTTATATAATTTTCGATTTTATGTAATTTTCGATTTTACATAATTTTCGATTTAACTTAATTTTCGATTTTATATAATTTTCGATTTAACTTAATTTTTGTCCGGTTCCTTGGATTACGTTATATCGAGAGTCGACTGTAATTTATAATACAGTAATCAAATCCATAAATTCTGGATCTGAAATCAAAATTAATAATTAACTTTCGAAATCTTAGATTTTAATTTTAGAATTTTTTAAATATTCTCAAATTTTAACAAAAACCATAGTACAGTAACCAGATCCATAAATTCCAAATCCGAAACCAAAACTCAAACTTCAGAATCCTGGATTCTGAAAACTAATTCTTAATTCTAAAAACATCTAAAATTTTAAACTTTTATAAAAAATTTAAAATTTACCTAAAATACATCAAAATTTCATGTAAAAGTTATTTAAAAATAACTTTTTAATTTTCGAACCAAAATTACAAAAATCGGAACATAAAAGTTTAAAACACAAGTGTCTCGCTCACTTCCCTCACACGGGTCCTCCTTCTGCTAAAGATCCATTCTGCCACATTCTAATCAAAAAAAATTTTAAAATAAAAAATCAATCAAATTTTGATCATTTTTAAAATAAATTTAATAAAGATTTTTCTATTCGAAAATAAATCAGTGACTTTCT
Organism: Halicephalobus mephisto; assembly: GCA_009193035.1. Classification (NCBI taxonomy): domain Eukaryota; kingdom Metazoa; phylum Nematoda; class Chromadorea; order Rhabditida; family Panagrolaimidae; genus Halicephalobus; species Halicephalobus mephisto. Next base: position 212,840 of record SWDT01000182.1, on the reverse strand, counting down.
TCTTCAAGTTTGAATTTTTCATAAGCATCTTCCGTCATCAACGATTTCAATTCTTGTTCGTTTTTGATTTCCAGTTTGAATAGCCAACCTGAAAGGCCGAATATCATTATCGATTCCAAATTTGATAACACTATCAATGTTTTCAAGGTCAGCAATAAAATTGCCGTTTCGTTCTATCAAAGTTGGCGGTCAGAGTTTAAAGTAAAAATTTGGATTTTTCATGTTAAGATAAAATTCATCAATTTTTCCCGGTAAGAGAACACTCACAAACTTTTCGTTCTGAGATAAAATTGGTTAATTTTTCGCTTTAAGATAACATTCACGAACTTTTCGCTCTGAGACAAAGACCAAAAAAGTTTTTCGCTTTAAGACAAAATTCAAAAAATTTTTCACCCTAAAACAAAACCAAAAAACTTTTTCGTTTTAAGAAAACATTTATTAATTTTTCGCTTTAGGAGAACATTCACGAACTTTTCGTTCTGAGACAAAATCAGAAAAATTTTTTCGCTTTAAGATAAAATTCAAAAAATTTTTCACCCAAAAACAAAACCAAAAAACTTTTCGTTTTAAGAAAACATTTGTTAATTTTTCGCTTTAGGAGAACATTCACGAACTTTTCGCTCTGAGACAAAGACCAAAAAATTTTTTCGCTTTAAGAAAACATTTAATTTTTTGCGCTAAGACAAAATTCAAAAAATTTTTTATTTGAAGACAACATTCACGATTTTTTATTCCAAATTTATATTATTTTTACTTAAATTTATAATTTCAACTTGATATCTGAATTTTCAAAACAAAATATAACCTATTAATCGTTTTTTAGCGCAAAAAGTCCAAATTTCGACCTCCAACTCTGGTTTTTAACTTTGATAACAGAACATAGATAAGAGGATAAAGGATAAAGGATCTTCCATTCCTCAACCCGATGGATGGTTAATCATCCCTGGGTGCGGAAGCCTGATCATCGATGTTAACATCGGCCTCCGTTGAGTCTTTTGCTCTGGAGCGTTTTTAGCCCGTGTTTTTCAGTCTTGTCAAACCAAAGAACACTTACCTTTGTCTTGAGCCGACTGGTTAATAACAGCCGGTGTTTCGTCGACTTCAGAATTCGTTTCTACAACTTTTCCTGACAACGGAGAATAAACATCAGAAGCTGCTTTGACGCTTTCAATAATACCAATTGCATCCCCTTGTTTTAGTTCTTTTCCAACTTCTGGAAGCTCAACATAGACTACATCCCCTAAGGCATCCTGAGCGTGATCAGAGATTCCCACTGTTCCGATTCCTTTGTTTACTGTTACCCATTCATGTTTTTTCGTAAAATATCTCCCTAAAATTCAAATTCTTTCCTTTTGAACAAGTCGCATTATTGCAAAAAGTTTGTTTTCTTACAAAGTGGTTTCGAAATAAAATTTTAGGACTTCTTAGAAATCAAAATGGCCTAAAATTTCGACTTTACATGATGGCTATTTTGCAATTTTACACGATGATTATCTCATAAGTTTACACATCTTTCAGATCACTAATATATTGTAAAATTCATATATGAACTTTTTGTAAAACTGTTTCAACATGGAATTCTAGAAGATTTCATAAACCAAAATGGCCTAAAATTTTGACTTTACACGATGATTATCTCATAAATTTATACATCTTTCAGATCACTGATATATCGTAAAATTCATATATGAACTTTTTGTAAAATTACTCCAACGTGAATTTCTAGAAGATTTTAGAAACTAAAGTAGCCTAAAATTTTGATTTTGCACGATGATCATGTCATAATCCTATGCGATTCTGTAACTAATTTCCTAGAAGTGCATTCTCCCTAGATACATTTAGAAACTTCTAAATTACGGTATATAGGGTACATAACCCTATGTTCACCCTTGAAAGTTAATTTTCATATATGAAAAACGTTTAAAAATGTTCAAGAAATCATAACACCAAATAACTGGTCGAAAATAGAATATTTTATTTTTAATTATAAGTTTAAAAACAAACCTGCAGAGAGTCTAGAACCACAGACTGAGAAGCACCTGTGGAACGTCCTGGATTGCAGGGATTGCTTCAAGGCACGACAGGCAAAACTCGCCATTTCTATAGCCTAAAAATTAATTGACAATAAAAAAAATCCATAAAAACTCGCGACAAATTGTTATCAATCCTCAAAGTGGAAATCAAGAAAGGCCAAGACAAACAAAAATATCAACCTTTGTGAACTTTCACGACTCGGAAATTAACCGGTTTTGGTCCCTATAGGAAAATCCCAAACAGACATCTTTCAATGACATTCTGATCATAAAAGAGAAAAAATAAATCTGATCAGTACATTCGTTCATTATAAAAGTCGGAAATGAGTTTCAAGAAATTTCTCGGTGAAAATTTTCGGGACTTTTTAACTTTTAAGATTTAAACTTTCATATATCAATTCCGAAAATACAAAAATTCGAAATTAATTTTTGTTTTAAAAAGTTTCTCGAAGGGAATTTAGAATTTCTTAGAATCTTAAAATTTAAAGTTTCATATATCAATTTTGAAAATACAAAAATTAGAAATTAGTTTTTGTTTTAAAGTTTCTCGAAAGGAATTTAGAATTTCTTAGAAATATTTAAAATTTAAATTTTCATATATCAATTCCGAAAATACAAAAATTCGAAATTAATTTTTGTTTTAAAAAGTTTCTCGAAGGGAATTTAGAATTTCTTAGAATCTTAAAATTTAAATTTTCATATATCAATTCCGAAAATACAAAAATTCGAAATTAATTTTTGTTTTAAAAAGTTTCTCGAAAGGAATTTAGAATTTCCTAGAATCTTAAAATTTAAATTTTCATATATCAATTTTGAAAGTACAAAAATTAGAAATTAATTTTTGTTTTAAAAAGTTTCGCAAAATGAAAATTTTGGATCTTTTTAATTTTGAGATTTTTAAATTGATATATGAAACTTCAAAAATCCGAAATTAATTTTGTTTTAGTTTTTCGAAAAGAATTTTTGGAATTTTTTAGAAAATTCAGAATCCAAATTTTTATACATCAGTTTTGAAATTGCAAAAATCCGAAATTCATTTTTATTAGAAAATTTTTTCCGAAAATAATTTTAGAATTTTCTAAAAACCTCAAAAATTTAAAATTTCAGATATTAATTCTGAAACTATATTATTACGAAAATCGATAATCTTTTATTAAAACTTTTCTCAAAAAATTTCAAAATTTTTAAAAATAATCAATCAAGGAAAAAAATTTTTTTAATTTTATAATAGTTCATTATTTTAAAATTTTTTTATTTTTTAAAAGTAATTTTTTAATTTTTATATTTTTTAAAATTAATTTTTTTATTTTTATATTTTTAAAATTAATTTCTTTATTTTTATATATTTTTTTAAATTAATTTTTTTATTTTTATAATTTTTTAAAATTTACTTTTCAACTTTTATATTTTTTTTAAATTCATTTTTTCTGAAATTTCAATATTATCTCGAAATTAATTTTTTAAATTTTATTCTTTCTAGATGGATTTGAAAATTCCTAAAATAAGACATATAGGGTACGGAACTCTGTCGGTTTTCTGAGATCAATGGTTATATAAAAAAATATTCAAGAATATTCAAGAATATAAAAAAATATTCAAAAATATTCAAGAATATTCAAGAATATAAAAAAATCAATGTCACGCTGAAAATTGGTTTTTTGATTAAAAATCAAAAAATGAAGACAGACAGTTGCAACATTCAGCTCCGATGTCATCTGATTGATAGGTCGTTTTTCGGTCTTTTTAGGTGCATTTTTAGGTCAATAAAGAAGGAATGATAAGAACAATGAACAAAAGTCGATAATCCACGTCGAAAGTACACGACTGATGATCGTACAGTTTTCTGAAATCACGCTTAACTGAATGGAACGAGCATATAAGAGCTCCTGATTACGGTTTCCACATTATTGGTTTTAACTGAGCACGATCGATGGCAGAATTGCATTCCAACAGAAGATTGACCATAACTGAGTATAATCAACGTGTTAATACCTTTTTAACTGGAAACAAACATGGTCTAAACACGTTGATTATACTTAGTTATGATCAATTTTCTGTTGGATTGCAATTCTGCCATTGATAGCATTCAGTTAAAACCAATAACGTGAAAACCGTGATCAGGAGTTCTTGTATGTTCATTCTGTGATATTGATAATACACGTAAAATCCAACTACTATACGATTCCCTCAGGGAGTCCCTGCCCAATCAGCCGACGCGCCCAGATCGCAATATAAGGTGAGGAAAACTGAATTTCGAAGAAAAGAGGGAATCAGATGGTCTATTGAATCTATTGGATTTCTGTGAAGCTCCGTCGATTCGAGCTGACGAGTCTGGGAGATATTTCTTTTCTATTTCCTTGATAATGTTGAATAAACTTATTTGGCAAACTGCCTATGGTAGGGACCTCAATCCTCCACTAAACCCCGGAACCGTGTGACTATCATAGATCATTCAATACTCTACGCAGCCCCGAAAACCCATACTACAATTCCATTCAGTTAAGGATGATTTCAGAAACCCTGTATGAGTGTTGGGACTTGAGGGGGTGTTTCCTGGTTAGGCGGTCTCAACGCGATCACTGTAATCCTACGGAGTTTATATTGTTGTTTAATAATATTTTTTCCGAAAAATTGTGACTTGTCGTTCTATAAACACTCAAGTACATTTTTTCCTACTCGCCGTACAGCAAGCCACAACAGTAAGATACACGTGATCCGAAGATGATTTTCTTATCTCCGTCCGTCAACGCAGTCGCACAAAGATCGATCAAAACGTACTAATAACCCAATTAAGGAAGAAAAACAACCAAGAGGTCCTGTCAGACTATCACGGGGATTCAAAAAGAACATCATTACGAAACTTTTTCGACATGAATTTTTTCAACTTTTTATAAACAGAATTCTTGAATTTCGATATTAATTTTGAAATTTTGACTTAATTTTAGAAAATTTCAACGATATTCTTCAAAAAAGTTCAGGAAGATTCCAGAAGCTTCTATGAGATTCTGAAAAGTTTTAGAATTTTAAATTCGATTCTGAAAAACTTCTAAGACTCTTAGAAATTTCAGAACTTTCTATTCGACTCTGAAAATTTCTAAAATTTTAAATTCTACAAGATTTCAAAAATTCTTAAAAAATTCTAAATGTCGAAAAATTCTCATTGATTTTAGAAATTTCTACGGAATTCTGGAATATTAAAAAGTGAAATTTTGAAAGGTTTCAGAATTCTAGAAGTTTTTATGGAATTTTTAGAGCCTTCTATTGAATTCTAGACAACTTTAAAAATTCTTTCAAAATTCCGAAAACTTAAAAATTTTTGTAAAATTTTCGAAGGTTTTAGAATAGCAAATTAGATTCTGGAAGATTCTATTAAATTTTGGAATATTCTATCGGATTCTGAAAGATTCTATCGGATTCTGAAAGATTCTATCGGATTCTGGAAGATTCTATCGGATTCTATTAGATTCTGGAAGAGTTTATTGTATTCTGGAAGATTCTATCGGATTCTAAAAGATTCTATCGGATTCTGAAAGATTCTATCGGATTCTGAAAAGCTTCAAAAATTGTCTCAAGATTCTGAAAGATTCTAGAAGTTGTCAGAGAATTCAATAATTATGAAATAAACGAGTAGTTGTTTTCCGTAAAAATCATACAAATTTCAGATCAATTCTAAATTAAATAATTAAAAATCAGGAAGCGATTACAGAAAACCAGGATTAGAGTAAAAAAGTAACAAAATTTTGAAAATGAAAAACAAAAGCATTAAAAGTGGAATTTATTTAAAATTTGTTATAAGTAGTACACTTTACGGAGATATTCTGAAAACTCTAGAAGGATAATTAAAGAATGAACGGAGTTAAGACGAGGAATAAGAACAAAGTTAATAAAGAACTTTAAAAATAAAAACATATTTAGAAAACAGTTGTTCTTAATTTTTTACAGTTAATATGCTCTGTAATAAGCAATTTAAAAATTACAGAAAAAAATAATGAAATTAAATAGAGTTAAAACGAGGAATAAGAACAAAGTTAATAAAGAACTTTAAAAATTAAAACTTATTTAAAAAACACAGTTATTCTTAATTTTTTACAGTTAATATGCTCTTTAATAAGTATTTAAGAATTATATGAAGAAAAAATAATGAAATTAAATAGAGTTAAGACGAAGAATAAGAACAAAGTTAATAAAGAACTTTAAAAATAAAAACATATTTAGAAAACAATTGTTCTTAATTTTTTACAGTTAATATGTTATATAATAAGTATTTAAAAATTACATGAAGAAAAAATAATGAAATTAAATAGAGTTAAGACGAGGAATAAGAATAAAGTTAATAAAGAACTTTAAAAATGAAAACTTATTTAGAAAACCGTTATTCTTAATTTTCTATAATTAATATGTTCTATAATAAGTATTTAAGAATTACAGAAAAAAATAATGAAATTAAATGGAGTCAAGACGAGGAATAAGAACAAAGTTAATAAAGAACTTTAAAAGTTAAAACTTATTTAAAAAACGGAGTTATTCTTAATTTTCTATAATTAATATGTTCTATAATAAGTAATTTAAGAATTACAGAAAAAACAAATAACAAGAAATTTAAAAAAGTTAAAACGGAGAATAACCAAATTAACATAGAACTTTAAAAATTCAAAAAAACATTTATTTTTAATTTTTTGCATTCAATATAGTGTACAATAAGTAATCTAAGGATTGTAAAAAAATAAAGAAGAAGATTTTAAAAAGTTAAAACGAGGGATCTATCGACGGATTTCAACGGGACCCGGAGAAGCAGTGAGAGCTGAACCGCGAGGTCCCGGAGCGAAAATCAGCCGAAACATCTTCCAAAATTTTCCTTAAACTTTAATTTTGCTTCTGAATCTCATTTCATTTTTGTTATTTTTATTTCCAACTGTAGATAGTCAGATTCGGAATGTTTCGAGCTGCTGTCTGTGCTACAGGAAGACGGATTTATCTCCAACAAAGTAGGGTAAGTTTGTTTTTATTTTTTTAAGTTTTCATATATGGATTTTAGAGTACTTATATTTTCCGTCATGTTTATCCTCCTCCAGTGACTCCAGAAGGCAAACAGCAAAGACCACCGACGGAGAATCAGAATTTCCAGAAATATGAAATGATCGAAGAAGAGACGGCGACGCCTGCGGGGCTTCTGAAGGTTATTCTTCTCGAAGACGTCGAAGGTAATCCTGACTACCCCAGTTCGCCTTAACTACCTTAATTCCAGGTGTTGGTCATCAATTCGATATCGTTGAAGTCGACAGAGAACTTGCTAGGAACGATTTACTGTTGACTAAGAAGGTTGCTTATGCTTCGCCCTTCGATCTCAAGTACTACGGAGCTATGAAAGAGGTTTTCCATCATTATCACTAATCTTTCAGCATGATTAATTTCAGAGGATGAAAGATGAGCTGGCAAAACGGGTCAGAATCCCCTTCGAGTCGCTCAAACTCGGCAGAGAACTCCAGAAGTTGATCGTTCCTGTTACAGTTTCCATGGATAACCCTTGGACATTGGATAAAACGATCATCTTGGCTTCTTTACGTCAAATCGTATGTTTGTTTTAAGATTAGGTTAATTCCACAGTCTACTTCAGGGAGTCGAAGTGCTTGATGAAGGCGTGTTTCTTCCACCGGAACCTATATCTGGTCCGAATTTCCAATACGAAGCCAAACTAATCAGATTTTACATCGCCATCAACAAGCAATACGTCGTTCCTATGCTCGGAAGGATCAGTCATATCTCTACAGATGAATCCAAACAGGTGAAGTTTTAATTTCAGTATGCACTTGTTGATTGTTTAATTTCAGACGGTTTATCCAGATTCCTCTAAAGTGCCCACAGTTGAACAACTTCGTAAATTCGGTCTTTCCCCGGAACAACCATATTTCCACAAAACCCCCGAAATTGAAGCAGATTTTCCAGTTTTCGATTTGATGAAATCCCGAATTAAAAAACAGGATTAATTGTTTTATTTAGTTTAGGCTTCAGGATAAAATTGTTGACCCCCGATTGTCCCAGGTGCCGCCTGGTGCTTCCTCATTTTTGCAAGCTAGCTGAAAATAGCTGAACCGAAAGGACTGTCCACGTTCCGGTACGGACTGCAGGTGAAAGCAAAAAAGCAATTCCAAGCGTTGTGAACTTTGGGAAGCACAGACTGTCACTGCAAGCAACGCTATTGTATCTTTGAAAAACGACAATCTATGCCTCACTGTTTTGTTGCTTGGAGTCAATGTTAGGAATATTGCAAAAAATTTAACAGATGATTTAATTTTTTCAAAGTTGCGGAACTGGTAATTTAGGACTACAATTGGGATTGATCAGCTAAATGTAGTAGAAATCGGTTAAAAACAACAATAAAGAGATTAATAATTTAATTTTTTTAAAACTGGAATAATTTAGGACTACAATTGGGATTGATCAGCTAAATATAGTAGAAATCGGTTAAAAACAGTAATGGATAAATTGATAATTTAATTTTTTTAAACTGGAATAATTTAGGACTACAATTGGGATTGATTAGCTATCTATAGTAGAAATCGGTTAAAAACAACAATAAAGAGATTAGTGATTTAATTTTTTACTGAAGTTAATGACCAAGGTTCAAATTTAAGGATAGAATTTTTGATAAATGTTTAGGAAAATTTAATTTTAAAAAATTTTCTTAGAAAAAATATCAGTTGTGTCTCAACACGAAAATTTAAAATTTATTTTTAATGGTGAAAATTTTTTTAAATTTATCTTAAAGCGAAAATTTAAAATTTATTTTTAATAATAAAATTTTAAAAATTTATCTTAAAGCGAAAATTTATTTTTAATAATAAAAATTTTTAAAATTTGTCTCAACGCGAAAATTTAAAATTTCAACTTTGTAATTATTTTGATAAAATTAAATTTTTGATACTGTATTTAATATTTATTTAGAATCTATCTGGAATTATCAACTTTTTATTAAAATCAAAATTTTTTTATTTTTTTAAATTTTTTTCGTTTGAAAATCCCTAAAAAAATTAAGAGGATTTTTTTTGACTGGTCACTCCGCTGACCGTTGACTGAAAAAACAAGGCAACAATTGGTCGGGCATACAAAAATTTTACTTCCTGTTGAGATGATCGGTTTTCGACGTAATGTTGATCGTTGACGAATTCAATGTTGACTCAAGCTATGTTTTTTGTACAGCCTGGTACTTTGCGCAATGACCATCAGACTGAATTGCGAAAGACTGCCATCGGGAAAACGACCTGAAAAGGAAAAAAAGTTGTCAATTTTATGGTAAACAAAGATTGACGGAGAAAGAAGAGCTCTCGTGCCTTCTAGCAACGGTACAGCCTGACTCGTCTACGTCACACAAAGCTTAGGTTGAGATCTCCTCTGGCGATCGAACGAGGTTTGAGGAAAAGTTACTTTTAACATAGGCTACAGTAATTCAAAAAAAATAAATATCTTTTGATTTCTGTAATTTCAGTTTAATAATTTCTAAATAAAAATAATTTTAATTTAAACTACAGTAATCCAAAAAAATAAATATCTTTCGACTACTGTAATTTTTAAAATAAAAATAATTTTAATTTAAAATACAGTAATCCAAAAAAATAAATATCTTTTGATTTCTGTAATTTCAGTTTAATAATTTTCGAATAAAAATAATTTTAATTTAAACTACAGTAATTCAAAAAAAAAATCTTTTGATTTCTGTAATTTCAGTTTAATAATTTCTAAATAAAAATAATTTTAATTTTTTTCAACTTTTTTAAAAGTTACAATTATTCTAATTTATAATTTTTTAAGACTTATTTTTCAACCTTTTTTAAAAATTAAAGTTATTCTAATTTATATTTTTTTAAATTAAAGTTATTCTAATTTATATTTTTTTAAAACTTATTTTTAAAATTAAAGTTATTCTAATTTATATTTTTTTAAAACTTATTTTTCAACCTTTTGCCCTTTGCTTTCACTATTAACAGATGTGGTCCAAAAATAACCAGGATAAAGTCCTCGATCGGAGGACAAACAATGCTGGGGGTCGAAGCCGGAAGTACCAGTCAGTGTTGCAGCTTCTTCCTGAACGAACAAAAGAGAAAAGTCTCGACTGGTACAAAAATTGCGCGGACAGTTTTTCCAAAAAAATAAGAAAATGCGGAAGTTTAATTTTGGAATTTTTTAAATTTAAAAATTTTTAAATCAAAAATGACAGAAACACGAATATCAATTTGCACTTGACGGCACTTGAAGCTGGAATTGGAGATTGCCAGAGGGAAGTCAGGAAAGATGAATAACTGGCCGATTTTGCTTATTTCTATTCCAACTGTATTCGTACTTTGTGTCTTTTTATTTTATATCTTGATTTTTTACTTAGTCAATTCCAGTAACCAAAAACAGTAAAGGTAAGGATCCCGGAACGAAAGCAAAAAAATCATTTTCGTGGCGAGAAAAAAAACTTATTTTTATTTTTACTTAATAAATCTCAGTAGCCAAAAACAGTAAAGGTAAGGGTCCCGGAACGAAAACAAAAAAATCATTTTCGTGTCGAGAAAAAAAATGAATTTTATTTTTATTTTTACTTAATAAATCTCAGTAACCAAAAATAGTAAAGATGAATGTCTTACAACGAAAATAAAAAAAAATCATTTTCGTGGCGAGAAAAAAACTTATTTTTATTTTTACTTAATAAATCCCAGTAACCAAAAATAGTAAAGATGAATGTCTTACAACAAAAATAAAAAGAAATCATTTTCGTGGTGGGAGTGAAAAAAAGTAAATTTTTCTTCTTTTTCAATTTTATTTGCACTTTTTATTCTTTTATTTTTTTTACTTAATCCATTCCAGTAACCAAAAACAGTAAAGATGAGGGTCCTGAGACGAAAATTTAAAAAAAATCATTTTCGTGGTGGGAGTGAAAAAAAGTAAATTTTTTTTCTTTTTCAATTTTATTTGCATTTTTTATTTTTTTATTTTTTTTTATTTAGTTCATTCCAGTAACCAAAAACAGTAAAGATGAATTTCTTGAAACGAAAACAAGAAAAAAATCACTTTTGTGATGGAAGAAATTGATTTAAAATTTTAGGACTCGATAAATATTTATTGTTTCAGAACTTGGTTATCGGAGAATCCAGTGGTCATCAGGAGTTCTTTGACTTCGCGACAGTCTCCGCCAGTCACCAAATCACTGGACTCCTTATCAGCTGATGAAACTCCATTGTTAAGTGGTTCTGCCAGTCTCCGAGCCATCCAGGGACATCTCTGGTGGGTTCTTCCTCCCTCTGTTAATCCAGATTTATTTTTTTTTTTTGAATATTAACTTTGGAAATTTTTTCAGTCTTAAAATAACTCTCAATTGCTTCCTTCTAGAAAATTAGGATTTTGCAAGTTATTAATTTAAATAAGTCATGTTGTTTTTTAAATTATTTGGGTCTTGAAACGAAAGAAATTTTTTTGTTTTTGAAATCTTACCGCGAAATTTTGGATTTCTGAAAAGTTAGGAGTCTTAACACGAAAAAGTGATTTTTGAAGGAATTCGAGGTCTTGAAACGAAAATTTAGTTTTTTTGAAGATGCTCAATTTCCACCACGAAAGTATACTTTTTGAAAATCTAATGCTCCTGCCACGAAAATTTAGTTTTTTGAGGATCTAGAACTCTCGACACGAAAATATGATCTTTTTAAAAGCCTTCGATTCCTGCCACGAAAACTTAGTTTTTTGAAGATCTAGGACTCTCGACACGAAAATATGATTTTTTAAGTCTTCGATTCCTGCCACGAAAACTTAGTTTTTTAAAAATTTAATATTCCTGCCACGAAAACTTGATTTTTTTAAATATCTAATACTCTCGACACGAAAATATGATCTTTTTAAAAGCCTTCGATTCCTGCCACGAAAACTTAGTTTTTTAAAAATTTAATATTCCTGCCACGAAAATTTTGTTTTTAAAAATTTGAACTTTTTAGATCAAAATTAAAAAATATTTTTTAAAATTTAATCATCTATGGATTGTTTTAATTTTAAATTCTTTGTTATGTAATCTTCTGGAGATTTTCGTCAGCACTTTTAGCGAAAAAAAAATTGAAACTTGATTCAGATTGTGGATCCAAGCGCGCACTGGCACCGACGATGACGAAACATTCCTTTCTTCGCGCGGCGTGATCTGGAGTCACCGGCAATCAAGCAAGAAGCGTGTTTGTTCTTGGTTCAAGTTTACATTTCTTCCTTGGAAACCTCGATGAAAGAGGTCAACTTGAAAGATTTCTGTTGACTCTTGTGTCCCCTGGTCCTGGGTCTTTTGTATTTTCCAAAAACGGATTACAAAAATTATTTTAATTTTCTAAATTTAAATAAAAAAATAAAAATTTTCAACTGAAATAAAATAATTTTAATTTTCTAAATTTAAATAAAAAATAAAAATAAAAATTTTTAACTAAAATAAAATAATTTTAATTTTCTAAATTTAAATTTAAAAAAAATAAAAATTTAATTTAAAAAAAAATAATTTTTATTTTTTAAATTTAAATAAAAAAATTAAAATTATTTTTAAATTTTAAAAATTAAAAACTTTTTTTAAATAATAAATTTTTAAAAAATGATTTCATGAAATTAAAAATATATCTATTTTTAAATCCTAAAAATGTACTTTGAAGAAAATTCCTGATTGAAAATCTTTGTATTTGGATTAATTTTAACAAATTTTTGCGTGTTTTATATTTTTTGCATTTTATTGAATTTTGTTGAAAAATTCACGAAGATATTGAAAAATAAATTATTTTTTGTTTAAAATTGTATTTTAAAATTTTTTTAAATCTCGTCCATAGTTAATTTTTAATTTTTTTAAAGTTTTATTTTAAAATTATATTTTTGGCATTAGAAATATTTTGCTAAAAATTATCTCCTGACATTTTGATCATTTTGCTAAAAATGATTATTTGGCATTTTGATCACTTCGCCAAAAAGTACTATTTGGTATTTTGATCACTTTGCCAAAAAGTACCTCTTGGCATTGAAAACATTCCGCCAAAAAGTACTATTTGGCATTTCGAACATTTCGCCAAAAAGTACTATTTGGCATTGAGAACACTTCGCCAAAAGTACCTCTTGGCATTCAGATCATTTCGTCAAAAATTACCATTTGGCATTCGGATCATTTCGCCAAAAAGTACCATTTGGCATTTCGAACACTTCGCCAAAAGTACCTCTTGGCAAAATATTTTGGATACTGTGAATATTAAATGGATCTAGAAACTTTGTTCAGAAGTTTGATTTTCAAGAATCTTGACCTTGAAATTGTGTAAATTGAACAAGATCGATTCCAACACTTGAAGTCCAGCGGAAGTTTCTGTTTATTCAACGATACTTGGCCCGCTGCCCTGAATCCGGATCATTGTCGGCACTCCAGAAAAGGTGTCATTCAAAAAAATTTTTATTTTTATAAAATTGGATAATTTTTGTCCGATCTCGTGTCAGGGTGAATTTTTTGGAATTGCAAAAAAGATGGGTAATTATATTTTTTTGACCTCCACTTTTTGACGCAACTTTTCGATGGCCAAAAAGGCGCAAATTGTTCCAATCCTTGTTTCAGTGAATCAGGGCCAGGAGAGGGCCACTCTTGGGTTTCAAGGTCGTCCAAATTTATTTAAACTTCAAGTTTTAGATCTATATATAAATTCGAAACTTTAGATCTATATATAAATTCGAGATTTTAGATTCATATATAAATTCGAAAATTTTAGATTCATATATAAATTCGAAAATTTTAGATTCATATATAAATTCGAAATTCTAGATTCATATATAAATTCGAAATTTTAGATTCATATATAAATTCGAAATTCTAGATCTATATATAAATTCGAAATTCTAGATCTATATATAAATTCGAAATTTTAGATTCATATATAAACTCGAAAATTCTAGATTCATATATAAATTCGAAATTTTAGATTCATATATAAACTTGAAAGTTTTAAATTTTATATAAACTTGAAAATTCTATATTTATATATAATTTAATATAAAATTCTAAACTTGTTTAAACTTCAAGTTTTAGATTTAAATTTTCAATAAAATATGAATTTTTAAAATTTCTAATTTTTTGAAATTTTTATTCAAACGATTTCATAATAACATTAATTTTCAAACTTTTTTAATGATTTGATTTTATATTCATATGTATTTTAATTTTAAATTTTGTTCCAAATTGCGAAATCCTGAAAAAATTGTGTTTTTTTGTGTTTTTTGTGTTTTGAAATGTTCAAAGATGATTGTGCAGCTGCTTCCGAAGTCCTCTTTTAACAACCCGGGGTTTCTGGAGAATTTTGCGGAAATTCTAGGAAGTTTATAGAGGTTCCAGAAAGGTTATACAGATTCTAGGAAGATCATGGAAATTTCAGAATGATTCTAGAAAATTTAGAAAAGTCCCAGAGAAGTTTTGAAAATTTCGAAATTTTTTGAAAATTTTTAAAAAATTTCGAAATTTTTTGAAAATTTTAGAAAAACTCTAAATAGCCCCTAGCAATTTCCTCAAGACCCTAGGAAGGTTCTAAGAAGATTTTAGAAATTTTTTAAAATTCTAAAATTCTGAAAATTTGAAGATAATCAGAGATTTTAGAAATGTTCCAAGAAGCTTCTAGAAGTTTCTCCAATGTCCTAAGAAAATTCTAGAAGTTTCAAAAAGGTCCTAGAGATTTCCTGCAAAATCTGAAAATTCAATTTTTTTGACGTTTTGTAAAAATCTCAGATTTTCTAAAACTTCTATAGAAATCCAAGATTCTCTATAACAGTGTGAAGATTGAAGATTTTTTGAGTTCTGTATAGGTCTGAAATTTTCTACAATTTTTGTGAAGATTCAAGATTTTTTGTAAATCCTGTAGAAATCTAAGATTTTTTACAACTTCTGTGAAGATTCAGGATTTTCTACAAATTTTGTGGAGATTCAGGATTTTCTACAATTTTTGTGAAGATTCAAGATTTTCTACAATTTTTGTGAAGATTCAAGATTTTTTATAAATTCTGTAGAAATCTAAGATTTTCTACAATTTTTGTGGAGATTCAAGATTTTCTACAAATTTTGTGGAGATTCAAGATTTTCTACAATTTTTGTGAAGATTCAGGATTTTCCATAACTTCTGTGAAGATTCAGGATTTTCTACAAGTCCTGTGGAGATTCAAGATTTTCTACAATTTTTGTGAAGATTCAGGATTTTCTACAAGTCCTGTGGAGATCCAAGGGAGGTCCGTTGTTGGACAGAGGGCGGGCGTACCGGCTGGCACTGCGCGAATAGAGTGTTTGGACAAAAAACGTTCACGCAAACAGAATCCAATCTGAAAAAAGAATTGTCTGTCAGTCACATTGTGTAAAGCTTGGATCTCGTCTTGACCAACGGCTCGCTTAACTCCGCCTTCGAACAAGGAAGTTTCATCTGATTTAGGACCCGCCTCAGGTTCACGTTTTTGATTTCTGACTCTCAGAGACTCGTCCGGTTTCCGATTGGAGTAGTCGACTCCCGGATTTCCGGATCGGCATCTGAATCAGGTATTCTTACTTCTGTCCTTCTACAGTATCTTTGTGGTTTTTTAATTTTTCCTAACCTCCAGAATCCACTCATCTACAGTATCTTTTGGATTTTTTGAGAATTTTGAAATTTTAAAGGATCAGTGACCAAACTCGGGACCTTAAAAATGACCAAGTATCGTTCGTGGCGGGACCGGCACTTGAACTGTGCCCTTAGTAAATGAAGGTCAGAGGAAATAAGGTAGACAGTAATGGTCCTGACTGGAATGATATATAATAATCAAGAATCACTCGTGTTGGGACCGTTACTTTAATTTTTCTGAAAAAATATAAAAGAAATTTTCGATATTACTCCATTGGTCCCACAACGAATAGAAACTGATAACTAAGAATCTTTCGTGTTGGGACCACTACTTTAATTTTTCTAAAATAATATTAAAAAACTTCTTAATTTTCTTCCATTGGTCCCATAACGAATAGTAACTGATAACTAAGAATCTTTCGTGTTGGGACCACTACTTTAATTTTATAAATATTATTAAAAAACTTCTAATTTTCTTCCATTGATCCCACAACGAATAGTAACTGATAACTAAGAATCATTCGTGTCGGGACCATTACTTTAATTTTTCTAAAATATTATTAAAAAACTTCTTAATTGTCCCTCATTGGTCCTATGACGAAAAATATTTCATTAATTTTCCAACAACAATTTTGATTACTGTATTCTGATTAACTTTGTCCACGAATGTCCTTCCGAATTTCATCCAATTAGAAAACGTGATTTTTGAATTGATTTTAATTTTTGCGTGTTTTTTATTTTTTTAAATTTAATAATTTTAGAAATTCTCAAAAATTGAAAGTTAAATGTCTTCGGATTCTGAAGAAATGAGATCTACTTCTGGATCTCCAACCCCGATGGAGCAACCTGAGTGCACAGATTCGTCTTCTGAATCCAGAACCACACCGGAACCCACTGACGATGAAAAAACTCAACGTCAATTGTTAGAATTAAGTCTTGCAAAATGTCTGGCGAATTCTGCTTTGAATCAGCTGAATTCTCAACGACAAATCCCTGTTTATCCCCACAAGGTCAGTTTTGAATTTTTTGGAAATCTGAAATATTTTGAAAATCAGCGATTTTTCAAGTTTAGAATCTTGTGGAAATTTTCTGGATCTTCCAAAACTTTGCAGAATCTTCTGGAAGATTCTAGAAGTTAAAAGCTACTTCTGGAAACTTTTAGGATCTTTTCAGAACTTTTGAAGTCTTTTAGAATATTATAGAAGCTTCTGGGAGCTTTCAGAATTTAGGAGAAACTTCGAAAACATTCAGAAATCTAATAGAAGCTCCCAGAATCTACTAGAAGGTTTTAGAAACTCATGGGGAACTTCTGAAGTCCTTCGAAGTCTAGTAGAAAATTTTAGAAATTTATGGGGAACTTCTGAAGTTCTTTAAAGTTCACTAGAAGCTTCTAGAAACTTATGGGGAACTTCTGAAGTCTTTTAAAATCTAGTAGAAGCTTCTAGAAACTTATGGGGAACTTCTGAAGTCCAGTAGAAATTCCCAGAAGCTTCTAGAATCTTATAGAAACTTTTGAAGTCCTCTAGAATCCTGTAAAAATCTCCATAACTTCACAGAAACTTTCTAAAATTTCCCACAATTCTCTAGAAATTTCTAAAACGATCTGAAAACTAGGATTTTGGAAGTTTCTAAAGATTCTAGGAAATTCTCGAAATTATTTCTCAAAAAAATTCATTTTTATTTAAAATTTATTATTAAAGTTTAATTTTCACATTTCAGCACAGAGAAGAAAGAAAACGCCGTCGTGTCATCGGGAACTCTGACAACACCCTCGATGGACTGGTCGCGAAACGGGCCGATTTGGATCCTTACGCAAAACGGTACCAAACAGAAACAGAAGCCATCGAACTTCCGGATGACGAAATGGAAATGAAGAGACTTGAGACTGATCCAGATGTCTCGACACGAATGTGTTCCATCTGTGGATACCAAGGGAAGTGGGTTTCTGAGATGATTCGGCACAAAAGGGTCCACACGAACGAGAGGCCTTTCAAATGCAAGTACTGTAATCGGACTTCGAAGTGGAAGGCGGATCTGATCAGACACGTGGCCAAGGCCCATGGGATCAGAGTTGTCTCCAAGTACAGTAGAAGCAAGGCCTTCGACGTCAACAACGAGTTAAAAGATGAATTAACTTCGAAAGAGGATTTTGGAAAAAAGAAAAATTCACCGACAATTTTTATCAAAGAAGAACATAGTTCTGCTTCGTCTTCTTCCAATTCGTCCAATTCTCCGGCTTTCAGATGTTTGATGTGCTTATTCGAACAAGATTCAATCGATCAAGTCATCAACCATCTACATCAAGCCCACAACGTTTCCCCTTTCGAATGTCTTCAATGCAAAAAGTCCTTCGAAGAAGTCTCCGCGGCCTCTTCCCACTGCAACTCCCTCGTCGCCTGTACTCCGTTATCTATAAAAATTAATTTTTCTCCTGTATATGGTCAAAAATCCATCGGAAGTCACAGTAATCTATCATCAGCAACAACTTCATCTCCATGTAGTCTCAGAAGCGAAACTGACGGAGCTTCTTCCGCTTTGTCTTCCAGAACAGACGATGATGAAATTTCAAATATTTCTGCAAATTTAATCTGTGGAGATTGTCCATTCAGAACATCATCAGAAGACAAACTAATCCTTCATAAACTCGGTCATGAAAATCCCAAAGGCCTTCTGAATTACAAATGTGTTTTCTGTAACTGGTACAGTAAGAAAAAAAATCAAATCGAAAAACACATGCAACTTCATACAGCTCGTCCAGAAGACTTCATGTCTCAAGTCGAAAGAAACCTCATAACCCCAGCAATGCTTCTTGAAAATTCTAAATCTCGAAATTCCCTCAATATTCAAAATAATCAAATTCCAAATTTTTCTATTTTTAATCAAAATTTCGCTTCAAATCTTCTTTCACTTTATTCTCCACTATCAACTCCAACAACACCTTTACCAAATCTTGCTGCTCTAAGTCAACTATCCTGTAATCCACTTCTTGCATTTGGTCTATGTTCATTACTAGATATCCAAAAATCTTCAAATAATCTCGTAAAATTCGAACCTATTGCTTGATTACTGTTAAAATTCATATTTTTTTTCCCGATGTTCCTTCAGGATCCATGTTTATTGTCTCCCATTTTCTCATAACTTAATACAACGAAAAACAATATTTTGTTTTTTTTAGAAAAAAACTGTAAAATTTTCAAATAAAGTGATCCTAAAATTACTGCTCAAAAATAGACCCGGATGAGCTTTCGGAAAGGTTAAAAACTGAGATTAAACTCTGACCCAAAGAAAATTTCCTGGATAATGAAAGATTTCAATAGAGATTCTACACTATAAAATTAATAAATGCGATCAAAAAATTGATTCGCAGGTTTTTGATTTGGACGATTCTGTTTTGGAAGCGGAATTCCACCAGCAGGTTTGGCTTTCGGTCCTCTATTAATCGTATATTCGAAGAAGCTCGTCTTCAAAGATGCTGCAAAATTCGCAACATTCCTCATCGGAAATGGTTCTGAATGAAAATACGGATGCTCCAAAGCTTCACTTGCTGATGGTCGTCGATCAGGATCCAGACATAAACATTGATCTATCAGATCCAGAGCAGTACGGTGCTAAAAACAAAAAATTAAAGCCAAAAGTAAATTTCATATTACCGTAACCATTTTCCCGAGTTTTTCAGGTATACTCCGTTTGTATTTGTTAGGATCAATAACGCTATTTTTGAAATTCGGTAAAGATTCCGCTTTAGGAACAGTTTCTGTCGTGATTGGTCCACAGAGTTTCATTATCAATTCTAGTTGATTTATATCATTGCTTCCCTGAAATGACCCTACCATTGTAACCAAGTAATTAGGAAAAAACTTTTTAAAACTACTTCGTTAAAAATATTAATTTTCTAGAAACTAAAAAGTTAAAATTTCGATACTGCATAACAGCTATTTTAATTTTACAATCATATTAAAATAAAATTCACAATAAACGATGTCCAATTGTCTTGAAGGGAATTTTTCGAGTTTTTTAAAAACACGCTGCGATAACTTATCCGAAATCCTACATAATTTCGGAATTATCTTTTTAAAACTATATTATTCCTAAACATCTCAAAACTTCTACATCAAAATTAAAAAGGTAGGAAATATCCTATATAGTTTTGAATTTCGATAGCTATATATGAAAATAATTCCAAAAATTCAAAAACCAAAATCAAAACTAGAATATTCCATTAAAAATAGTTTCCTTCATTTTAATTAAAATTTTCCCGCGTTTATTGACTAATAGTTGCATGAATAAGATGGAAATTTGACTGATTAGTGAATTATCGCTGACAAATCGTCAACAATTTCTTTGCAATATAGCCAAAATTACATATTAACAGTAACTAGTCCATTCAGTCAATAACAAAACAAACTTACTTTATAAAACTTTAAAAGTTTTTACAAAGTAATCTCAAAAATATAGGAAAAATTTCAAAACTAGTTTAAAGTTGACTATTATCTCAATTCGCAGTGATTAAAAATAACTTATTTTCAGTAACGTATGTGGCAAAATTATTTCTGAGAAATTTTCTGAAAAAAATAAAAAACCAAACCTGGAAGATAGGAGCCCGAATCCAGAACTCAATCATTATGCAACCAGCGCCCCAGACATCTATTTTTGCGTCATAGTTCCTTTCGCCGAGTAGTAATTCAGGGGGTCTATACCACATTGTTACGACTCTGTTTGTGTAGCATTTGTCTTGCACCATGGGTCTTGCTAAACCGAAATCAGCTAATTTCAGATATCCGTCTTTCGAAAGCAGTATATTCGCCGTTTTCATGTCCCTATGTAGGACCTTGCATCCGTGAATGTAGCTCAAACCTTCGAACATATGTTTCAGCATTGTTTTAACCACGACTGCTTCTAATTTTAGTTCTCTTCTGTTCAAAATACCGGCTAAATCATGATCGCAGAAGGCAAAAACCAAGAAAAACTGTGGTTTTTTGTCTTTCCCGTCATTGTTTGTAGAAACACAAATATCCACCAACTCCGTCACATTCACATGACGCATCAACTTCAGCATTTTGATTTCCCTCAGAGCAGTTATAGGAAAGCCTTCTCGTTCTGCTTCCATCATTATCCGCTTGATCGCGACCAGTTTTCCCGTCGACTTGCATCTGCACTTGAAGACTTCGCCGAAAGTTCCTTGGCCGATCTTCATGATTCTCTCGTAGGACTGACTTTCCTCTTTCAACAACGTATAATGCGATGCCGGCACCAACTGAACCACTTCTAGTGCATCTTTAATCGTGTCGAAATCTGCAAAATGACGAAACTCATCCATTTCATCATCGAAATTGAACTCACTTCTTTTTGGGATTTTTCTTTGGGTTTGTGGCGATCGAAAATTGTTAGTCATGGCGTTGGAGGACGAAGAAGCTTGACTGGGGGGTTTCTGCTCGAGAGGGGGCTTGGGACGCTGGTCGTAGGGCGCTCTGGGTGGGGCGTTGCGGTGGTTCTGCTGCGGTGCTGGATATGGAGCATATCGCTGGGGAGGCTGATGCTTTTGATCCCTGGAGCTCTGATGCTGTTGTCCATACCTACCGGGGCCGTTCATCGTGGACGGTTGGCTCGTCTTGTGCTTCTGATATGATGAAATGTTGTTCATCGGTGAAATCTTAAAAAAATTATTAAATTTGATTTTTCATATATAAATTAAACCGTTTTCCCCTTAACAAGCATCAATACCCATTTTTCGACAATCTTAGTTACAAATAATAATATTTTACGTGAGAAAATATAAAAATAAATAAATTTTTCGAAATAATTCGCAAAAATCACAAACCTGCATTTCTCAACCGCGTTCGCAGTCCCGTTCACAGCAAAGATCCACCCAAGCTTGGAGTTGAAAACTGAACCGGTATCAACAAAAATCAGAAAAACAACAACACGAGATTACATTTAAAAAACCAAAAATCTACATGAAACAAGGAAAGAATGGTCGCAGACATGGTCCGACTATGTTTCGGAATGTCAACCGAGCATGCGTCCGGAACAGAACGCCAAAGCGAGCACTCTTCGCCTTACGATTACAGGATTTCGTAATAATTCCTAAGTCTTCCGGAATCGAATAAAAACTTCCAAAACCGTCTGAAACTTGAAATTCTGGAAATTTCTGAAGATTCCGAAAGTTCGTGTTGAGATTGTTTTGTAAAAAAGTAATTTGTTTTTTATTTTTTTTAATGCTGAAATTTCGCAGATTTTAGGATTCTCCAAAATCCGGTAGATACTTCTGGAGTCTTCTGAAACCGAAAATTCTGGAAGATTCTAGGAATTGGTTTCGAGTTTACTTTTTTAAAATGTTAATTTTCTACTTTTATAAAAATATTCAAATTTTTGGGACTTTTTAGAATTTCGAAATTTCCAGAATCCAAATGAAAGCTTCTGAAGTCTTCCTTGATTTTTCGAAGCACTCTAAAATCTGAAAAACCTAGGTTTCTGAAAATCCCAAAAATTCTTGTCGAAAAAACTTTGTAGTAATTTTTTATTTTTTTAATGTAATTTTCAGATTAAATTTGTCGTTTTTCTTGTTTAATTTTTTCCTGATGACAGTCGATTGGTATTGATTTGTTATCTGTTGATGTGAAATGCAACGTTGGCGAGGCCGGTCTAGGTCTCGTGATCAAACTAATCAATGTAAGTTTTTATGTTATTTTTCTATATATTAATTTCTATATTTTAATTTTCGATATATTAAACTCCTATAATTTAGGTTTTTTGTGTATGAAATCCTTGAAATTTAAGGTTTTTATATATAAAGTCCTTATAATTTAAAATTTTTGTATATCGAATTTTTGTAATTTATTTCTTTATATATTAAATTCCAAAAAATAAACTTTTTTATATATTAAACTCCTAAAAACGGATTTTCCCATATATTAAACTTCTATAACTTAAATTTTCTATTTATTAAACCGCTAAAAATAAACTTTTTTCATTACTAAAACCTTGTTCATAAAGTTTCCCTATATGAAGTTTTAATATGTTGGTTTTTTATGAAATTCTCATGAGTTTTTTACACCAAATCTACATATGGAGTTTTCATATGAGTTTTTATATTTCAACTTTCTATAAAAAATCCCTGCAGATGAAGGACAAGGAGTGGAGGTTTTTTCTCCTCTTCCGCCGGTGAATGACCTGAGCAGAATTAAACGACAGAAATCGGGCCAAAGACAGATATTTGGCGTAAGTTTTTTATTTTTTTATTTTTAGGATTAAATTTTCCAGAGAATTGCTGCAAATGGAAATCCAAGGGAGAACGTCCAGAATCACGTCAGAACGAAGACACCAGAACTGGAGAATGCGTCTCAACGGACGGAACCCAAGAGAACGGGACATTTGTCAGAAAAAGTACGCAAGGATTACATGGGAACGAAGTCGAGGCTCGGAGAATCATCAGTAAGTATGTCCGGTGCCAGAGGGAAGACTCCGCAACCTCCGTCCAATACCATGATTGAAAGGGAAGTAAGACGACAATCAGAAAGAATTGAAGCATTGACAGCAAAAAACCAGAACCAAGGAAGACAGGTTTCTACTCAAGTTGGGACTCCAAACCCACCATCTAGAAGACTTTCAACTGAACCTATGTCTAGAAGAACCCGCAAAACTCCAGCAAGAAATACTTCGAAAGAACCGCCGGCGAAAAAGAAATATCCTCAAAAACCTACTAGAAACGTTTCCCAAGAACCAAATCCTCAAGAACTCAATGAAAACATTGATTTCGCTCTAGTTATTCCAGCAGATCCACCAGATGAAGAACACATACCTCTGGTTGATCAGATTATGAAACAACCTTCTGCTTCCTTAGCGATTAGGAAATTGTACAAATCAGAATTCAGCAAACATCTCTATGTCCCCGATTTTCTGACTTCAACTGTGAGAACTAACGGCGAAGGATTGCCCGTCATCAATTACATCATGACCAAATTGCTTTTCAAAACGCAGTAACTTTAAAATTAGATACTTTACTTTTTGCATTTAGTTATAAGATACTCATTAACATTCTCCAAGTCCCGTAAAACCTTCAATTTGGCTGTTACTTCATTGAGCGAGACTTGAAACAGCAGCCCATTGACTAACCTGATTATTCGTTTCGTCAATTCTGGATCCACTTCAAAACTCGGGATGTCGTTTTCCACAAAGGATTTCATGTAATCGATCGTCGACAGAGAAGCAAGAGATTTTCTTGCAATAGTTTGATAAAAATCAGCATCTTCAAAGTACCGAATTCTAGAAACAACAATTGGGAAAAGTTCAAAAGCCAATTTTTTTCTATCTTGAACGATTGATGTCACTCTTTCGGCTTCTGAATCCATTCCATTTTCATAGTACATTATTATTTCCTGAAAATTTTAAAGATTATTAATAAAATCATATATGAATTTCCTACAAAACTGTCAAAACGAATCTAAAGGTTTTAAAAACTAAAGTGGTCTAAAACAATACTTAAAAAGTAATTTTTTTAGAAATTTATAATTTTTAAAAATAACTTTTTAGAAATTTATAATTTAAAAAATAACTTTTTAGAAATTTATAATTTTTAAAAATAACTTTTTAGAAATTTATAATTTTAAAAAAAACTTTTTTTAGAAATTTATAATTTTAAAAAATAACTTTTTATAAATTTATAATTTTAAAAAATAACTTTACAAATTTATAATTTTTAAAAATTACCTTAATTCTGAGAGAATCTACATCAAGTTGCCATTCTGTCGCAAGTTCCAAAACTACTTGCCATTGTTGTTGTTGATTTGCTTCTGCATTACTTCCGACATTTTGAACACATTCTTCTAGAAATCTTTGTCTTCTTTTTTTAATAATTTCTTCTACTCTTGCCAACGGGATCAATGGATGTGAATGAAAAGGTTCAAAAAACGCTCTATGTCCAATACCATCAAAAACAAATTTTGGTTGAATTTGAAGACTACATAAAAATTTCAATTTCATTGTTAAAACCAAATGTAAATGATGTTGAACAAGATGATAATTTACCGATTTTTGTTTTCCTGCTATTTCAGCTAATGTAGGTTTTTTAATTTTCGATGATTTTCTCAAATTAACATAATCCATAAATCTTTCTAGAATATCTTCATAATTATGTACAATTAAAGGTTGTTGTTCCAAATCTACCACTGCATACAACAACGATCTAAGTAATCTTTCAACAGAACAAATAAATTCATACAAATCAGCATCAGAAACCAGGACTTCTCTTCTCGCTTCTCTGTCTCGCGGTCGTCTACCATCATGTGCATTTAAAAATTTGTATAATCTTTCAAATGGCTGTCTTACAAAAGTATCCCACAACATCAGGGCTAATCCATGTTGAAGTCTTGGACATTTATCCAACGATTGTAAAAATTTCGTCGAAATCGAAAATTTCACAACTCTTCTTGTTTCATCCTTGAACCACGCAGAAGCACATTCCCAAGCACAATCTCCAATTGTCAAATCTGGTTTCAAAGATAATGGTAATTTTCTTCTTAAAACTTGCAAAATTTCAAATTCTTTTTCTTCAATTTCAGTACCATTAATAACAGAAATAAATTTTTCTTCATTTGGCAAATCAATTGCGATCCACGTACCTACTTGTTCCCTGTAATATCCGTGTCCTTTCTCGGCCAATTGATTCAATGAAACTCTGCCAGAATTAGGTAACAAATCCAAAAGTGATAATATAGATAAATTTTTCGATAATAATTCACAATATTCAAAATATTCATCCATTTGTTCCCATTGATCATCTACATCAAAAGCATCAACTCCAGATTCCACTCCAGAAGGCACTCCTCGATTAGAAGATTCCCATCGACTCAAAGCTCGAACAGCAAGAAGGAAAAATAATCCAGCTTGTACGTTTTCACTGAAATAATATTACTAAAATTAAAAATTTAAATTTTTGGAAATTTATAAAAAATAAAAACCAATTTTCGTTAAAATTCCTTGAATTACGGTTTATTTTTATTTTTTCTAGATAAAAATTCAAAAATTTCAAAAAAAACATATATCGCTGATTTTATAGTTATTTTTTTAAAAAAACTAAAAATTTAAAAAAAAACTAAAAATTTAAAATTTAAAATTTAAAAAAACTAAAAATTAAAAAAAAAACTAAAAATTTAAAAAAAATTTAAAATTTAAAAAAACTAAAAATTTAAAAAAAACCAACCTTTGTCGAATTTGACTTTCTAATGACTGTAATAAAGTCTTTCCTAGACTTTTTTGAACAACTTTTAAAATTTCCACCAATCTAGAAACAAACGAAATCGGTCTTCCATTCATATCACTCAACCAAAAAGTAGTCAACAACTCGATTGCCGTTTCCTAAAAAATCAAAATTATTAAAAAATTTAAAACTTATTAAAAAATCAAAAATATTTTTTAAAAAACTAATACTTTTAAAGAAAATTTTGAATTATCTTTAAAAAATTCTTAAATTAATTTTAAAAATTCAAAAATATTTTAAAACAATTAAATTATTCAAAAAAATTAATTTTTTTTAATTTTAAATTATTCAAAAAAATTAATTTTTTTATATTTTAAATTATTTTAAAAAAAATTAATTTTTTTTAATTTTAAATTATTTTAAAAAAAATTAATTTTTTTATATTTTAAATTATTCAAAAAAAATTAATTTTTTTTAATTTTAAATTATTCAAAAAAAATTAATTTTTTTTAATTTTAAATTATTCAAAAAAAATTAATTTTTTTAAATTTTAAATTATTCAAAAAAAATTAATTTTTTTTAATTTTAAATTATTTTTAAAAAATCAAAAAACTTACAATTTCTAAACCAGAAAAAGGAATAACTTCTTCTAAAATTTCTTTAGGATCAATTTCACCAAAAATAAATGGAGAAAAAATAGCATAAATAACGGCCAATTTTCCATCATTATTTTTTGGAACAAAATTAACAATTCCGCCCAAAACTTGTGCTGCTGTTAATGGAGTTGATGAAAAAGAATTTAAATCAAATTGATCTATGAATATTTTAATTGATAAAAATTTAGGTAAATTTATTAATTTTTGTGATTTTTTAAATAAATCTAAATTTAGATCTTCAACTTCCGATTCTGTCAACTTCAAGGCATCTGTCGCTTCTTCTGCTTTTTCAATCAATTCATCCGGATAAATTTTTTTCAAAAATAAATAAAATTTTAAAATTCTATCTAATAATTGAAGAAAAATAAAAAAATTATGAGAATCAGAAGACATTGATTTACTTGAATCGTTTTCAAAGTTACCGTAATACTCCATTAATTTCCCGATTGCTTCAGATACAGTCTCTGGCAGAGGTCTAGAGGACCGAATAGCCAGTTCTACACATTTCCTTCTGTAAGACATCGTTCTCAAAGTCTGCACAAATGCCACAAATTTGTCCACATCCAGGTCGTTTTCAGCAATAAAATTTTCAAATTTAAATTCTTTAAATAAATTCTCATCATGAATTGCTGCTTCAGAAGACCCCAGAGCTGCCAATCGAAATGGGACAACTATCGACTAAAAAAGTACATAAAAAACAAAGAATTTTAAACAAAATTGTCTCAATCTGAATTTCTAGAAAATTTTAGAAACCAAAGTAACCTAAAATTTTGATTTTACATGATGGTTATTTTTAAATTTTACACATTTTTCAAATCACTCGTATATTGTAAAATTCATATATGAACTTTTTACAAAACTGTCTCAACATGAATTTCTAGAAAATTTTAGAAACCAAAGTAGCCTAAAATTTTGATTTTATATTATTTCGTAATTAATTTTTCAACTATATCCTGCTTAGAGAAATCCAAAAACTCATAAAATAAATGAGATTTAAAACCTGCTATCTACCTCTCTACATTAATTTTCATATATGACACAATAAATCTCAAAAACATACAATACCATAATATCTCATCAAAAATCTAAAAATTAAAACTTATTTTTGAAAAATCTAAAAACTAAAACTTATTTTTGAAAATTTTTAAATTATTTTTAAAAAATCCAAAAATTAAAACTTATTTTTTAAAAATCTAAAAACTAAAAGTTATTTTTTTTAATTTTAAATTATTTTTAAAAAATCCAAAAATTAAAACTTATTTTTTTTAATTTTCAAATTAAAACTCACAAAAAATCGACCACCAGAATCCATGAAAACAGCAGAAGTTGTAACTTGTTTCGAAATAATTTCTTCATCAGGAGGAGTTCCTAAAATTCCATCAATTCCAGAAGGCAATGCCAGAAGTCGACCTCTAGTGTCCACATTGAAGGCCGATACTCTGGGTCCATTGATCATTGTCCAAACTTCCAAAAGTCCTCTTTTAGGTGCAAAAATCACCAAAAATAACGCTTTAACTTGTTTTTTTGATTCTTTTATATTTCCTGTTGATTCAATAAACGCACATCTGGCATTTCTATATCCTTTAAAAATCCTCACAATCCTTTTCACTTCCGTATCGATAACCAGGACTCTCGCCGATCCGTCGGCCACGGCGAGGACGTTCCAGGGCCTCGGGGCGACGAACAATCTGTCTCCCGTCCTTCCGGGGTCTTTCAGCATCTGTCTCACGTACGCTGTTTCAATTTTTGCATCTTTTGTGCTAATTTTTGTTGGTTGATCTTTTTTCGAAGTTCCTAATCCTAAAAAACTCCTGAATCCAATCGACGGAACATACGACGTCAGATTCGCCGCGACTTTGTTGACATAATCACTTATATTAACTTGTTGATCGAAGAAATTATGCCATACAAAAGCTCCAAAAACGTCCTCCGAAATACAGAAATAAGTAGAATACGTCGGTAATCCGGGTCTGATCTGGGCTTCCACCCCGGATGGCGACATCGAACCCGTCGAGTACTGTTCGAACGTCGATGGTTTCTTAGGTCCGGTTATTTGAAAATCCGAAATTCTCAAAGTTGGCGAAGTTTTTAAAATTTTGGAAGTCAATTCCAAAGTCGTAGATACTTCATCCACCGACTTATCGCCTCTGGCAATCTGTCCTTTGGCAAGACGCAGAGTGGTGAAAAGGGAATGTCCTTCAACAACGGCAAGTCTGTTTCTGGACAGGAATACCAGTTCCTGATTCCCGGTCAGAACGGAATGTCCAAATCTCATTGACGTAATACCGAAATTGCTTACTTTTTCGTAGAAAATTAAAATTCCTCTTTCTGTGTAAAAATTCACGAATCCATTGGACAGTCCGACGATAATACAAGTCCAATCAGAAGCCGAAACTTCTGTTTTCCTCGTCGAAGCCACAGGAAGCACCAGAATTGAATGAATAAAATCCTAAAAAATTCTTTAATTTAATAAAAAAATTCAACTTTTACGTTTTCTTCCATGTTTTTTGTTATGTTGACAGTAGCGGATATGTCGTACTGTTGGGTATTCCTTGAGGACCTCTCCAGGACGACGATCCGACGAACATTGGCGATGGCGACGAAATCCAGGGTATTCGAGGCTCCGATCAGAGACTGCTTCAGCCACTTACTGTGATCCGTAGTTGGGGTTTCTGTGTCGCTTCTCTCGCTCTGAAAACAATCCCAACAATGCAGAAATTAAAAATTGGCATTGCGAAGTATTTATATATGAATTTTTAAATTTCTGATTTTAGGGGATAATTGTAGAAGTTTTTATTCAAGCTTGAGAAGTTCTAGAAGTATTATGAGAATCTAGAAGGCCCTAGGAACGTGTATAGACTTCTAAGGTTATCATGCCTATTGAAAATTAATTTTTTTTAATTTTCCAAAAAATTTCTGTATTTCCCAGAATCCCAATTCCAGAAGCGGTTATGAGAGTCTGAGAAGTTTCAAATGCTTATATAGGACTATAGAAGGTTGTACAGAATTCTGAGATCATCATAAAAAGTACAAATAATAGTTTTTATTGAGTTTTTTATATGAATTTCCAAAAACTTTCTGGAATACTAACTTCAGATGGCTTCTGGAGCTTTCTAAAAACCTCTCAGAAATTCCAGAAGTTTCTGCAAAATTTTAAAGCTATAGTAAAAATCAGAGATAACTTTTTTATGGAGTTTTTTTATGAATTTTTTAGAATCCTGATTTCAGATAAGTTCAGAAGTTACTGTAGAATTCTACAACGTTCTAAACATTCCCACAAGATCCTAGGAGATCTCGAAACCATTCATAAGATTCCAGAAGCTTACGGTGGATTTTGGAAATCGTCACGAAATTGAAGCTGATATAAACAAAAAATAACGAACCGAATCGACCTCCATCTGCCATCTTTTTACTCCAGCTTCTCTCTCGGCATCCGTGTCCTCTCCGCTCTCCTCGTTCTCATCCTCTACTTTTCTCTTTTTCGCTAAATTTAAAAATTAAAAAATGATTTAAAAATTACGAAACGTGTATCGGAAAAAATCGAAAATTCACAAACCTTGAGTGGAGAAAACCGGCGCTTCTTCGGCCAGAAACCTGTCGATTTTCGATATCTGGTCCTCATCCACACTAACTGCTTGTGTTAAAGAACACCACATCATCAATCCATCCAGAAAAATAAATTTTTTCGTCACGCGTTTGTTTTTAAAATTTGCTGTTAATTCCGGAACGCCAAAGAAATAAGGACCGTCATTCCTTTCTGTTCTGTTTTGTCTCTCACTCGCACTGCTTTCGATCGAGCTCTTGCGGTTTTTATTTCTAACTTTTCTGACTTGTTTCGATATGTAGTAAAGTCCGCTGAGAAGGATGTAAAATCCTCCCAGTCATCGTTTGATTTGTTTTGCTTTAATTTGATCCTTGTTTTAATTTCGGGCAATTTGTTTTTAATTGAATTTTTAGGTAAGTCCCGAGTACCCAGTGGGACTTTCATATATAAACTCCTATCCCTAAAATCGCTACATATCCCCTGCTCTAATTTCGAAAGTTTAACACTTATGTAATTAAAATGTGTCCCTTAAATATCGATTGCGAAATCGTGTGAGATTACCACCTGGCCTAAATTCTCAGTAAATCCTAAAAATCCCCTCCGAGACTACGGTAGAGGAATTGATATATAATTTTTTATAATTTCGTGGTTCCTTGAGCACCTATCAGCATTTCCATATGTAATCATTGACCCCGGAAGATGTACTATGTACTTTGTGCCCAAGTGACGCTAATCTAAGGGTTTTTAGATCCCTTCAGGTAGAATTTATTTTTAACACATTGATTACGGAATTGTTTAGAATTATGAAAGAATTATCGCTGTGTTCACTTGGCCACCGAAAAACGGAATATTCTACCCTCCAGTTGCGAAGTGAATTCACCCTGGATTTTGGCGTAGTGTATTTTAATTTCTAAATTCCTCTCAAAATTCGTGTCGAGATAATTTCGCGAAAAAATACTTTTTTATTATAGAACTGGTTGAATATCTATCAGTATTTTCATATATAACCTTTAAACCCTAAGTATAAAGTGTTTTGGACTCCAGCTGACCCTAAATTAAGAGTTTTCTGGCTTTTTATAATTAGAAAATATATCTAAAAAATTGTGAAATTTCCTCAGGTTAAGTGGTAATCATTGCGCGAAGTTGGAATTTTAGGCTGCTCTTGATTTTTAGCGAGTTCTGAAAATTCGCGTCGAGACGATTTTGTAAAAATTCTTGTTTGTCATATTCTATAATAGTAGGATTTTCGCTCTTTTGTTTCTCGCGTCTGGCCGTTGGTGCTCAAAAAAGAGCAGAAATTGAACACTTTTCAATCTAGAACGGCCTCCCTTTCGCCTGTCTTTCCTTAAAAATGCAAAACAACCTCGCAATGTTTTTTTTGTCGTGCTATGAGTGAAGTTCTGTAAATATAAATCACGAATTAATTTCAGCCCGTTTCAAGATGCCTCTTCCTCCACAAGTCGAGAAGATGATCCAGGATGTTGACAAGATCCTTCACCAACCTGGTCAAATCACGAATGCTCTTGCCGTAATGGAGGAGAAAACTGGAGTCAAACGTCTTCATATCGCCGGAGGTTATTTCGTAATTTGTAATGCTTTTTCATATATCGATTTTAGGCCTCTTTGCTCTTCATGCATTATACCTCATTTTTGGTCGGTTTGCTGAATTGCTTTGCAACTTCACTGGATTCCTTTATCCTGCTTATATTTCGTAAGTGATTTCATACATGGATTTCTTATTTTTGTTGCTTTTAGGATCAAAGCTATTGAATCCCCCCACAAGGATGATGATACTCAGTGGTTGACATACTGGACTGTTTTTGCTCTCTTTAATGTTTTCGAATTCTTCTCCGAGATTATCACTCGTTATTTCCCAATTTACTGGCTCGCGAAATGGCTCTTCCTTTTGTACCTCCATTTACCCATGACCAGAGGCGCTGAGAAGCTCTATAACAAGTTCATCCGCCCATTCGTTCATAAACACGGTAGTCAAATTGATTCGGTGACTGGAAAAATCAATGAACTCGCTGGAGATGCTCGTGCTGCCTTCAACAGCCATGTTAAACCCAACTAAGAAATCCAACGGTTAAATATCTACTTTTTGTTCGAATATTCGTCATTGACGATCATTTGTAATCCTATTCTATCTTATTTGTCCAGTGAATTTAGTTTTATTTCTGTAAAGTAATTACAGTAGCGCCTGGTACCTGGATATGTCTAAGGGCAATCCAGGAAAAGACCGGTACAAGAACAAATCAAAAATCTCGACCAGAAAACAACCGTAACGAGTAAACGAAAAACCGACAATAGACCCTCTGAAGGCAGAAATCTGATGGCAAAATAACATAAAGGGGAAATGAGGGGTTTTTTGGGCGGATAATTGAGGTCGGGATCAGCCTAATCGTCTCCGGGATGTTGGGGGCACACGTTTTTCCTCTTAAACCATTCATCTAAGCAACTTTTGTGAAAGATGCATAGACATTCAAGTCTTGCAACAGTTTGACCAGTTTCCATATCTTCTAAACAAATAGAACATTCGCCCCGTGATTCTTCGAGTACTTCTTCTAAAAAAACCACCATTAATATGTAGAAATCAAAACCTTACCATTATAAGCAAGTTGTGGTTTAGTAAAACACATTACTAAATGAACTTCAACATCGTCTGAAGGCACTCTTTTGTGACATACAGGACATTCAACATCATGACCGGCTAAAAAAAATAACATTTAAACAATTTAATTAAAAATCTATACCTATAAATCTCAAAATAGGTACAGCTCGTCTGTTTCCTTGTCTTGAAGAACTCGGTCCAGGAGCACTCATAGCTTGAAGTAGAGCAGCACGTGGAGAACGCATTGAAATCCTCAATCCACTTCCATGAATTGTCTGTGATTGACCAGGAACATTTGCCAAAATAACTTCATCATCTTCATCTGAAGAACTTCGATCCTAAAAATCGCATTATAAACATTGTAAATTTATAAAATTATCTCGACACGAATTTTTCAAAATTGTTAAAAATTCAAATTAATTTACAATTGTGTTTTCACGTGGTAGTTTTATAACACAATTTTGGAATTAATTTTTAAAAATAATATTCCACTAAAATACAGCTGAAATTTGTAAATTAAAACCATTCAAAACACATTTTCGAAAATCAAAGATCATATATGAAAAATACTTAAAGATATTGAAAAACTAATATTTTTCACAAAATTATTTTAACATAGATTTTCGAAAATTTCCAAAAACCACTATATAATCCTGTACAATTTCGTAATCAACAATATATAAATTTCTCAATGAAAGCATCTTAATAGGAATTTTTAGAACTTCTTAGAAATGGAAGCAAACTACATGGTAATCTTACCATAATCCTATGTTATTTCGTAATCAATAATAAAAATCATAAATCTTTTGTAAAATTATTCCAGCACGAATTTTTAGAACTTCTTAGAAATGGAAGCAAACTACGTGATAATCTTACCATAATCTTATATTATTTCGTAATCAATAATAAAAATCATAAATCTTTTGTAAAATTATTCCAGCACGAATTTTTAGAACTTCTTAGAAATGAAAACAAGCTACGCGACAATTCAGCGGTAATCCTACATTATTTCGTAATCAATATTTTCAAAAAATATTGTCTAAACGGATCTGAAATAGTCTATATTAGGATTATACAGCACATAAAATCCTGTTCTGTTTCATGTTAGTTATTACATATGAAAACACTAATATTTAAAAATTCATAACACCAAAGCATCCTCATCGAAAATGGATTATTTTGCTCATTGTAAAAACTACAAATTCCATCCACTTTACTACTTACATTACTGTGGTTCCTATGAGTCCCAATATGGGATGCTGTCCTTCTAGCAGGACCTGGAGGCTGTAAATTCGATTCCATCACCGAGTTTGATCGTGGTCGTCTCTGAAAAATCGTCATGTGAGCTTTATCACTGATATAACTACAAAGTTCTTAAAAACAAAAACAAAATGAGTAAAAACAATTTTATATGAAAACTTACGTCAACTTGACCACCTTGCAACGATTGCTTCGCGCCCATTATGGAACAAACTTCCACTGAAGTTGGCTGGACCGAAACCTGAAGAGTCAATATATGAAAACACATGACCAAAAATATCGCAAAAAACTGAGCAAGTAACGCGGCATTATTCACGGAAAAACGGTTAAAAGGTTGTTCGTTGCAATAGGTAAGAGATTAACTTCAAATCAATGTGGATATATAGTCATCTATACACCAAACCACATAATTTTCAAAAAACAAAAATAATTAAACACGTAACACGACATTATTCACGATAAACTTTTTTAAAATTTTTTTACAGTAATAATATGGAAAAAATCAAGCTTAAAAAGTGGTGATATATCGACATATGGGAAAAAACATACGGTCAAAGAACAACACGGAAAATTTAACACGACTTATAATGCTATTCACGGCAAGCTCGTTAACTTGGTTGTTTCTTTAGCAGCAACATGCAGGCGAAAATTAGGCCTAAAATAGTCATATATCGATATATGAAAAAACATCACAAAGTAACACAAAGAAATTAAACGTTGTGACGTAACATCGTCCATAGTACATTGAAAAGAAAGTGTTCCAAGTTGATAAAGGATCTGGGATTAAATTAAGCTTGAGGAAATGGCGATATATGGACACATCGATATATGAAAAAATATATCAAAAAACAACAGAAAAAACCACCGCGTGATGTGACATTATTCATAGCACCTTGTCAAAGTAGTTTCCTAGGTTGCTGGAGGATCTGAAATGAAATTAAGCCCAAGGGAATGGTGGTGCTTTCATATATCCATATGTGACGAAAAATTACAAAAAAACAACAGAAAAAAACCACCGCGTGATGTGACATTGTTCGTAGCACCTTGTCGAGGTAGTTTTCTAGGTTGCCGGAGGATCTGAAATGAAATTAAACCTACAGTAATACTGAAATTTTTATATATCGATATATGACGGGAAATTCCAAAAAATAACAAGAAAAAAATTACCGCATGGTGTAATGTCATTCATAGCAACCTTGTCAAGGTGGTCTTCCTCTTGCTGAAACATGTAAAACAAAATTAAGCCTACGGCAGAAACATGACAGCCGGTTGCGGAATTTGCAATCGGTTTTTCTTTCTCAGGAGAGAGCGCGTGGTTACGAGAATAACGCACGTTTCGCCAAATACTCGACAAGCTTTCGAAGTCGTTATCCTCACGTACTTTATCCTCGGATTTTCCAAAAGACATGATCTCCATTTTGGGAAACAAAAGTCCGTCAAAACTGAAAATTGAATGTCCTGGGTGTATTTCAAAGGAAAATTTGAAATATTTTTACGTCAATGATGTAAAAGTCGAGTTTCGAAATTCTGACGTCATCAATAATTTCTGAACAATTTTTAAAATTAGACTTTCTTGATATAAAAAATTTAAAATTAGCAAGTTGTTACTTCTTAAGGCAGATTTTCGAGCAAGTTTTCGCGTTGAGAGTCAGGTTCGTTCGGAAGTACATAATTGAAGTAAAAAATTAACAATATTTTTTTAAACATCGAAATGAGTGTAGTTGCGGAATTATTTGAGACGGATTTTTTAGATTTTATAAAACATTAAAGAATTTGAAATTTCAGATGTCGGTTTTTGAAGTTTCCATAGGATTCTGGAAATTTATATAAAATTCTGAAAAATTCCGGAAATTTTTAAAAACTTCCATGAGATTCTGGAAGCTTAGATAGGATTCTGGGATATTTTAGAGAACTCCATGGAATTCTGGAAATTTATATAAAATTCTGAAAAATTTTAGAAATTTTCATAAATTTCTGATTTTCTGACTTTTTTACGGAATTTTTCGCGAAATTTCAGATGTTCTAAAACATTTACGAAATTTCGGAAACCTTCAAAAATGTTTCAAAGATTCTAGATGAATTCGAAATCCCCAACTGGATTCTGGAGGCTTCTATGAAGTTTTCAAAGGTTTCAGAATCCTCCGTTAAATTCCAGAAATTTCTAAAATAAACTTTAATCAAAGTTAAATTTTAAAATTAAAAATTTTTTATTTAAAAAAAATAAAAAATTTTTCATTTAAAAAAAAATAAAAATTTTTATTAAAAAAGAATAAAATTTTTTTATTTAAAAAAAAAATAAAATTTGTGTTGTATTCTTTTTGAGATAAATTTTTATTTATGTTTTTTTGTCAAAAATTAAATTTTTCCGAAAATATAAGTATTTAAGGTCGGAAAAATTCTCAAAGTTGATCGTAAACCGACAGTCGTTTTTTCTTCGTCGGTAAATCCTTTTGATCTCGTTTCAAGCGGACAAAAGGGTAATTATCCAGAAGCAATCGCAGTTTGACGGACATCAGTACTGAGATCTGTAAAAAAATCAGCATTAAAATCAAATTTTTTGCAGTAATTATATCGGTCAGTCTGCCGGCATGTTGCGGGCAACCTGCGGATTTTTATTCTGATATCGGTCAATCTGTTGGCATGTTGCGGGCAACTTGTGAATTTCAATTTTGATATCGGTCAGTCTGCCGGCATGTTGCGAGCAATATGCGAATTTTGTTTTTTGATTTTGAAATTTTTATAACTAAAAATATTAAATATTAATTGATCGATTGGAATATTGCGAGCAAGTTGCAGATTTTTATTTTCATTTCGACCAGTTTGTTGGCATGTTGCGAGCAACCTGCGGATTTTTATTCTGATATCGGTCAATCTGTCGGCATGTTGCGAGCAACCTGCGAATTTCGATTTTGATATCTGCCAGTCTGCCGGCATGTTGCGAGCAATATGCGAATTTTGTTTTTTGATTTCGAAATCTCCATAAATGCGAATGTAAAAAGTTCGATTGATCTGCCGGCACGTTGCAAGAAAATTGTGAATTTTATTTTTGTTTTAATTTCGATAATGACCGAACTGCCAACACGTTGCGGGCAAACTGCAAGTTGTTTTGATGTTGACAACTTTACAGACCTCAAAACTGAAAAGGAAAAAAAACTAAGATTGACAGTTTTGATAAATAAATTGTTTTTTTGATTTTGTTATCAATTTGGTCATTTTTTCCTCTTTTAAAACTAAAATTCCAAAAAAGCAGATGTCAAATAAAGTTGGCGCCAGACAATCGGAAAAGGCGTGTTTTTTCAGAGCTACTGTAAAAATCCCCTTGATTCATCCAGTAAAAATTTTTTATTTTTTTTTTGGATTAATTGGAAAACTGACAATTGCTGTTTGAATTTTAAAAATTAGTTTATTTTTATTTTTTATTTTTTAAAAATTAGTTTATTTTTATTTTTATTTTTTAAAAATTAGTTTTTTTTTATTTTTTATTTTTAAAAATTAATTTATTTTTTATTTTTTAAAAATTAGTTTTTTTTATTTTTTAAAATTAGTTTTTTTTTATTTTTTATTTTTTAAAATTAGTTTTTTTTTACTTTTTAAAAATTAATTTATTTTTTATTTTTTAAAAATAAATATTTTAATTTATCCGAAATCGCGATTGTTATTTTTGAAAAAAATTAATTTTTAGAAAATTTCGAAGTTGATTGAGATTGAAAAAAGTAAATGCCCTTAGGGGATTGGTTGTTTTATAAATTTTTAAAAATTTTTTTGAAGATCTAAATTAATTTAATGATTATAAATTAAAAAATTAATTTTTAGAAAAATCTGAAGTTGATTGAGATCGAAAAAAGTAAATGCCCTCAGGGGATCTGCCGTCATAGACTTTTTCATTCTTAGACTAATTTTTTCTACAGATAAATTTGTCTAAAATAATAGTAAATAACCAAAGAACTAATTTAAAAAAACTTCGAAAAAAGCGAATTGCCGGGATAAATACCCTCAGGGTTTCCGGACCATTTTTACCCTTCCAGGTCGATTTTTCCGTTCCTTGAAATGGCCTACATACAGATCCAAAATTTTCGAAAAAAATTTAAAAAAAATTAAATTTTAAAAATTTTCAAAAAAAAATAATTTTTTAAAAAATTCGAAAAAAAATAATTTTTTTAAAAAATTCGAAATTAGCCAAATTTTTTGAGGACAAAGTACGGTAGGGTAAAATCAATTTTATTCATCCTTTAATGAAGAGATTTGTTTTTTGGATTATTTGGAACAGGTTTGAATCTGCAAAAAATGCAAAAATTGCAGATCCCGGTTTCGAATCAGATCGAATTTTGCATTTGTCCGATCGGTCTCGTGTCTTATCAGTGGCGAATTGACGGAATTGACAAAACTGACAGAACAGAGAAATCTGCTTCAATTTCTTCGATCTATAAACTCTTCCGATCAGACTCTCGTTGTAACAAGATCCGAATTCCGTGTTCATTACGAAATTTTCGAAGAAATTTTAAAAATTAAAAATTAAATTTATAGAAATAATTTTCGAAGAAATTTTAAAAATTAAAAATTAAATTTATAAAAATAATTTTCGAGAAAATTTTAAAAATTAAATTTATAAAAATAAATTTTCGAAGAAATTTTAAAAATTAAAAATTAAATTTATAAAAATAATTTTCGAGAAAATTTTAAAAATTAAATAAAAATTTATAAAAATAATTTTCGAAGAAATTTTAAAAATTAAAAATTAAATTGTTAAAAAATTTAAAAATTAAAAAAAATAAAATTTGAATTTTTTTGAAAATAAATTTTTTTAGAAATTTAAAAAATAAAATTTCGTCATATGACTTGTCATCTTTGAAATCATTAATTTATCATTGTATTTGTCAAAAAATAAGTAATCTATTGTCAAAATTAATTTTCATTATTTCGTTGATTGGTTTTTTAAATTTTCTATAATTATAGAATTTTTTAAACTTTTTACAGAATATTTTTAAATTTTTTTATAATCATCAATTTTTAAAAATTTTTTATGGATGATTTTTTTGTTGTTGTTATTTGATAAAAATTAAATTTTTTACTTTTTCTATAATTTCCAAATTTAAAAAATTTTATGAATCATTTTTTTTGTTGTTATTTAATAAAAATTAAATTTTTCATTTTTTTCATCATCATCAATTTTTAAGAATTTTTTACGGATTATTTTTTCTTTTTGTTGTTATTTGATAAAAATTAATTTTTTTACCTTTTCTATAATTTCCAAATTTAAAAAAATTTTATGAATTATTTTTTTTCTTTTTTGGCATAATTTTATAAAAATCGAATTTTCCATTTCTAAAATTGTCAAAATTTTATCGATTACTTTTTTTATTTTAATCCGTTTCTTTTTGGTTTACCCGATTTACCCTTTTGTTCATCTTTATGTCCTGATATAGATCAACTTTTCCATTTTTCAAAATTGCCAGATTTTTCTTCTTTGGCATTTCGATTAACCATTTTCTTTTTAAACTGATTTTTTTTTGTTTATTTCTTGTTTTTTTATTTTTTAACAGACAAAAATTATTTTTTTCGACAGCTGCCAGATTTTCCATTTTTTAGGGTTTTAAAATTTAAAGAATTTTGTTATTTTAATTTTAAAATTTCTATTTTAATTTAAAAATTTTTTTATTTTAATTTAAGAATTTTGTTATTTTAATTTAAAAATTGTTTTATTTTATTTTAAGAATTTTTTTATTTTAATTTAAAATTTTTTTATTTTTATTTTAAAATTTTTTATTTTAATTTAAGAATTTTTTTTATTTTTGAAACTGATTAAATTCAAATTAATTTTTTTCGACAATTATCACTTTTTTAATTTTTATTAATTTTTAAAATTATAATTTTTCTAATAATTTTGTGAAATTTGTTTTTAAATTTTTCTAAATTGTCGAATTTTAGTTTTCTGATATTTTTATTAATTGTTTTTTATTTTCAGTCAATTTTTGTCACTTTTATCGTATATCGATGAAAATTAGTTTTGTTTTATAATTTCCCAAATGTTTTTTGTTATATTTTTGTCGACTAATTTTTTGTTTTTATTTTTGTCAATTTTCATTTTGATTCAATTGAAATTAATTTTTTAATTTTTGTAATTTGTCGAATTTTCTTTTTAAGTTCGATAATTTAAGTTTATTTTTAATTTTTTATTATTTTTAAAATTTAAATTAGGTTTTCTATTTTTTGTAATTTTTCTTTTTTAAAATTTTTATCAAATTGTTTTCGATTTTAACTCGTCTTGTAGTTCACTTTTTTCCATTTTTTACCACTTTTATCATTTTTACCACTTTTTCTCATTTTTACCACTTTTTCCACTTTTTCCATTTTTTCATTTTTTCCATTTTTATCACTTTTTCCGCTTTTTCCATTTTTACGGTTTTTACCGTTTTTACCACTTTACCATTTTTACCACTTTTTCCGCTTTTTCCATTTTTACCGTTTTTCCGTTTTTACCACTTTTTCCATTTTTACCTTTTTTCCCGTTTTTACCACTTTTTCCTTTTTTACCACTTTATTATTTTTACCACTTTTTCCGCTATTTCCATTTTTACCTTTTTTCCCATTTTTGCCGGTGATCGAATACAGGAATGCCATTCATTCCGCCTGGATGCGTTGGAAATTTTGTCATTTTGGTTCTTTGTCGAAATTACCGCCAGAAATTAGTTCTTAAAGGAAACAGAACATGTATTTCTTTGATCGTATTGAGAATCTATGGGATACTGTAGAAACCAAAAAGATGACCCTATTTTTGTCAGATTTTCTTAGGTGCGTCCAATTTCAAAATTCCGCGGGGCCATGACAGACAACCAATCTTTTTCGCTTTTAATTTTCGTTAACTAGTTTCTTTTTTCGTGAGACTGACTTGGCTTCTTCAGTCTTTTGCAAGAATTCCCGATTGATCTGCGCGAAAGCAAGCATGTGCTCCCAGGTTCCGTCATTTCTGATTTTATTAATTTAAAGTTTAAAATTCATCAATTTCTGATTTTATTAATTCTAATTTTTAAATTTCTAATTTTATTAATTCTTAAATTCATCAATTTTTGATTTTATTAATTTAAAATTCATCAATTTCTGATTTTATTAATTCTAATTTTTAAATTTTCGATTTTATTAATTTTTAAATTTATCAATTTTTGATTTTATTAATTTTTAAATTCATCAATTTTTGATTTTATTAATTTACAATTTAAAATTCATCAATTTCTGATTTTAAAAAAATTGTAAATTCAGTGATTTTCGATTTTTTTTTAAGTTTTAGATTTTAAGGAGATTTTTTATTTCCCGATTTCCTGGTTTCAGATTCTGTCACTTCCGATTTTTTACGTTTCCTGATTCAGTGATTTTAGATTTCGTGGTTTTTAATTTCACTGTATAAAATTCTTTGGTTTCAAATTTTTAATTTTTAAACTTTTTTAAAAACTTCATTTTTAATTTTTAAACTTTTTTAAAAACTTCATTTTTAATTTTTAAACTTTTTTAAGAATTTAAATTTATTTTTTTTTAATTTTTTTCGAAATTTTGAAAGTTTTTTTTTAATTTTTAATTTTTTCAGATTCTATATTGTTTTTGATCCTTGAAGCAGTTTAGAACTTTTTAATACTATTTTTAATTCCATAAAATTGTATTTAAAAAGATAATTATTACTATGGTCAAGTGATATGCTCGAGATTTCCCGGATTCAAAGCCTCTTGGCTCTGAATTGGTTTCGATTAATAATATTTTTAGAAATTATTTGGAAAATTGATGGTAAGTAAAAATTAAATTTAAAAAACAATTTTTAAATTTTCTAAAATTAAAAAAAATTATTTTTTTAAAATTTATTTTTTAAAAACTTTTTTTTTAATTTTTATAAACTTTATTAATTTTTTTATTTTTTAAAAAAATTTTTACTAAATTTACTTTTTTTTTATTTTTAAACAATTTTTACGAAATTTACTTTTTTTTTTACTTTTTTTTATTTTTAAAGAATTTTTACGAAATTTACTTTTTATAGGAATGCTGGGGACTTGTCCTCTTCATCTTTGTACAAACAACTACCGATCGGCTTTGGACGATCGAGGAATAATCCCAGAAGCTTCTAGAAACTACTGCGAACTCATCGTGGACACGACCAGATGTCTCCAGGAGCTGGAACGCAAATGCAGTTCCACGGACCTCAGTCTGAAGACGTTCATCAGCGGATTCAGAAGAGAATACGGAGAGTTCAAATGCGCCGATTTTAATATTTCTCAATACCGACAAAGAAACAAGTAAGTTTTTTCAATTTATTCATATTTTTAAATTTTTTAATATATACGTTTTAAAAAATATATATTTTTCAATGTTTTTACATATATGAATATTTTTATTTTCGTAATATAGATGTTATATAATTACATTTACATATATTTAGGACTTTTAACATAGATTTTACAACTTATATGCACATTTAAACACATTTTTATAATTTTTAATATATATTTTAAAATGCACTTTTACATATATGAATATCTTTGTTTTTAATGTATATATTTCCGGTTTTTAATATATATCTTGTTTTCAATTTGTTATTTTTTTTAATGTATGTGTACATGGATTTTTATTTTTTTTACTTTTATTTCTTAATTTTAATTTTTTATGTTTCTTGACTTTTATTTTTTTATATTCTTGTTTACAGCTGCCCGTCGTGGCCGGAAGAACATGACCCGAAACGACAGTATACTTGTTCTATTTTTGGATATCCTCATTTGCGGACTTTTAATGGTGTATTTGAGACCTGTAGCAACCAAGGAGCTTATCCACTTATTGATAATCCTTTTTTTCTTATCCAAGTGACCAGTAGTCGGATTGAGATCCAGAACGGAGCTCACGGACTTGCTCTTTCGAAAGTGAGTTTTTTAGGATTTTTACGTCGATATATGGAAAATTAACGTTGCTGAACCGCAAGCAACCCAGAAAGCATGGTCTCGGGACGAAAAGCCCTGCTATCAATTAGTTTACTGTAGTTGAAACTGCTGCATGTTGGTTGCCTTGTTTTTATTAGTTCCTCTTATTACTACTTTTTATCATTACTATCATTATTTTTTAACTTTTTATATTTTATTCCTACGTGTCGTTGTTATTATACTAAACAGTTCTATCTCCCTATCTTTTCTGCGGTCCTAAAACGGAAATCCCTGCACACCAGTTTTTTGGTTATATCGCAACTATTTCAATTGCGTTGTCTTTTTCATTATTTTTAACCTGGTTTATGTTATTGTTGATTATTAAATAACCCAGGCTACTTTCTCCTATCATGCGAAACAACAATCTCAAAAAACTATCCTTTAGTCTACCGGGACAGACGAATCGGCGACGAAAACCAAGACAATTCGGCGCGACTTGACTAAACTTTTTTAAAACTTTATTTTACGTCATTTGCGTGAGCGGGAAGAACAAATATTGAGAAAGAGTCCGGATTAACTGATTTCACGGAGAAATTGGATTACTTCGAGACTTCCGAAAACGGTCATCAATCACTTGAGAAAATTCCAAGTCGGGTCAATAAAAGGACACGATCAATCTCGACAAATACTATTGTAAAAAAACCGGAAATGGGTGTTTTTACGAAATTGTGAAGCGAATTTCCGGGACTTTCTGAAGTATTAAATTTTGGGGCAATTTTAGAAATCCTTATCGGGACGATTTTACAACAGTTATTTTTAGTTACAATATTGCAAAAATCAAAGGTGGATTTTTATGAAATGATTTGGTACGGATTTTGGAACTTCTTAGATGACTCAAATCCCTATTGCA
Source organism: Halicephalobus mephisto (assembly GCA_009193035.1). Taxonomy (NCBI): domain Eukaryota; kingdom Metazoa; phylum Nematoda; class Chromadorea; order Rhabditida; family Panagrolaimidae; genus Halicephalobus; species Halicephalobus mephisto. Next base: position 169,145 of record SWDT01000182.1, on the reverse strand, counting down.
AAGCTTGAGGTGAATCTTACGAAATTGTCTCAACAAGGATTTCCGAAAAGTGAGGTTGTAGATGATGCCAGAAATTCCTAAGATTCTGAAAAAGCCTAGGGTCTCATGAACTTTCTAAGCTACTGAGCCTTCGATAAGATTCAATTTTAGAGTTGACAGAGTTTTGACTTAGAGAATTATTTTCAATGAAAAGTAGTCAATAATGGCAATATTATCATCACTGTTTCAGATAACTTTGTTGATCAAAAGCAAAAGTGGCTGTAATGATCAGAAAATATATGAAGCCAGTCGGGAAGACAAAGAATTGCCTCAGGCGTTCATCGACGGATTTACTTCTGCGGGCCGAAACGACACGATCCTTATTGTAGTTCATTCTGAGAGACATGTAGAAATAAGGATGCATGACATTTCTACAGTAATCCACTTCCGACGGGAAGGGCCTTACTTAGGAACAACCTTGAGAATTCCCCAGAGACTATTCCAAATGGTATTTTTTATTACTTATTATTTTTCCCTCTTATTTCCAGTTTTTTGATTTTTTAAATTTCAACTTTTTAGTTGAATGTGGATCTCCCTCAGATGTGTCTCCACGGCTGCGGAATGAACTCGACTCTCCCGATTCCGGATATTCTTGCTCATCCACAAAAATGGATCAACCAATGTTCCCCATTTTCTTCTCCTCTTGTAGAACCTCGATTGGCAGAAGAACATTGTAGTCAGATCGGAACTACGGATGACTTTTTCGATGCTTGTGTTTTTGATCAGATGACTTCGGAAGCTAGACTTTCCAATTTGACAAGAACGACGGAACATGATATTCTTCATTTGCTTGGACAGAGAATATCAGGAACTGGTAGACAATCGATTATGGCGTATTCTAGAAGACCGATGGTTGACTTCAATTGTGAGAAAGTCGTGAAAAGTGGATCTTCAAAATTCCAAATGTCCTTGTTTTTTGCAATTGTTTTTGCTCAGTTATTTTGAAATCACCGGTGATCTCTGACTTGAACGGGTCGAAAGAAAATCCTCAATTTTTTAATTAAAGCTTTAGAATAAAATTAAAATAAATTTCAAACATATTCCAAAAAGTACGATAGATTAGTTAAATGATTCATGGATTCCGGTGAATCTCCCGATGAAATGAATGATTTTTTGGTTTTCATGTTGTCCGATAACGAAAAACAAAAAAGGGATATTGATGTTGATCTCTGAGTTCATTTCTAGAAAAATCAATAAGATGAAATTTAAAAATTAAAAAACTTGCCTAATTGAGGATTATATTGATTAATTTTCGTCTTAGGAATGGAGTTAGGATCGTGATCAGTTTTGTCTTCATCAGAATCGAGGTCGTCATTTCTTGGAAGATTAGCTACTGGATGCCAGTTTGGGATATGGTTGGCGTTTTCCGTAGCTGGAGGATCCTGATTCAAATCTTCTTTTTCTTTTTTTGGATTTGTGATATCCTTGACTTCTGGAGGATTTTTATCTTTTTCGTTCTTGTTTTTTATTTTTTTCAACTTCTTCATATTACTGTCTTCTGTGGCTGAAGGATTCTGATTCGTTTTTATTTTTTCTTTTTTTATTTCCTTCAAATTTTCATTTTTGACTTCTGGAATCTCGTCTTGAATCTTCTCATCTGAGGAAATTTGTATTTTTGTTAAAATCTGCAAAAAATTTAAAATATTTAATTTTAAAATTTTACCTTTATTTTGGAATTGTAAAAATAATCAAATAATGGAAAAATAATTTCCAAAAAATCCGAATTTTTTTCGATTTTTGAAAAATTAGAATTTTTAAAAATATTTGAAAAATTAGAATTTTTAAAAATATTTGAAAAATTTGATTTTTTAAAAATTTTTGAAAATTCGGCTTTGAAAGGACAAAAAATTCTCGGAGTTCTTAGGATTCCAGTTAATCCAAAAAATGAAAAAAATAAAGGATGAGATTTGTCAAAAACGGATCTCAATCCGACAGGACAGGACATTGAAATCAAAGGAAACATTATTTTAGAAATGAATTTTTCCTCAGGCAATTGAGTAATAAATTCGATGATTTTTTTAGATGTAATTTTGTTCAAAAAATTAAAATTTAATTTTTCTTCCAGAGGAACAATGAAGACGAAAGATTCTTTTTTTGAAGAAAACATTTGAACAATTCGGACATCTTTGAAAAAAATTTGACGGACTTCGCAAATTGCCTTGATCGCTGTTGTCTGGAATTCATATATCAATTTTCGGAAATATTTTATTTTTATGATTTCTGAAATACTCAGAAATGCTTCTATTATGAAAGTTAATTTTCAAAGACAGGTAAGTTTCAGATCCAGTATATCTTAATCCAGAAGTTTAGATTTTCTTGAAGAGGATATAGTTCAAAAAATCAATTAGGAAATTGTATGATTACGAAATAATATAAAATTATACTTTTAGGCCAATTTGGTTTCTAAAATCTTCTAGAAATTCATGTTGAGCTAATTTTATAAAAAGTTCATATATGAATTTTACGATATACGAGTGATCTGAAAGATGTGCAAAACTTAAAAATAATTATCATGTAAAATCAAAATTTTAGGCCAATTTGGTTTCTAAAATCTTCTAGAAATTTATGTTGAGGTAATTTTATAAAAAGTTCATATATGAATTTTACGATATACGAGTGATTACGAAATAATCATCACTTAAACTAAAATTTTAGGCCACTGTGGTTTCTAAAATGTCCTGGAAATTCTCTTCGAGAAAATTTCGTAAAAAGTTCATATATGGATTTCATAACAACGAGATTAGGATAAAATACACTTACCAATGTTCTGCGATGAGTTTGTTTATCATAAGAATGATAAAAATAAGCTTTGGAAGTCGTCGGTTCGCTCAAAGTTTCCCAAAAAAAAGATTCATCGCTGGCGACGGCGAGAGCCAACTTCGCTCTCTGGTCCGGGACCAGGTCTCTTCTGACGACTTCTTGGATTCTGCCGTCGGTGGATTTCGTAATTTCATCATCGATTTTTTGTTTTGTAGAGATTCCAATCGGATCAAGGATGAAATTTATTTCTTTAATAACGTGTTTTTCAAAATTTTTTGAAATTTTTTTTTCGAGAAAAATTTCATCTAGTTTTTTTCTGATTTCTTCATCTACGGATATGACATTTCTTTGTTCGACAAACAGTCGTAATCCATCCAAATGAAATCCGGAATTTTTGATTTTTATAAATTTTTCAATTACAGTCTGACAATTGGCCAAATTTTCCTTTTTCGTTCCACAAGCTAAAACATTCATATATCGAAAATTATTTTTACTTCGTGCCGAAACAAAGTTTGGTTTTCCCCATTAGTAAGGTCTATGAAGATTTCGAAATCAAAAAAATAAAAATCTGCAACTTGCTCGCAATGTTTACGCAGACCGATCGAAATCAAAAAAATAAAAATCTGCAACTTGCTCGCAATGTTTAGGCGGACCGATCGAAATCAAAAAAATAAAAATCTGCAACTTGCTCGCAACGTTTAGGCGGACTGGTTGAAATCAAAAAATAAAAATTTGCAGCTTGCTCGCAACGTTTAAGCAGGACTAGTTATTACTTTTATATTCACATTTATGGAGATTTCGAAATAAAAAAACTCGCAATTTGCTCGGAACATTCGGACAAGTCGGATTAATTATTACGAAACAATTTGATTCGATTTTGATATCGACCGTTTTATAAACTTCGACACAGATACATTACCCGACTTGTTTTAATAATCGATTTCCCATGGAAGCCAGAAATCAGGATTCCTCAATCGGGAATCGAACTCGGGCCTCGTACGAACGATAGTCACGGACACTGACCACTGAACTACCAAAGAAACTCGGACTTCCAAAATTATCAAAAATCAAAACTAACCATAATTTAGAATTTCAACTATTTCTTTCAAAGTTTTTCCTTCAGAAACTTGAGCTAACAGAGAAAATCCTCGAGCCACTTCCAGTCCTGAGATCACAGCATTAGATTCCTCGTTCATCTTTGGAAAATCCAAATCTGTCTTTGGGATTTTCTTCGAGTTGGGATATTTGGAAGGTAATCTTCTCAAAATATCCAAACTAAAGTCCACAAAACTCAAAGCTTCGAAATTTTCGGGATTTCTGCCTTCTGACGTCATCTTCGAAAAAATCCCTACACAAAAAAACAAATTTAAATTTTTTCAGTAGTGAAACCAGTTTATGAATTATGCAAATTTCAAACCTATGTACAGAAAATACCGTAATGAGATCAGGATTTCATTCCATCAAGAATTTTCTCGTCTGCCACTTGTCCATCCGTTCTGCCGTTTTCCTGAGTTGTTTCTTTAGCTGAGGATCGTTGATTATCCTTTTGACCTTGTTCGGATCGTGTTTCTTCAGAGGCGGAGGACTGGATTTCTTCTTCTGCTGCTGATAGACTCTTCTTTGTCGGTAGTTCTTCGGAGTTCTGGAAGTCCTGACGATTCTTTTTCCAGAAGATTTGAATCTTTGCGGAGGTGGCAATGGAGGCAAGACCCGTTTCTTCCTTCTGACTCTGAATCTGGCGAAAATGAAACTTCTTTTATCTTCGAAAGCTGCCTGAGGCGGGTTGTGGACGTTGATAGTGCTTATTCCATTCGAGTCAAACTCCACTTTGAAGTCGATTCTGTCCCGAACGAAGGAATGAGGATAGATCTGCTGCAGTTTCCAGTTAGCATCCAACCCATGATAGTTGTACTCGAGCTGAAAAACGAAATTTATATATGAAATCCTTAAAGAATTTATATATCAGACTTTCCCAAATATTTTATATATCGAAATTTTCTAAAGGGCTTATATATGAGATTTTTAAAGGGTTCATATATGGAATTTTTAAAGAGTTTATATATCAAACTTTAAAGATCTCATATATAAACCCTTTGGGAAAGAATTTATATATGAAACTTTCCGAAAAATATAAATGGGATTTTTAAAGAGTTTATATATCGAACTTTAAAGATCTCATATATAAACCCTTTGGAAAAGAATTTATATATGAAACTTTCCGAAAAATATAAATGGGATTTTCAAAGAGTTTATATATCGAACTTTAAAAATCTCATATATACTCTTCAGAAAAGAATTTATATATGAAACTTTCCGAGAAATATAAATGGGATTTTTAGAGTTTAGTCTTTTCAAACTTACCCATAAGTAATAGAGTCCTCTGGAGTTCGATCCGGTGGAAATACTGAAGGGGTACTCCTTCAAAAAGGTGTTCAGACGGATGTAGGCCTTGTTGTCGAGGTTGACTCTCAGATGCATGTAGCAGGTTTCGTGGACGTCGTACTTGTTCGCTTTCTGATCTCTACCGTAAGTCCTGGATTTCAGAACAGCTCCATTCACGAGATCCATGTCGTCAGGATGACTTTTCTTTAGAATCTTCACAGACTTGGGCTTTAGGCCGTTGACGAAGAAGACTTCTGGATTCTGATTCCTGATCGTTGCACCGTACAAGTAGACGATAAAACCGTCGGGATCGAAAGAATTGCTCCTTAAATCCATTGTCAGATCGTTCAATCCGTCTTTCGAGAAATCATTGAGGAAAATCTGGTATCCTTTGACGTGCCATCGACCGTGGAGCTTCTGGAGGGAATAAACGTGGTAGAATTCGTCGAAAATATATAAAACAACAACTTTGTCTCCATTATTCGCGGAATATCTAGCTTTGGCCAGGATTTCCATCAATGCAGCTGTTCTCCAGTTGATTATATGAACTTTGGGGATTTTGTGTTTTTTGGAATGTCGGGTAATCCAGGCCCGGATTTTGTAGTTATCCGCTTCATCCAGAACGAAACAAATAGAAGCGATTTCTTGTTTTTTGATCTTCTGTCGAACTAGGATTTCCTTGAACACCTGTCTGGCATATCTACAGACGTTCCTTTGTCCACAAGGCTCGGCCGAGAGCTTCTGGATCCGATCCGCGTAGAACCTCTTCGGTCTGAATTTGTCAGAAATTTGACTTTTATATTTCTTCAAAAATCGATATTTTAGGACTTTCTGTCTCCAAAACATCAGTTCTTCCATCGTCACGAGTTTTTTCTTCAGAAGACTCTTGTTTGAGTGAACTACGTGTTTGTGTTGGACAGCCCGGATCGGGATCGGCGGAAGCAATTTTTCTTCTGTAGAATCATAAATAGCGATCTTCTTGTTCGTCACCCCTATGTAATAATGAGCTTTGACCATCTTTCTGGAATCTGAAAAAGTAAATTTCATATATAAAAAATCAAAAACTGATATAAAGAAAAGTCAGATTTGCGCGCTTGAGAGGAACCGGAAAAAACCGGCGCTCGGAGTGGATTGTTTGTCCAGGACTTCGTTATGCCAAAAAGGCGCGTAAAATTTATTTCAAAAATAACTTACTCAATTTTTAACTTTTTAATTATAAAATTCTTTAAAATTTTTAGAATACATTAGGAACTTAGGAACAATATCTAAAAACGGGGGTTTTAGAATGTTCTAAGTTCTGGAAATTCGTGTCGAAACAATTTCGTGAAATTTTTGATTTTTAAAATATTATAATTTTTAATTTTTTAAATATTATAATTTTTAATTTTTTAAATATTATAATTTTTTAATTTTTTAAATATTACAATTTTTAATTTTTAAAATATTATAATTTTTAATTTTTAAAATATTATAATTTTTGATTTTTAAAATATTATAATTTTTAATTTTTTAAATATTATAATTTTCGAAATGACGACTGTAGTTAAAATATTCGAAAGTGATTTATTTTTTGGTAAAAAAAGAATTAATATTTATTTTTACTTTGTCAAAGTCAGTTTCTAAGGTTGTCATTGAAAAAATTGACCGGGTAAGTTACTCATTTTTCAATTTGCCCGGGCAAATTATAACCCTATTGCATACCATGTACTTATTTTTTACTTGCAAATTTTATTTTTCTAAAATTGTTAAAAATAAAAACAACTCAAATCTAGAAAATACCAAATTTGTATTGAATCAAAATTGGTTAAACCGTACACAAAAATTTAATTGAAACTTATACTGACTCATTTTCACTAATAGATGAATTTTGTTATTTATATTTGCATCTCTGTCGTTCAGTATTACGATTCAACTAAAACAGAATTTATCGAAGGAAGGAATCAGTGTTAATGACTGAATTAACTGCAATCGGGGAAGAAGAGGATTTAAATATGAAAAGCTTTTTAAGAGCAGTTCTGTAGGACTTGATAGACCAGATTATTACCAATCCGTTGAGAGGGGCACGTAACGTCATCATATGGACCACAATTTCGGAAATAACTGAAATTAAAGTTTTATTCCAAAAATCAAAGTAAAAACATACAGTAAGAATGCCGGATTTTCAATACGGATATGAATATCAATAGAAAAATTGGAGTTATTATAGTGCAAAAGGACATCAGAATCTGAAGCCACACTGAAATCAAGAACTGCTTCTGAGCAACGTAAGTCGCCTTCGAGAGGGAGTTTCTTACTGATGTCAGCAACCTGGTTGTTTTACAGACCAAAGTGAATCCAACAGTTTGGCCTAATATCACTTGTAAAGCAGCTATTCCTATGTAAGCAGAAATAGCGCTGCGGTTCTTGAAGATGGTACAGATATCTTGTTCCACCAACAAAGAGTACTCTGGATACTCTCTGTTGACACGATCAATGAGTTCTTCATGAGACATATTGTACGTTGCGATGAATAAAGCGCTTACCATTGGAATAGGGTACATGATTCCAAGGATGAATACCATGAGAATCGAATATTTTGATTCAAACCACCTCAACTTTCCACAGATGGAGCAGTACCGGTATACGGTGAGAGAGATCAAACTTATTGCCACTGCACTTGTGTTAATATTCATGATCATGTAGTTCAGTCGAGGACCCCAAGCTATTCCAAAGTGTTTACAGTACCCAGAACAACAATTGATCAGAGAAGGAAGGAGAATATACATTCCATAAAAAGTTGTTTGATGGATGTCGACAATGAACGTGAGGATTACAGAATAAAGCAAATAATACTTGTAGAACCCCATGGCCTTGGTGGAATGGAAGAGGATAAGGTACATAGCCGGTATGTTGATGATAAAGTTAAGAGCTGTGTTTACATGAAGTCTCTTTGAAAACCTATCTAGAACCTCTACTGTCACATTGTAAGACATTTTGAGAACAAAATGAAAAAATCTAACCGTTAATGTGTAAATATTTTTTATACGAAAGTAATTAAATTTCTTACAGATATGTCACAACATTGAATTTATTTTTTACACGAAAGTAAGAAAATTTATTATAGATATTTCATAACATTAAATTAAAAAAAGTTTTGGTTATGCAGTAAAGTGTAATGTAACCCATACTATTCTTCAAGACATCGTCAATTGAAGTGTTCTCCTGTCAGTTTATCCGATAGGAAAAAGATTTTCAATGGTATTGAAGAATCTCAATCACAGTTGGTAATTTCGAATTTTGGATCAATTCAGGTTCAAAACCCGAAGATTCTGAAAAGTGATCGCTCTCACTGTGAATTTTGACTTTATTCATCTGTTAATTCATCTTCGATTTCTACTTCCGTTTAGGAAGAAATAATTCCGACTGTAGATTTAGAAATTTCATTATGGAAATTGATTTTACAATATTTATCCAAAGATAGACTTTTAAGTAAAGCTAAATTTAATTTATTAACTTTTGCCACAATGCCGATTTAATGTAGATTTGCGTAATAATGTTAATTTAATAAATTGTCAATGAACTTGAGAAAAAGGAAAAAATTATACAGAGATCCAAGTAGAAAGTTATTTTTAACGAATATCCACATACAATTGGTCATGTTTGCTTATTTTAGTTATTAACCGATTTGAAGTCGGAAAAATAGAATAACATTATGTTGGATCGGGCATCTAGCCTTAATGGGAAGCGCAACTAACCGGGAGCACTTGGTCCCGAACGGATTGCCTTAACACCAATGAGGAGCACTTGGTCTTGAACGGATTGCTTTAACACAGACAGGGAGCACTTGGTCCCGAACGGATTGCCTTAGCATCAATGAGGAGCGTTTGGTCTTGAACGGATTGCCTTGGTATCATATAGGAGCGCTTGGTCCCGAACGGATTGCCTTAACACAGGCAGGAAGCACTTAGTCCTGAACGGATTGCTTTAACACAGACAGGGAGCACTTGGTCCTGAACAGATAGTCTTGGTATCATTGAGGAGCGCTTGGTCCTGAACGGATTGCCTTAGCACCGACAAAAGGACATACAGTTCCTCTTGGCGAGAAGTTGAGTTGTTTATATTTATGTCGATTTCGACATAGTTATTTCTTTGTACTGTGCTAAAGGAGTTATTTAATAAACCTTTCCTATATTATTGTCTCTTCTCACCCAGACGTGGGTCACTCGGCGTGACGGATCTAATACATTATAACACTGCCCAAAAGTTTCCGCAGCTTTGTTTTCATAATTTATTAATCGACGAATTCCGAGATTGTCTCCTGAAGTGAAATAAAATAATTTTCATATTGAAACTTTTCTGCGATGTAATGTATCTATGTTCTGCTCCGAATCTTCTAATTCATGAAACGGAATATTTTTCAAATTTTGCTGTAACCGTGGAGTAATACATGTAAGTTGGTCAAAAACCATGATTTAATTAAAATAAGAACTCATCAGACAAATTCGACAATCGTAGACAACATACCACGGCCTTATATTCTTCGATGACAATGTTAGATCATGATTAGGGATTTCTGGTCTACATGTAGATGAGAGAAAGATACAAAGTTGGTTTATTAAACCGAAGACGAGATATACAACACAACTTTGATAAACTACTGCGTAATCTGCTCAATTTTCTCGCCAGCGTAAAATAGTAATTGTTTCGTTAGTTCTCAAGGTATTTCCCTTCGGGACCATCATTGTGCGGCTTGTATTCAAACAGATGATGCGCAATCCAACAGTATATAATATATAGATCCATGAAAACAGCTCTGATATATCAGATACATTATATTCGATATACAGATCCATGAAAACAGCTCTGATATATCGGATACATTAAGTCAATGTCAGTAAATTACAATCAATGTATCGATGTATAAAATACAATACATCTGATATATCAAAGCTAAGTTGATATCAGTGGATTGTATTTAATGTGGCGGTAAAGTAGATGTAATGTATCAGATGCATTAAAACCACTTTGATGTATCCTTTCTCATGTGTAGAAGGCTCCATTGTGACCTCGTAAACTCCGATTTCTTACTGTATTTTATGCATTTTCGAACATAACTGCACACAAAAAAGCGTAACTTTTGATTTTATAACAATTGCGAAAAGTAACAAAAATGTAACACAATCGTCACATTTTTCGTGAATATTTAAAGTTTGTGACGAAAATTAAAAATAATAGTGACGATTTTTATTTTTATTATGTCAAAAGCTATATTTTTTGTATATTATAAGTAATTAAACAGTTAACTTTACATAAAAAAATTTTTGGTTCCGTAAAAATTGCGAAATGTAACACAATCGCCACAATTTTCGTGAATATTTAAAATTTATGATAAAAATTAAAAAATAATAGTGACGATTTTCATTTGTTATTATGTCAGAAGTTACATTTTTTGTGTGGAGTAAGTTTTTAACAAGATGATTTTTAAATTAATGAAGTTCTTGAAGTCCCATAAAAATCCCGGATTCTTACTGTATTGATTTCTTATTATAGTTTACTTCCTTTTATTTGGAATTAAGATAAAAAATTCATATTGAAAACGTTTAACTAGACTTTTTCGTCATCGGATGATTTTTACACTTATGTGTAGTTTGGTTGGAGGAGGATTAAACTCCGTTTTTTATGTTCGAATTTCTCTCGTCTGCTCTGGTCCTTTTGAAGAGACGGTCTCAAATTCGGTTACTTATGAGTCATCGTCTTCAGGATTGTCGATTTCGAACTTTGCACCGATTTTGAAATAGTTCGAGTTTGGAGATTTCGAGCAATGATGTCAGATGAAATCACGATTGGTCTTGTTTTGAACTTACTTAACTTTTTTACTTTTACTTTTATTCCTATTTTGCACTATATCAAAATTTACAAACAATACAATTTCAAACTTGAATTAAATTTTCAATTTTAATTGTTTGCTTCTTTGATCCATCTGTTTCGTTGGTGACGTGCGTAGGTGTTAGTCCGGGTTGGTAGGAGGGTCTGCTTCGTCACGTCGAAATCTGTCTTCCGGCATTCAACTTCGTCACGTCGAAAATTGTCTTCCGGCATTCAACTTCGTCAGCTAGGTCATCTGTCTTACTTAGCTTTTAAAATTTGATTTTTAGACTAATTTTAAATGTAAAAATGAGTGAAATCTTTGGGAATTTTTGTTACAAAAGTTGATGTATTTTTTGTTGAATTTCTTTTTATATAAATTTCTATCTGTAATCGTAAATAAGTAAATTCACACAAAAAAAGTAACTTTGATTTCGTAACAATTGTGAAAAGTAACAAAAATATGACACAATCATCACATTTTTTATGAATATTTAAAATTTATAAAGGAAATAAAAAATAATAGTGACGATTTTTATTTTTTACTGATCTAAAAGTTATATTTTTTTGTATGCATTAGGATTTTCAGAAATTCTCGTGTCAAGAGTAAATTTCGTATTTTTTAACAAATTAAATTCAAAATTTTAAGTTTAAAAAATTAGTAATTTTAAATATTTAAAAAAAATTAAAAAACAAATTATTTTTAAGAAATTTAAAAATTATTTTGATTATGTTTGAAAAATTTAAAAATTATTTTAATTATTTTTGAAATCATGTGATGGAAGAAAATCTTTGAAATAAATCTTTTATTTTATGTATTGCTTCAATGGTGATCCAGAAGCTACCAAATATTGAATATATTCCTACAAATTTCAAAGTTCACTCGGATAGAGTTGAAAGAATCTCGATATCGGCACGGAAAAACTGGCCTAAAAACGGCCTTACTGTAATTTTTCGCAAATTTTTGACTTAGATTATTTAGTTTAATTGGCGAAATTGAATGGCTTTCGATGAATCTGGGAGATATCTGGTTATTGGTTTTCGAAGCCTTTCTGGAAAGCAATAATCATCTGACAGAGCTTCTGGGCGTCTGTTTCTTCTGGATGAGCACTCATCACTGCAAGAACAGTGGATTCTGGAAATAGTTGACACAGATGATACTGTAGCTTTGTTCTTTGGTCGTCGGAGTTAGGAACGACCATGGGGGGGTTGGGGATGGGGAACATGGACTCGCCCCAGACCCCGGACGAGAACGAAACGGGAGGGTCGTTTCCGAAGTAGGGAGTCTTCTGAGGGAACCCGAAGTCCCCTAGGGAATTCGACCTCGAATCAGATTCCAGTTGCTGGACCAGGCCCGGAGGCAACATGGGGTCGAAGTTGGTCCTCAAAGGAGAAGAATAGTTTCTGTTCAGTGGATGATGCTGGAGGGGATTCCAGAGATTCCCCAGATTCATGTTGGAAGACATAGGGTTGGGGACGTGGTTAGGAGCGAAGGAGTTATTTTGGAAGCCGTTCTGAGGACATAGTCTCGGCTGGAACGGCTGCAGAGGGACATTGAGGGACTGGGTTCTGGAGACTTGATTTCTGTTGACGGAAAAAGAAGGCTGAATCGAATTGTGACGGTTGTTGTGAGTAGCCGAACCTTCGTAAATCATCGAAGGTCCTGAAAAAATAAAGTTAAAAAATTTTCCACAAAATTTAAAAAAAATTTTTAAATTCCCCAAAAATTAAAGTTTTAGGTGATTCTGAAAGATTCTAGAAGAATTCAAAATTTTCTACAGTATTTTGGAAGTTTCTAGAAGCTTCTACAAAATTTTCAAAGAATTCAAAGTCTTCTACAGTATTTTGGAAGTTTCTAGAAGCTTCTGCAAGATTCTAGAAGAATTAAAAATTTTCTACAGTATTTTGGAAGTTTCTAGAAGCTTCTGCAAAATTTTCAAAAAATTCAAAATTTTCTACTGTATTTTGAAAAATCCTAAAATCTCCCACATGGATTCTGAAAAATCCCAGAACCTCTTACAAGATTCTCAAAAAATTCAAAATTTCCTGCAAGATTCTAGAAATTTCCAACTCTTATAAGATTCTAGAAAATCGTTTTCTACAGTATTTTGGAAGGCTTTAGAAGCTTCGTAGAATTTTAATCCAAAAAATTAAAACTTACTTTCTCTAAGATTTTGTTTTCCTTTGTTTCCGTTGGTCAGACGGTCGGTGATGCTCTGCCGGAGGCCGTTTTTGCGCTCAGGATGGTAGTACTTGCATTTGTTGCCGTAAGTGCATTTTTTCGCGTAAGGACACAGTTGGGCCGTGGTTGAAGAAGGTGCAAAACTCAGGAACTGGTCCAAAGTGGGTCCTCTTCTGCCTAAGGGATCATCAGGGGGCATGAATTTTCCATCAACGAAAGAATACATCAAAAGTCTTTGTTCTACCATAGACCGATATTGAGGATTTTCTTTTATTAAATCTCTATATTCATCATTAGACACAATAATTGCGTCTTTTTCTTCCGCTGTTTTCAGAATATATCGGTCATCGTGGCAGACAATTCTCCGACCCCCGACCCTTCTGGCAGGGGTCCAAATAAGTTTTTTTTCCGTCTCCAATTCTAGCAAAATATGTTGATCCGTGATCGGACAGTCTGCCCGAGGGGATTCTCGTCTGAATTGAGGAACAAAAACAAAAATTTCTTCATGACCTTTCTGAACAAAGAAGTTGACACATTCCCGGATTCCTTTGCAGGAAAAAAATTCCTTGTGACCATGAGTCATGGCGATATTCGATCCGTCGATGACAATGGGTCTTAATTTAGGTCGGGAATTTTCGGATTGAATATTTTCAAAATTTGAAGAATTTCGATTTTTTGATTCTGAATTTTTTCCTAATTGAATAAGTTCGGAAAGCACACTGTTTTGTCCGGCATCTGGACCCACTTTGTCCAGGACGATCCGGAGACTGGATTCGCTATATCCGAGTTTCGTGGCGAATTCCAGAAGTTTCTCGTCGATTTCAGGAACGAAGTCCCTCGTGGCAGAATCGCTGGATTCTCGAGAAAGCGGAGTGTGGGATTCTTCCGAACAACTTGAATAACAAGAATCTCCGTTGGAAGCGTCGCTGGAAGTTATACAGACTTCTGGTCGATTCTGAATCTTGGTTGACTGAGTAAACAGAAGCGGATAAGCTGCCGTGAGTTCCTCTAGCTGAGGAATCTTGTTCGTCGACGGAAGGACCCGTTGGAGAGGTTTGTGCTGAGCTGGAGACCCTATGGGACGAGGCAAAGATGACATCGGCTCCATCTGAAATTAATCATTCTCAAAAATCAAACAGTTCGTCTAATATAGTTTCCAATGACGTCACATGAACATTTTACGTAATCGGTAGGAATCGCAATGTTACAGAAAAATTATAGGTGTTGTTTTGGGAAATTATCTTCAGAATTTTTGGGATGCTTTAGAAATCTCCAAAATATGTAGTTTTCACAATTCATCATAGGATCAAAAAGATCTTGGAAATTATGTAAAATTATAAAAGTTTCTGAATTTACAAGATTCTGGAAGATTTCTACAAAATTCTAGAAGTTTTTTAAAGATTCTGGAAGATTTTTATAAGATTCTAAAAGTTCTTTTACAATTCCAAAAGACTCCTATAAAATTCTAGAACTTCTTCTAAGATTCTGGAAGTTCTTATAAAATTCTGGAAGATTTCTACAAGATTCTAGAAGTTCTTTTACAGCTCTAAAAGACTCCTATAAAATTCTAGAACTTCTTCTAAGATTCTAAAGGATTTCTACAAAATTCTAAAGCTTTTTCTAAAATTCTGGAAGATTTCTACAAGATTCTAGAAGTTCTTTTACAATTCCAAAAGACTCCTATAAAATTCTAGAACTTTTTCTAAGATTCTAAAGGATTTCTACAAAATTCTAAAGCTTTTTCTAAAATTCTGGAAAATTTCTACAAGATTCTAGAAGTTCTTTTACAATTCTAAAAGGCTCCTATAAAATTCTAGAACTTTTTCTAAGATTCTAAAAGACCTCCAAAATCCTGAAAGCTTCTGTAAAATTTTTAAAATTCCTCTAAAATTCTAGAAAATTTCAATATTTTAAAAAATAAAAAATAAACATTTTCTACAAAAATAAAATTCAAAACACAATTTTTCAATGATCATTCGTAAATCTGATTTTTGGAAAATTTTTTGAATGAGAAAGTCCTTCAAAATTTCAAAAAACTGGACCTAGAAGCTTAAAAATTAAAAAGTAACTCCATCAATCCTCCTGGGAAGCCTTAAGTGACGTAACAAAGAATTTCGAAAAAGAAACAAAATCCGGTTTCCGTCCGGCGGGGATCGGACAAGAAAACAAGTGTTTTGACCAGGTTCCACAAAAGGAAAAACTGTCCTGGAACAACACTCGGTCTCCGATCGGGGTCCCTCATCGGAGAAAAAAGTAATTCGAGAGTCGAGGAGGAATAACCGGTCTCGAGATGGACCAGACGACAATGGGGTCAAGTTCATTGCCTCGGGAAAAGTCGATCGACATGGAACAATCCACCTCAGATTAGGCTAATTTTCAACAACCATATGATAGCTATTTTTTCAAATTTCAATTACTTTAAAAAAAACAAAAAAATTTCAATTATTATAAAAAAAAACAAAAAAATTTCAATTTTTAAATTTTAAAAAATTTTTTCTAAATTCTGAAAAATTTGAAATATTTTTAAAATCCTAGAAAATTTCAAAAATTTCTGAATTTTTTTGGATTCTGGAAATTTCTACAAAAGTTTTAGAAATTTCAATAGATTCTTAAATATTCTAAAAATTTTACGAGATTTTCGGGAATTTCAGAAGCTTCTACTAGATTCTGGAGAAATTCAGAAGCTTCTATAAGATTCTAGAAGAATTCAGAAGTTTCTATAAGATTCTAGAAGATTTCAGAAGCTTCTGTAAGATTCTAGAAGAATTCAGAAGTTTCTATAAGATTCTAGAAGAATTCAGAAGTTTCTATAAGATTCTAGAAGATTTCAGAAATTTCTACTAAATTCTAAGAAACTCTGAAACTTTCGTACGAAATTTCCCGCCGTATCTTAGAAGATTCTAAAACTCTGTCATGAATTTCTAAAATCTCTCAGAATCTGTTGTAAAATTTCATTAAAGAAAATTATATTTTTGGAAACTAATAGTTTTTTCTGAAACAAATGAGAAAAAATTGCAATAAAGAATCAAACAAGAGGAAATCGAAAGACGTCAAAGGCCAAATAGTCCTTCATTGTCTTGAGTCAAACAGGACCTGATAAGAGACTAAAGAGACGAACAGTGTCCGGTGGAAGCCGGAACCGAGCACCAGAGTTAGTGATAGCACAACAATCTGCAGTTATTGACCAACAATATCTTTTTCCTATGGAAAAAACTATCTGAGTAGGAGGTTTAGAGATCAGGATTCTTAAAACAGTGTTTCTAATTTTAGATACAGTCTAGATAGACTACTTATTATCTTTTCAGTCACTATTCGAGATTACTTCTAAGAAAAATAGGATAGTGTCTAAATAGACTACTTATTGTCTTTTCAGTCACTATTCTAGATTACTTCTAAGAAAAATAGGATAGTATCTAAATAGACAACTTATTATCTTTTCAGTCACTATTCGAGATTACTTCCAAGCAAAATAGGATAGTGTCTAAATAGACTACTTATTATCTTTTCAGTCACTATTCGAGACCGCTTCCAAGCAAAATAGGATAGTGTCTAAATAGACTATTTATTGTCTTTTCAGTTATTGTTTAAAATTACTTATGTAGAGATTTGAATAGTGTCTGGATGGACATTTTATTACCGTTTGGTATCACTATCCGAAATTGTTGATATGGAAGTTTGAATAGTATCCGGGTGAGTTTTTTATTACCATTTGTAGTCACTATCACGTACTGTTTCTTGAAAATTTTGATAGTGACTTGATTAAATGAGGAGTTTATTACCATTTTCATTCTTTATCTAAAGTTGATTCCATAGAAATTCAGAATAGTGACTAAATAGATTTCTTCCAACTCCAGACACTGTCCAAAATTGGTTTCATTGAAATCTAGAATAGTGTTTATAAAAGTAGTTTTTTTGTGGTTTCAGACACTATCAAAAATCACTTATAAAATTTAGAAAAACCTACTTTTTAAACACTATTCTTTCTTTTAGACACTGTCCAAAATTGGTTTCATTGAAATCTAGAATAGTGTTTATAAAAGTATTTTTTTTTAAAGTTCAGACACTATCCAAAATTGGTTTTATAAAATCTAGAATAGTGTCTAAAAAGTGAATTTTTCTCTCGTTGAAGTCACTATCCAAAATTGGTTTTATAAAATCTAGAATAGTGTCTAAAAAGTGAATTTTTCTCCAGTTGAAGTCACTATCCAAAATTGGTTTCACTGAAATCTAGAATAGTGTTTATAAAAGTAGTTTTTTTTAAAGTTCAGACACTATCCAAAATTGGTTTTATAAAATTTAGAATAGTGTTTATAAAAGCAGTTTTCCTTACTTCTAGACATTATTAAAGTTTAGCAAATCAAGAGTCATTCCAAGACATTACAAAAAGTTCAATCATGCATCAATGTCCACAGTCAGCAGTGTGAAAAAAAACTTTTTCAATCACATCACCAAAATGTAAAAAACCGAACCAGTTTTTTCAAAACAAAACTCTGTAACTTGATGATTTGTAAAAATAAAAAATAAAAATAAAAATAAAAATACCATGTGTCTTAAATAATCTAAGATCGATAAAAAATAAATTGATTAGTCCTCAAAAATTAAAAACCGGTTTTTAAATAGGAAATTGATCTAATTTGAAAATAACTTAAAAAAATAAAAAGTAATTTTGACAAAAAATCATTCAAAAAACTTTAAAAAATAATTTTTATAAAAAAATAAATAATTTTAAAAAAAATAAAAAATAATTTTTAAAAAAAATGAAAAGTAATTTTTATAAAAAAATAAAAAATAAGAGATAATTTTTATAAAAAATGCTAAAAAAATAATTGTAAAAAATACTGACCAAAATCTGGTCAAATTCCATTTTAAAAAATGAAAAAGCGGGTGTTTACTGGAGAGAATTTCACGGTGGATTTCAGATGAAAGTTTTTGTCCTCCATAAACTTGATTTCGATGCGGATTACGTAAGAATAAAAACTTTTTTGGTTTTTTTGATCAACAAAGTAACTTGTTTTTGATCAAATTCATTGATTACAGTAATTGGATGTGATTAGAGAACACCAAATAAGATTATTGAAATTTTCAGAACGTATTAAATTTTTTCGAAATTAAAATCACCTAAATGTAGAAAATTCTTAAATTTCCGGTCTTAAGTGGAAAATTCTGAAAATTCTTCTCGAGACAATTTTCAATTTTTTAAAATATTTTTATTTTTGTAAAATTTAGATTATATTAAATATTTTTAAAATTTTACAAAATTACATAAATAAATAATTTCGTAATTTCCGGTCTTAAATGGAAAATTCTGAAAATTCTTCTCGAGACAATTTTCAATTTTAAATTAAACATTTTTATTTTTATATTTGTGAAATTCAGACTCTATTAAATATTTTTTAAATTTTACAGAATTACATAAATAATTTCGTAATTTTCGATCTTGGATGGAAAATTTTAAAAAATTGAATTGGAAAAATTTTTCAAAATTTTGAGACAAAATTATGTTTCGTAATAGAATGATTCAGAACTTACAGGATGTTTCGGAAATACTGGAAAATTATGTAAACATTAAATCCTATGGTTTTTGTTTTTAAAAAATTTCAAAAATTCACGTCTAGACAATTTTCGTAATTTTACGGTAGAAATTTTTAATTTCAAAACAATGTATTTTTAGAATTCAGTAATTTTGAAAATTCGAAAATTATAGAATTTTACAATTTTCGATCTTAACTGGAAAGTTTTAAAAATTTCATTTAAGATTTTTTCGATTTTTTTAAATTTTTTATTTTATCGTAATTTTCGAACTTTTTAGAAAATTTAGAAAATTCGAAAATTACAGAATTTTACAATTTTCGGTCTTAACTGGAAAGTTTTAAAAATTTCATTTAAGATTTTTTTTTAATTTTGGTTTTTTTAAAAAATTTCGAATTCTCAAAAATTACACTAATTTTTGAAAATGACAAATTCTAAAAATTCAGAATAAATATTTCCGGTTTTCTGACGGTATAAAGTGTCCTTGAAAAAAAACAGGAAGTTTGTTTTCAGGATGTAAAAAATAAAAATCTACGTCACGCTGAGACTACATGAGGAAATTTCGGAATTTTTCATTTAAGAAAAAAAATAATTTATAAAAAACAAGTTTTTTGAATCGACTTGATTACGCCATTCAGAAAACTCGAGAAAACGAAAAAACTGGTTTTTTGAAGACGACAGGATTTCAGGATCCTTGATTTTTCTAATTCCTACGTAATGGACTCGTTTTCAGATTCACCAAATTCTGGAACAGGATATTATGAAATAATCCCCGAAGTTGCACAGCACTGGTCTAGTTGCTTCCAGAATCCACTCCCATAGGATTTCCTCTATTGCGTCAAAGAAAAACATCTACATCACAAAAAAACGTAACTTGTGATTTTATAACAATTGTAAAAAGTAACAAAAATATAACACACTCGTCATATTTTTTATAAATATTCAAAATTTGTGACAAAAATTAAAAATAATAGTGACGATTTTTATTTTTATTATGTCAAAAGTTATATTTTTTGTATATTATAAGTAATTAAAAAGAGTTAACTTTACATAAAAAACGTAACTTTTGATTTTATAACAATTGCGAAATATAACGCAATCGTCACATTTTTCGTGAATATTTGACATTTGTGACGAAAATTGTAACGAAATAATGATTTGCATTTTCTACTAGACCAAAAGTTACGTTTTTTTGTATGTACATCACATTATGATAAAAATTATGCACATCTTTAATAAAATTCCAGAAATTGTCTCGAGAAGAATTTTCAGAATTTTCCATTTAAGACCGGAAATTACGAAATTCTTAATTTATGTAATTCTGTAAAACTCTAAAAATATTTAATAGAGTCTGAATTTCACAAATATAAAAATAAAAATTTTTAATTAAAAATTGTCTCGAGAAGAATTTTCAGAATTTTCCATTTAAGACTAAGAATTATAAAATATTTTTTATATAACTATAAAATTTCGAAAATATTTAAAATAGTCTAAATTTCACAAAAATAAAAATGTTTAATTTAAAATTGAAAATTGTCTCAAGAAGAATTTTCAGAATTTTCCATTTAAGACCGGAAATTACGAAATTCTTTATTTATGTAATTCTGTAAAATTTTAAAAATAATTAATATAATCTAAATTTTGCGAAAATAAAAATATTTTAAAAAATTGAAAATTGTCTCGAGAAGAATTTTCAGAATTTTCCATTTAAGATAAAAATTGTGAAATTTCAAAAATACTCGGTAAATTCTGAAAATTTCCAAAATCCTATTTGATGTCGTCCACTTTCGTCTGATTACTGTAAATAATAAATTTGATTAAAAAAAACAAATTTACTTTAAAAAAACAATAAAACCAGCAGTCTGCTTTTCGAGAATAAAGACCAATAAAAATAAATTATCTCAAATTTTGGAAGACATTTTTCAACTTTTGTTTTTAAATTCCACAATAAACGAAAAATAATATTTCTAAAAAATTCGAAATTTATTTTATTTTTAAATTTCTAAATTAAAAAAATAAAATTTAAAAAAATTTTGAAAATTTAAATTTTTAATTTTCAAAAATTTTATTTTTTTTAATTTAGAAATTTCAAAAAAAAATAAATCAGACCCTCAGGGGATGACAGTTTAGTCTATCAATAAAGAATGATTAAAAGTTTATTTTTGTTCAAAAATAAAAATTGATATCTTGTTAAAAAAGATCCTGTTGAAGATTAGAAGTCAAAACAGAAGATTCCTCGATCGAATTCAGGGTCCTTGACAGGTCAATTACCCTTATCTCGTCAGTCCGCTTTGTGAGCGACAGTCAGTCCAAAAAAATCAAAAAAAAAAGGAATTTTAGTTTTTAAAAAATTCAAAAAATTTCAAGAATTATATATTTTTCATAAATTCAAAAATTTTAAAAATAAAAAAAAGAAAATTCGTTTTTTTTAAAATTCAAAAAATTTCAAGAATTATATATATTTTTCATAAATTTTAAAAATAAAAAAAAGGAATTTTAGTTTTTAAAAAATTCAAAAAATTTCAAGAATTATATATTTTTCATAAATTCAAAAATTTTAAAAATAAAAAAAAATGAATTTTATTTTTTAAAAAATTCAAGAATTATATTTATTTTTTTCATAAATTTTAAAAATTAAAAAAAATTATTTTGAAATAATTTTTGAATTTTGTGAAAATTTTTATTGAAATAGTTTAGTAGAAATATACACACCTCGTGATGAAAGCAATACTATTTCAGAAAAGTTATTTTTATGAAAATTTTAATTACTTCCACAACATAACGAATTTACAGTCTGATTAACACCTGTGTTGAGGTCCGTAATGAAGTCGACATTAAAGTCCATTTTTGCACAATTCACAAAATCGGTCTGCTTAAATGCTGCGCGCAACCTGCAAGTTCGATTTTGATGTTGACAAGTGCGCCGAAATGTTGCACGCAAACTGCAATTTTGATTTTAATCTTGATATCAATTGGTCCGCTGAGTTACTGCGCGCAAGTTGCAAATTTTACTTCTACTTTGATATAGAGTTACTTATCAGAACATTGCGCGCAGATTGCAGATTTAACTCCAATGTCGACTAACCTGCTTAAACGTTGCACGCAAGCTGCAGGTTTAATTTTGACATCTCTTACTTAAATGTTGCGTGCAGACTGCGAATTTTATTTCCATTTTTACGTTGACTTATCTATCAGAACATTGCACGCAAGCTGCAGGTTTAATTTTGACATCTCTTAAATGTTGCGTGCAAACTGCGAATTTTATTTCTACTTTTTACGTCGAGTTATCTACCAGAACGTTGCGCGCAAGCTGCAGGTTTAATTTTGACATCTCTTACTTAAATGTTGCGTGCAAACTGCGAATTTTATTTCTACTTTTTACGTCGAGTTATCTACCAGAACGTTGCGCGCAAATTGCGAATTTAATTTTGATATTTTCTAACCTACCAAAATGTTGCACGCAAACTGCAAATTTTATTTCCATTTTTACGTCAACTACCTTACAGATTTGAGCACTAGCAATGAAACCCTGAGGGATTTTTACGAAATTATTTGTTAAAAAAGAAGGCGGCTTTGGAAAACCAAAAAACACAGGAATACTGAAGTTAATCCGTTTTTATCTCCTTACTATTTTCACAAATGTTTGAGAATTACACCTCCGGAAGATTTACTAGATGACAAACAACTATATTGTTGTCGTTAAAAAATAACTTTTTATTTAAAATTTTCCAAAAAAAGTAATTTTTTCCAATTTTTTAAAAAAATAACTTTTTTAAGATTTTTTTAATATTAAAATTTTTAAAAAATAATTACTTTAATTTTTTAAAAAAAGTTGTTTTTAAATTTTTTATAATAAAAAAATTATTTTCGATTTTTAAAAAAAGTTGTTTTTTAAGATTTTTTATTTTAAAATTAAAAAAAAATTATTTTCGGTTTTTTAGAAAAAGTTGTTTTTTTAAATTTTTTATTTTAAAATTTTTAAAAAATAATTAATTTAATTTTTTTAAAAAAGTTGTTTTAAAATTTTTCTAAATAAAAAAATTATTTTCGACTTTTAAAAAAAGTTGTTTTTTAAAATTTTTTAAATAAAAAAATTATTTTCGATTTTTTAGAAAAAGTTGTTTTTTAAAATTTTTTATTTTAAAATTTTTAAAAAATAATTAATTTAATTTTTTAAAAAAAGTTGTTTTAAAATTTTTTTTAAATAAAAAAATTATTTTCGATTTTTTAGAAAAAGTTGTTTTTTAAGATTTTTTATTTTTAGGCTTGGAAATATTACAGTTATCAGAGTTTTTTGGATAATGAGGAACTCCGATTTTTGTAGTTTCCGGAACTTTACTGATAAATTTACAGCTTCCGTTTTCTTAGTTGAAATCAGAATCAGCAGATCTGTTAACAGAAAAGGATTGGCCTAATTTTTATATAAAAACTAAAAATCCACTTTAATAATAAAATTATTTTAAGAAATACCATAAAATTACAAATGTCAACCGAAAATTGGATTTATTTCAATTTCGATGATTATTTTTATTGGAAAAAAATTATTTCGAAATTTTCTTTTCGTTTGGAAAAATTATTTCAAAAATATTTCGTTTCAAGAAAAAAAATTGTTTCGAGAAAAATTACTTTTGAAAAAATTTTCGTTCCGAGAAAAAAATTATTTCAAAAAAAATCGTTTCAAGAAAAATTATTTCAAAACAATTTTCGTTTCAAGAAAAATGATTTAAAAACAATTTTCGTTTCAAGAAAAATTATTTCAAAAAAATTTCGTTCCGAGAAAAAAATTATTTCAAAAAAAATCGGTTTGAGAAAAATTACTTTTTTGAAAACTTTCGTTTTGAGAAAAAAATTTGATTTGAGAAGACTTTCGTTTCGGGAAAAAATTACTTAAAAAAATCGTTTCGAGAAAAATTACTTTTTTGAAAACTTTCGTTTTGAGAAAAAAAATTTAATATGAAAAAACTTAATTCGAGAAAAATTATTTCAAAAAATTTCAGATTTGAAAGAAATATTTAAATAAAAATTATTTCGAAAAATTTCGGATTTGAAAGAAATATTTAAATAAAAATTTTTTCAGAAACGTAACTTTGAAGGAAATTTGCCTGAGGAAAAATTACACAATTACCTTTTTTGAAAAAACTAAAAAACAAAGTGCAAGTCAGTCAAATTGAACAGAATCCATTTCCTGCGCTGTTACATAATGTACATCTACATCTAGCAAGGATTAATAGCCTCAGGCAAAGACTAAAAAGGAAAACAACCAGCCACCCTCACGCTAGTTTTCCATGCTTTTGTTTTTCTCACAAACTAAAAATAAATCCAAAAAAACTAAAAAATATTAATAGAGAACTTTAAAAAATAAATAAAATTACTTTTTTTAATATTTTTATTTTATAAAATTATAAAAATCCAAAAAAACTAAAAAATATTAATAAAGAACTGTAAAATAAATAAAATTACTTTTTTTTAATATTTTTATAAAATTATAAAAATCCAAAAAAACTAAAAAATATTAATAAAGAACTTTAAAAAAAATAAAATTACTTTTTTTAATATTTTTATAAAATTATAAAAACTAAAAAATATTAATAAAGAACTTTAAAAAAAAATAAAATTACTTTTTTAAAATACTTTTGTAAAATTATAAAAACTAAAAAATATTAAGAATTTTTAAAAAATTACTTTTTTTTAAGTTTTTTTATAAAGTTATGAAAATCTAAAAAAAATTAAAATATTAATAAAGTACTTTAAGAAAATAAAAAAGTAATTTCATTTTTCAAAATTATAAAAACTCAAAAAAACTAAAAAAGTGTCAATAAAGAACTTTGAATAATTTTTTAAATAAAATTGAAAATAAATTTTCCTTTATGGAATTGTCTCGACACGAATTTCCAGAACCTCGACTTCAAATTATTTTAGGATTTTATGAAATTTTAAAATATTTCAAAAATTTTCACAAAATCAAAAAACTCCAGAATCTTCTGTGAAAATTTTTGATTTTTTAAAATTGTAAAAATGTTAGAAAATTTATAATTCAGAAACGCTGCAAAAATTCCTATCAAATTTTGAAGATTTCTAAAAATTTCCACAAAATTCTAAAATACTTCAAAAATCCCCACAAAATCAAAAAACTCCAGAATCTTCTGTGAAAATTCCAAAAACTTCAGAATCTTTCAAAATTGTAAAAATGTTAGAAAATTTATAATTCAGAAACACTACAAAAATCCCTATTAAATTTCGAAGATTTCTAAAAACTTCCAGAAAATTCTTTAAATTTCTACAAAAATTTTAACTTTTTTTTCATATTTTTACACTACCTTCTTTGACATATTCAGTGTCCACTAAATGCTTCTTCCATTTCCAGCCTAAAGGGAGGTTGCCAAGAATAAAGCTAACAGCATCTTTTTTCTGTCCATAGGACTTTGTCTCGTTCTTTTCAAATATGCCATCCTTCTGCTTCCAGTCAAAAAACCTCGTGCCAACTCGACTCAAACGTAAAGCTGTCCGGATTCGTCAAAAGCGTACTAGCTATATTTTATCTTCACCGGATAATACAAATCTAAATCAATTAAAAAACCTTAAAAATTAATCAACACTACTTGGTTTTCTATAAGCCCAATAAGTTTGAGTTTGCATTTCGCAAAGTCTAGACACAGTTCTGTTGAAAGCAAAAATTTCTTCACTACCAGTAAAAATATTGGCTGCTGCTTGTTCACTTCCTTCTGTTACCTTCAAATCGTCCATCAGAACCTTCTGGGAATCAGACAATTCTATTTCTTCTTCGTTAATTTTGAACAATTCCTCAGGCGGAGCATCTGCTGAACAAACAACTCTGACTCGTTGATCGTAAAAAGTATCTATCAAAGTCATGAATCTTCTTGATTCACTTAAATTTTTTCTCGTAAAAACTGGGATATCACGTATAATCACTGTATGGAACACTCTGGCCAAGGACAAGTAATCAATCGCACCTCGTGGCTTCCCACATAACTAAAAAAATAAATTTAAAACTATATTAAACCAAATCCAACCTCATCAAATGTAACGTCCGCAACTCTGTCGCATGTTTTTTCAACTTTTATGTCTCTTCCTAGTATGTTGATCACTTTAGGCCTGACAATATCGTTTTCTTCGGCACAGAGGATTTTGAATACAGTATTTAGTTCCTTGTCAGCATCACATGTACCTTTCACGAAATACGTTTGAGTTTCTGCTTTTTGGGCTCCTTTTCTGTAATCTTTTCCAGAATCCAGAGACACAGATTGACACTTATCTTTCAAAAGATGAATAAAAGGAACAAATTGGTGTCGTTGAAGCCCATTTTTGTACAGATCATCTGGAGGTCTGTTAGATGTACAGACGACTACCAATCCTCGATCAAAGAGTTCCGTGAACAATCTCTTGAGTATCATAGCATCGGCTATGTCTGTCACTTGAAATTCGTCAAAACAAAGAAGAGTCGCTTCTTCGCAAATGGATTCTGCAATTGGAGGAACAGGATCGAACACTTCTCTTGAGCCTCGTTCTCGATCTGGACGGGACATTTTCCATTGGTGAACTTCTGGATTTGATTAATTGTAGAGATTTATAAAATTTAAATCCTTACTTTTGTGGAAATCTTGCATGAAACTGTGAAAATGGACTCTATTCTTCTTCGCCATCGGCACAGAATCGAAAAACATGTCCATCAACATGGTTTTTCCGCAGCCGACAGTCCCGAACAGGTAGATGCCCTTAGGGGACAAGGACTGAGTGTCATTATGAATCGGATTCTGATTCGAAAAAAGTCTAGCTAAGAAGCTATTAGATTGAGCGATGGAGTTTCCTTTTGGCTGTGGTGTGTATTCAGAAAGGTCATCTCTTAGTCGGTCGAACTCTTCTATTATCTTCCGCTGAAAAAAACCATGTTGTGTGAAACGTCAAAAAGAACTAGGCCTCGAAAACTCAGTTGAACTGCGATCAAATAAGACAAAAATCGGCCAACAGTTGGTGTCTAGTTTTTTGAGCGGGAACGTGGTAAACAAAAATCATAAGGTTAGATCAGCGAATTCCCATGCTCCAAAATTTTGAAATTTCGTAGTAAAAATTAAATCTTAAACTGGAATGACATCATATAATTTGGAAATTATATAGTGAAAATTAGATTGATGTCAAAATTACAAGATTTTTAAAATCCAAGTCTAATATACGGGATCAGTACCTTAAAATCACAAAAAACCATGGTAAAAAATTATATCCCATGTGATCATGCCCAAAAATCATGACATTTCGCAGTAAACATTAAATATTATGAAACTGTCCCCAAAATTGTGAAACTCAGCAGTAAAGATTAAATTTAGTATACAAAACCACTGTCCTAAAATCACAGAAAATATAGAAAAAAACCGGATTTCATATATGAAATCATATCTTAAAACTCAATAATATTATTGTAGAAATTAAATCTCAAAAATCTATATCCCGAAATTATGAAATTACGAAATAAAAAGTTAATTTTCACACATGAGACTATTTTCCTAAAATTACGAAATTCTACGATAAAAATCAAATCTCATATATGAAATACGGTAAACAAAGACAAATAATTACCTGGTAATCATCATTAGCCAATTCCCCGTTATCTACGAGCGAATTGTACTTTGCCAGAAGTGCGGAGATGCCGCCGCCGACCGGACTCGTGGCTTGAGCCGAAATCAGGCGAACCGAAGTTTTCGAACTATTTAGGCCTAAAATTAGGTCATTTACAACTTAGATTTTAAAAAAATAAAAACAATATTAAGTAAAAAATTAAAAAACAAACCTGTGGAAGAAAATAAAAAACAGAATCTGGATCTGATCCACCACGTGCTCATGTTTTCCTTCTGCTAAAAATGATTAAAAGTCCGCGAAATCGCCAGGCTCTCCCAAAACGTCCTCGTGTGTGTGACGTTAACGACCAAAAAAGAAGTTTCAGAGAACGACCACGGACGTCGATTGACACGATAGTCAATCAAAGAACGACCGAGAAAGTGGAAAATCGGTCTCATAACGAAAGCGAAAAGCTTCGTTTTTTTCGATTTTGACCTTATTGGAAATCGTCTTCTGGACCTCCGTTACGTGTTTCTTCGTCGTTGGTGAATTCGAATATGTCTGAACGTCGAACAAGAATCGATGTCGATGGAAGAGGTGACCGAAACCGGGATCGAGATCGGGACTACAGAGATCGGAAAAGGTTCGGTTTTATTTCATATAATCATTTCGTAATTTCTTTTTTATACACCTTTTTAAAATTTTCACTTCATGTATTCACATCTAAGATGCTGTTTTATATAGTAATTTCTGGTTTTTGGTTCCGTATAAGCACTTTCAAATCCAAATTTTATATAATCGCTTTTTAATTTTTAGTTTCATATATTAATTTTTGTTTTTTTCAGAAGAAGCCGTTCTCGATCACCTTCAAACAAAACTCGGGATGAAAAAGCCAAGAGAGAACCCGAAGTTAATCCTCAACCTGCTGCAGCCTCGGCTCCGGTCCCTACTGGCGATGAGATCCGTGTATTACCGACGAATTCGACAGCGAACATCTACAATGGGCTTCCTTACAGCGTTCATTATTGGGATCTCTTGAAGAAGAGGAAACAACTTCCTGTTTGGGAACACAGAACTCAATTTATGGAAATGCTGGACAAGCACCAGTGTTTGACTCTGGTCGGTGAGACAGGATCAGGAAAAACGACCCAGATTCCCCAATGGTGTGCTCAGTACGCCTTCCAGAGGAGTGTTCCGGGAAAGAAACTCATGGTAGCCTGTACCCAACCCAGAAGAGTCGCCGCTATGAGTGTTGCCACAAGAGTCGCTGAAGAAATGGATTGCCAGGTATCGTTAATTGACTTAACTCCGTAGTAATTCCTCCCTTAGGGCGTTTCATCCCTTGTAACTTTGCTTCTCTTCGGTTTGTACCAATTTCGAAATTTTTTACTTTTTAGAGTAGTATTTCCAGTCACGATTGCGATTTCAAGCAAAAGTTAATCCAAAAAGTGAAAATGATATGATAATTGGTCTTTTAGAAGATTTATCTCCATTGATTCACGTTGTTTTCGGAATTTTCCCTTTTTAGATAAGTTGTTTTGATCGTGATTGCGATTTTAGTTCATTTCAGCAACAAAAACACTAAAACGGAAAACGTGATGTCATTTTTTCGAAATTGGGAAATAACACAAAAATTACAAAGGAACAATTTTTAATTTATTTTATTTATTTTAGCTCGGTCAAGAAGTGGGTTACACTATTCGTTTTGAAGATTGTGTCAGTGAGAGAACAATTCTAAAATACTGTACTGATGGCATGCTTCTTCGTGAAGCTATGAATTCTCCACTTTTGGATCAATATGCTGTTATTATTCTTGATGAAGCACATGAAAGAACACTAGCAACGGATATTCTTATGGGTCTTTTGAAAGAAGTTAAACAACGTCGTTCTGATGTCAAAATAGTTATTATGAGTGCTACTCTTGATGCAGGAAAGTTCCAAGTTTATTTTGATAATTGTCCATTGATGTCTGTTCCTGGAAGAACTTTTCCTGTTGAGATATTCTATACTCAACAAGCAGAAAGAGATTATTTAGAAGCGGCTATAAGAACAGTAGTACAAATTCATTGTTGTGAAGAAACTGAAGGTGATATTTTATTATTTTTAACAGGACAAGAAGAAATAGAAGAAGCATGTAAACGAATTTCAAGAGAAATCCAAAATGTAGGTCCTGATGTTGGAGAATTAAAATGTATTCCATTGTATTCTACTTTACCACCTAATCTTCAGCAAAAAATTTTCGAACCTGCTCCTCCAAATAAGCCTAATGGAGCTATAGGTAAGATTTTTGGGAATTTATTATATAAATGATTATTTTAGGAAGGAAATGTGTTGTTTCAACTAATATTGCAGAAACTTCTTTGACAATCGATGGTGTTGTTTATGTTGTGGATCCGGGATTTTCTAAGCAGAAAGTTTATAATCCTAGAGTAAGAGTTGAATCTTTATTAGTTTGTCCAATTTCTAAAGCATCTGCAATGCAAAGAGCTGGTCGTGCTGGACGTACAAAACCAGGAAAATGTTTTAGATTATATACGGAAAAAGCATATCAAACAGAAATGATTGAACAAACTTATCCAGAAGTATTAAGATCGAATTTGGGAATGGTAGTTTTACAATTGAAAAAACTTGGTATTGATGATTTGGTACATTTTGATTTTATGGATCCTCCAGCACCTGAAACTTTAATGAGAGCATTGGAATTATTGAATTATTTGGGAGCTATTGATGATAATGGTGATTTGACACAACTTGGATCTCTTATGGCGGAATTTCCACTAGATCCTCAATTGGCTAAAATGGTTGTTGCTTCAGTGGATTTGCAATGTTCGAATGAAATTTTAAGTATTACAGCTATGTTGTCTGTTCCACAATGTTTTGTTCGACCTAATGATATGAGAAAAGAAGCAGATGAAGCTAAATCTAGATTTGCTCATGTTGATGGTGATCATTTGACTTTGTTGAATGTATATCATTCGTTTAAACAAAATCGTGAAGATCCTCAATGGTGTTATCAGAATTTTGTTAACTATAGAGCATTGAAAAATGCAGATGATGTAAGAGGACAACTTGCAAGATTGATGGATAAATTTAATCTTGCAAAAATTTCAACGGATTTTAATTCGAGAGATTATTATGTGAATATTCGGAAAGCATTAGTTGCTGGTTTTTTTATGCAAGTTGCTCATTTGGGACATAGTGGTCATTATGAAACAGTTAAAGATCAACAATTAGTTAATTTACATCCGTCATCAGTATTGGATCATAAACCAGAATGGGCACTTTATAATGAATTTGTTTTAACAACGAAGAATTACATTAGAACTGTTACGGATGTTAGACCAGAATGGTAAGTGGAAGATTTACAGTATAATAGAGAAGTTTAAAATTATTGTAATTTGGTTTTTTTTTAATTGGATTAATTTAATTTTTAAAAAAGTATCTAAAAAATGAATTTTGAAATTTATGGAAGGAAAATGGCTGTTGTATAGCAGAATTTTGTAGTTTTTAAAAATTTTTTGTTTTTTTGAAAGTAAATCTTAAATTTTTTACAGATGAATTATTTTTTTTATTGATTCAAAATTCAATAATAAGTGATATAAAAAAATTAAATAATTTTTGTTTTTTATACAATTTTTTATATAATTTTTGTTTTTTATACAATTTTTATATATAATTTTTGTTTTTTTAAATGTAATTTTTGTTTTTTATACAATTTTTTTATATAATTTTTGTCTTTTTAAATGTAATTTTTGTTTTTTATACAATTTTTTTATATAATTTTTGTCTTTTTAAATGTAATTTTTGTTGTTTTTAATATGGAATTATATATTGTGTTTTTTAGGTTGTTGATGATGGCACCGCAATATTACGATCTCCGTAATTTTCCTGATGGAATGACCAAACGGAAACTTCAAGCAATTCAAAACGAGCTTGCTAAAGCTAAAAATCGGAAAATCATTTAAATTATGGTTTTTTTTACTGTGGTTATTTTTTATGAATTTTGAATTTTTTAAATCGAGATAATTATCGGGTTTTTTCCCAGAAATATTTTTTAAATTTTGAATTTTTGTAAAAAAATTTTAGAACGGGTTTTTTTGAATTTTATCAAAGATGGATGTTCCGCCGCAGGCAATATTTTTGGGAATTTTATTAGCTATTCCTTTACAAATGTGTTTTTCGCCAGAAAAATCATCAGATATGGATTATTATTTAAAACAAACAATGGAAAGTTTAAATTATTATTGGAAAAAATTAAAAGGAATTAAAGAATATCCAAAAAATGAAAATTCTATAAATGATGAAATAGTTGATTTTGATGAAAATGAAAAAGAATATTTTGGACGTGAGTTTTGTTTTAAATAATTTTTAGGAAATTTGAATTTTGGAATGACTTACAGTATGTGGAAGAGGATAATTGGATTTTGGATTCTAGAATTGAAAGTTTTTAGAATTTAGAATTTCTAAATTTTATATTTTTCAAATTAGATCTTGGTGAAAATTTTTGTTTTTTAAGAATTGGATGAAAGAATCTAAATTACAGTAATTGATGTTCTGGATTCTAGAATTGAAAGTTTTTAGAATTCAGTAATTTTAATTTTTAAATAAACTTAACTATTTTAGTAAGTACTGTTCCGAGGAATCTGAAGCCTCCGAATGTGAAGTTTTCCGTAGGGGACATTGTTGTACATAGAAGACTAAAACACAAAGGAGTGATTATTGGATGGGATGAAGCTGAAAAAGCTCCAGAAAGGTGGTTAAAGGAAGTCAGAGGACCTAAAGAAAAAAGAGGACCTTCTCAGCCTAATTACGCGGTTTTGATCGACACGAGATTGACGTTGATTCCTCAGATGGGTTATATTTTACAAGAAAATTTGGAACTTGCGGAAGGAAAAGTAATTCATCCATTGGTGGAGAAATATTTTGAAAAAATGGAAAATGTAAAAAAATACAAAATGAGACCGATTTTGAGGAATATTTATCCAAATGATTAATTTTTTATTTTTTTTTTGAACGGGAATTGTTTTAAATGTGTAATTTTATGGGTTTTCAAAGATTTAAATTGTTATTTGTACAGATATTATAAACATTTTTTGAAATTTTTGAACTCCCGCGCAGACGGTGCGAGTTGTGTGAAAGTGGAAAAATGGAAAAACTGGCAACTGATTACGAAATTGATTCATTGTTTCTACATACGCTTTTTTACCTAAAATTTCAACTTTTTGTAAAATCTCAAATTTAAATAATTTTTAAAAATTTACTTTTAATTTTTGAACTCCCGCGTAGACAGTGCGAGTTGTGTGAAAGTGGAAAAATGGAAAAACTGGCAACTGATTACGAAGTCGACTCTCGTTTTTCTTATTTCATAAAAAAAATGTTTTTAAAATTCTGCAATTTCTTCTATAGGAAATTCCATAGTTTTTATTTCTAATTTTTACAAATAATAATTTTAATTAAAAATAGCGATTCTTCTTCTGATGGCCCTTTTGAGCCATTTTGGAAGTTCTGACAAAGAATAAACACTGTAGTCTACTGTAGAAGGCATCAGGAAAGTTTTTTCAGTAGCTTCGTAGGATATTAATTGATTATTTCGAAATCTGTTCTGGCAATGCTGGCCGTCAAGACAACAATATTCTTGAGTAATTGCTGTTCTAAAATTACTGTAATTTAAAATTTTTAAAATTAAAAATTTTTTTAAAAAAATTAAAAAATTAAAAACTTTGAAAATTAAAAAAAATTTTTATTTTTAAAAATTCTAAATTTTAAAACTTACTTTTTAAGATCGAGAATACTGTATTTGACGATGATCGGCTTGTGAGAAAAATATACAAAAATCAAATTTGCCATTGAAAGGATTAAGGGATAATCCAGGGTTATTGGAGAAAAAGATCCAAGATTGATCACGGCTACTTCGAGTAAAAAGAAAAATATCATGCTCATTTTCAAAGCGAAAAATAAAAATGCTAAAAATTATGAAATTACGAAATTAATTTAAAAACTTAAATTTTTGTATTTAAAAAAATTAATTTTAATAAAAAGTACCTTTAATATAGTAATCAAATTTGTAGATTCAGAATCTGAAGTCAGAACTGAAAGTTGATGTTTGAAATCCGGATATACGAGATCCTGGATTTTCGGGATTTCATATATCCTTTAAACTTTGTCCAATTTTTTTCCAAACGATACTTACCTTCTTTCTAACATCAACTTCAGAATCTGAAGTCAGACTTCTAAATTGATGTTTGAAATCCGGATATATGGAATCCTGAATTTTCGGGATTCCATATATCCGCTAAATGAAAGCTACTTGATTTATTTCTTTTTTTAACGACATATATCTTTTATGGTTTTCGACATTTCTTTAAAGATTAGTTTGTCAAACCATGCCCTGAGGGGATTTTCCGAAGTTTATTAATTTTTTTAATTTTCGATTTTGAACCCGAATTTTTGACTGCGGTATTTTTGAGTGCTTTTTCGGGTCCGATATTAGGATTGAAAGTTGGCATTCAAAACCCAGATATACGGAATTCTGGATTCTTTAGGATTTCGTAAATCCCTAGTTTGGGATTAACCGACCTAATTTTCTTCGAAATACTGACTTCAGATTCCGAATCCAGAAGTCTAAGTACAGTGTTCTGAATCCTTTTCATTGCAAATTTAATATCACAGTTAAAAATTAACATTAAAGACCCGGATATATGAAATCTCGGATTTTGTAAATCTGGATATATGAAATTTCGGATTTTGTAAATTCCGATATACTAAATTTCTGATTTTGTAAATCCAAAAGTATAAAATCTCAAATTTTGTAAATCCAGATATATGAAATTTCGGATTTTGTAAATCCGGATATATGAAATCTTGAATTCCATAAACCCACTTGTTTACAATTAATTGACCCAATTTTTTGAATGATAGTTAATCCTCGAGATTTTCAATTTTTCAGAACTTGACTTCAGATTCCAAATCCAGAATTCTAACTACAGTAATTTTGATTTTTTAAACAATTTTTTGAAATTACAAAATATAAACAAACCGGGCAATTTTCGATCATAAAGTTCTTTTTTTCTTTGGGATTCAGAAGCTTCGAATTGAAAGTGCTTGAAATGGGCGGCATACTGTAGCAAGGGATCTTCATAAAGAAATCCAGAAGGCTGGAGAGAAATCTGGCCGATGGAACGGATTAATTTGATTTCAGAATACAGTAAAGGAAAGAAAAAAGTCAACAACAAAAGACAGATGAAAATCCGGATCACCCAAACGACAGCTATATCCACTGGAATTTCGTCATTTAGAGGATATTTGATGTTTTTAAAATTTTTTGAAACTAAATAACTTCTAACATATTTAGTTATTTTTTATTTAAATTTTGCCAGCCTTGGTCGAGGTATTTTTAATTTAAGATTTCTAGAAATATCCAAGTCAGATACTCCAAGAAAAGATTTAATTGAGGTCTTTCTAAATTGGTTTAGAATTTATGAAAATATCCGAGTCAGAATTTTCTGGAAAATTCAATATTATATCTGATCGAGATTTTTCTAGATTGGTTTAGAATTTGTGGAAATATCCGAATCAGAATTTTCTGGAAAAATCAATACTCGACTTGGTCGAAGTATTCTTGATTTAAAATTTTCAGAAATATCCAAGTCAGATTAGATTAAATTTTCCAGAAGTTATCCGGATACACGAAAGCCAAATTTATTAATGAAAAATACTTCTTAATTTATATTTAATTTTATATAAGAATTATTTTTTGCATGTTTAGTGGTGGATATTGTTAATATTGCCGCAGGAAACGAATTAGCTCCTATCACGAAAGTTCCTGAAAGGTACGGTAAGAATGCACACGGGGTTTTTGGATCTTTTTGTAACTGAATTATTTTTGTGGTTGTTAGGAAAGACCCTACGCAAGTGATTTGGAATCAGTCGTCACTGAAAGTAATTGACAAGAATCTAATTACGGTATTCGTATATTGGATTCTGAAAACAATCGACGGAGAGAGAGAGGACCGAAGAGCCCCACGTACGTTAAATATATGTGGTAACAATGCTTAGTTGTTTGATTATTTGCTTTGATATATAGGCGGAATAAAGGAAGAGGAGAACAATCGACGGCAGAAATGTAATCTAAAGAAAGTTGATCTTAATTGAACACAATTAGCATGTTTATCATTTTGATTGCAGGAAAAAACGGTCTGAATACGTTGATTGTGCTCAATTAGGATCAACTTTCTTTGGATTACATTTCTGTTATCGATTGTTTTCCTTCTCCTTTATTCCGCCTATATATCAAAGCAACTAAGCATTGTTACCACATATATTTAACGTACGTGGGGCTCTTCGGTCCTCTCTCTCTCCGTCGATTGTTTTCAGAATCCAATATACGAATAACGTAATTAGAGATTCTTATGTCGATTACGTTCAGTGACGACTGATTTCAAATCACTTGTGAGTTAACTTAGCGTATGTACTTTTAAAACCAAAAGCCCCTGCGTTCTTAGAATCAACATTCTGTAGTTAGATAATGTTAGTTATAGTTATATTATCTTCTCTGTCTGTTATTAGTTTCAATTTTATACAAAATGTTAACCTAGTAGTTATTTGTAAAGGTTATTAGCATTATTCTTCCATGGTGGATTTCTACCATAATAATGATTTTCCTCCGAAGTTTGATATATCGGTTTTTCGAAGAAGTTCAATAAATAAACCCGGTCGATGTCTTAGATAATCGTTCACATCCGAAGTATGGATGAGTTTTAGGGTCTTTATTCCCTACGACTCAGACAATACATACACACTAGAGTAGGACGGAATAACTAGAGTACTAGGACGAACTTCTACACAAAAAATAGGTACATGGTATATAATGTATGGGTACATTAAAACGACTCTGAATATAATTTACCCAATACATCAGAGTCGTTTTAATGTATCCATATATTGAATATAATTTACCCAATACATCAGAGTCGTTTTAATGTATCCATATATTGAATATAACTTATCCGCTACATTAATGTATGGATACATTAAAACGGCTGTGATGTATTGGATATGTTCTATTCAATATGTCGATATATTAAAACGACTCTAACGTATCGGATAAATTACACTCAATGTATGAATAAATTAAACCAGCTCTGATTCATCAGATATATTCAATATACCGATACATTAAGTGATATCAGTGTATTGTATATAATGTATGGATACATTAAAACGACCCTGATATATCGGATACATTAAGTTGATATCGGTCCATTATATTCAATATATCTGTACATTGAATATAATTTACCCAATACATCAGAGTCGTTTTAATATCCTCTTTTTGTGTAGAGTGGGGGTAACTAGGATTCGCATATTCTGGATTATGTCTTTATGCTCTAAGTGTACCCACAAAAAAGCGTAACTTTTGGCTCCGTAACAATCATGAAATGTAATAAAACTGTGACACAATCGTCTTATTTTTCATGGATATTTAAAATTTGTGACGAAAAATAAAAAGTAATAATGACGATTTTTATTTTTTACTGACCTAAAAGTTACGCTTCTTTTTATGTAACAGAAATATAACGCAATAGTCATATTTTTCATGAATATTTGACATTTGTGACGAAAAATAAAAAGTAATAATGACGATTTTTATTTTTTATTGACCTAAAAGTTACTTTTTTTTATGTAACAGAAATGTAACACAATCGTCTTATTTTTCATGAATATTTGATATTTGTGACGAAAAATAAAAAATAATAATGACGATTTTTACTTTTTACTGACCTAAAAGTTATGTTTTTTGTGTGTACTGTTATTTTGTAACACGTGTTGGGTCTTTAGTGATTTACGATTATTCATTTGTTTCGTGGACGATAAAGCAGAATTTTAAAAATCACTTACGATCTCCTCCGTCGATCCCGACGACTGCCAGAGGCTGTAAAAGTTTCAAAACGATTATCATCGGGATGAATTGAGTTCCATTGAAAATTTTAAAATGAAGATGCTAAAAATTAATTGTAAATTAAATTATGTAAATTAATCTTACTGTAGAACATCCTTCGAATCCGATGGAATAATTTGAAATAAAATAAATTAAAAAATAAATAATTAAATCCAAAAAAACAAAAGCAAAAAGTCCGACAAGTTGGATTTTTGTCATATTAAAACCCTAAAAAAATTATTTTTAAATTCAATTTAAAATTAATAAAATTACGGGAATCAGATTCTGATGAAGACCAGGAACGTCCGGAAGACAGTATACCACGAAGCTGACAGTCATCAAAGGAAACAGAAGCACGAAGGCCATCAAGTTGAAAAGTACGAATCCGAGGACGTTGTGCGAGTTCAAACATGATTTTCTAACTTGGTCTTGGATTACTGTATTTCTTCCAACTTTGTCTTTCATTACTGTATTTCTTCCAACTTTGTCTTTCATTACTGTATTTCTTCCAACTTTGTCTTGGATTACTGTATTCCTTCCAACTTCGTCTTGGATTACTGTATTTTTACCATAAATTATTGGAGGAGGAAATTCTGATGTAACTTGGTGTTTTTCTGTTTTCGAAGATGAAATGGATTCGGAATCTAGTTGACGGGGCTGGAATGTTGATGGTGTTTTCAGAATCCCACTCACGGGATTTGCTGCCATTTCTTTAAAAAATTAATAATGTAGATTTTTATAAAATTAAAAAGAAATTTTTCTACGAAATAATCTCGACACGATTTTTTTAATTTTTAAAAATTTCGAAAATTCCAAATTTCAAAAAATTTTAAATTTCATCGATTTTAGAAAATTTTAATTATATTACTGTAAAATTAAAAATAAATTTTTTAAATTTTTTAAATTTCAAATAATTTTTTAAATTAAAAAAATTAAATTATAAAAATTAAAAATTGTTTTAAAACGAAATTTTTTAATTTATAAAAATCAAAAAATCCACAAAATTGGCAAAAATCGAAGAAAAAAATAAAATTCAAAAAATCAAGTTTACAATTTTTCTCCGATGAAAATCCGGTCCTTTGAAAAACGACTTTTTTGTCGAAAATCCATCCTTCAGATTTCCTAATCAATTATTTTCGAAAAAAATTTAAATTATAAAATTTTTAAAATTAAAAAAAAAGTAAAATTTTAAAATTTAAAAAAAATAAAAATTTAAAAAGTAAAATTTTAAAAAAAAGTAAATTTTTAAAAATTAAAAAAGTAAAATTTTTAAAATTTAAAAAAAATAAAAATTTAAAAAGTAAAAATCCAGAAAAGAGGAAAAATCGAAATTTCAAACCAGTTAAAAGAGGAAAATCGGACTTGCAAAATAGGAAATTTAAAACCGAAGATAACATCGAGGATTATTGAATCGCAATGATTCAGAAATCCACTCGAGATTAAACTTGATAAAATTCTTTAATTCGAAAATCCAGAATTTCCAAATTTTTTTAACTTTCGGATTTAAAAAAAAATTAAAATTAAAAAATTTTCGAATTTAAAAAAAAATTTAAAATTCTTTAATTTTATAAAAAATTTTCGAATTTAAAATTCTTTAATTTTATAAAAAATTTAAAATTTTTCAATTTTATAAAAAATTTTAAATTCTTCAATTTAAAAAAAAATTTTAAATTCTTCAATTTTATAAAAAATTTTAAATTTTCGAATTTTGTAAAAAAATCTAAAAATTTTAAATTTCATGAAAATTTTGAAATTTGCATAATTTACTAAAATATTCAGAATTCAACAAAACTAGAATTTTTCGAAAATTTAAAAATAAAATTTTCAGAATTTAATAGAAAATTCTAAAAACCCAAAATTTCATAAACTTCTAAAAATTCTAAACTCGCAAATTTTAATAATTTCACAAATTTCCAAAAAACCAAAAAATCTTTAAAGAAAAAATTCTTCAAAAAAAAAAATTCACACCATTTTGGCAAACACAACACTAAAATGGTCAGTTTTCCATTTCCATTGACCTTTATGACTTTCTGGTCGAATCGGTGCCAGTCGGAAACCCAAACTTCCACTATTTTGACTATCTTCAAACGGCGCCAACAAAAACCACTTTTTTCTTTAAAAAACGTCCATCAAGAATATTTATTCTTCTCCACTGCCAAATTCCAAAAGTAACTACAGTATCCGATCAGCAACGGGTAACTAGTAAATCAAAAAATCACAACAAAATCCAAAACTCGAACAGTATAAAAAATAATTTAGAACATTATACAACAGCATTCATAAAAATCACGCAGTTGGAGAATCATGTGCAAGAATTTCAACATCATTAAAGAGGACAGCCGATCCACCTCCAGCAGTTGGAATAACCTTACCCTGAAAATCCCAAAAATAAAAACCATAATTAAAGCCGTTCTACAACGAATGCTTCCCCCACTTCATAAAATTTACATATTCTTTTAGACCAGTTTTCTGATAATTGAATAAACCAAATATCTCAGTCAAATAAAAACTAATTTTTAAAAATTCCAAACCAATCCAGATCAAAGGGGAAGCTATCGTATACCCATTAAAATACAACCATACCTTATAAAGATCAGTTCTTAAATTCCCTTTCGAATCCAATCCTTGCTTATTCAAAACATATTCTGTACATCTTTTGAGATCTTCTGTTGATGGACGGGTAGTTTGACGAGTATTCCTAGGAAGATTAGGTTGAAAAACCGTTCCTGTCGGTACTTGATTTACAGCCTGATGTTCAAGTACACGACTATTTGGAGGATTACTTTGTGATCGTCTACTATTGTATCTAGGATTCAAATAACTCGGATTACTTTCTGTTTTCGCATAAGGTCCAGGAGTAATAGTGACATTTCTAGTAGAGCGAGGGCCTGGCGGAGGTCTTGAACCTGTCCTTGTTTTCATTTTTGTTTTCCCGCCAGAATTAGATCCGGCATTTTCATCAAACTGTTTTCTAATAGTAGCAACATTATACGAAGCTACAGTAACAGGAGTCTCAAAAATATTCTCAACTTGTTTCAAAGCATGACGTTGTTTTTCATAAACAGCACTTGCCTGACGAACACGAGCAGTTTCTTCTTCTTCACGTCTACGGTCATTCATCATGTCCACTTCATATTTAGACATCTTAATCTTCAAAGCATCATTTTCTCTTCTAAGCTGTGTTCTATCAACAATCAACTTGTCATTAGCCTTGCGTAATTCCTCCAAATCCTGTTGATAAGTTTTCATCTGATTAGAACACAAATCAGCAAAAAGAAGTCGTTCTCTCATCAATTGAAGGAAATCTTGTACTGAAATTTTAAAATCATCAAAACTATAAAAATCAATATTAAAATGATAAAATTACCATCAAAACTATAAAAATCAACATTAAAATTAAAATTTCAATAGTGATTTTTTACAAAAATCCACTTACCATTAGATTTAACTGTTTGATTATATTCTGATCTTAAATTTGCGACTCCAACAAAATAATCACGCATTTTAGCAATAGATTCAACATCATCAGGACCACCAAGTTCAATAATAGGAGGTTTTTCAAATAAATGCATTTTTAATGGTTCCAATTTTCCAACACTTTGATATAGTTCTCTATTCCATTGAGATATATCACGTAATGGAAATGGTAAATTACTCATATCTTCAAGTCCATGAATTGGTCCTCTATTAACATTAATTTTTGTTTGACGAGCAACTTCTGCGAAATTCATAACAAAAACGTTTTCTTCGTAATCAGCCGGACGAGGATTAACACAGACAATCATTCTAATTCTTCCACGACCTTCAAAAAAACTCTTGAATAAAAACGTCAATTTACAATCACGATAAGGTACTGGAAAAGTTTGATTTTTCTTTTTGTTTTCTCTAATTTTCTCAAAACACTGACGAAGAATAGATAAACTTTGATTAATTTTCCCACTTTCAATCATTCTATCTCCAGTGTTTTCTGTTCTCTTTGCTCGTTCAGATCCAGCAAGATCAACAATGACCAATTCAGATACATTAATTGCACCATTTAGAACCGGATAAGCGTTTTTTCCACAAGGAGCCGTAACTAATCTAATTGTAAAAACCGAATGTGATCGGCTACTAGCATCATTGAGGGCAGTTTGTCCAACATGACGATTTTGTTCAGAATATCGAAAATAAAGTTCCAAAGCTTCATCTACAGATTGGACTTCAATTTCCTTGACTCCTTCAACATAAGTAGAATCCCCATCATGTCGAATATTCTTGGCTCTTCGTTCCTCAACATCATCAAAAAGATCATAAGCGACATCATTGTAAATTTCAACAAATGAAACAAACACTGCACAACATAATTCACTGCTCAACCCACGAGTCTAAAAATTGAAAATCCACATTACTGTAAAAATCA
The DNA here is from genome assembly GCA_009193035.1 of Halicephalobus mephisto. Classification (NCBI taxonomy): domain Eukaryota; kingdom Metazoa; phylum Nematoda; class Chromadorea; order Rhabditida; family Panagrolaimidae; genus Halicephalobus; species Halicephalobus mephisto. The sequence goes on along the minus strand of SWDT01000182.1, from coordinate 127,505 downwards.
ACAACGAACACAAACGCGAAATTGCCTTAACATTAATTTTTAGAACTTGGTAAAACAAAAGTAACCTACAATTTCAGTTTGTATACCTATTTCATAATTTTACATGATTGAACAACTAATTCTCTAGAAATACACTCAGGTAGATCGAAAAACTTATATTTCATATATCATAATTAGCTTTTGTTCATTTTGGTGCATTCAAAACTACATATTAAAATAGAGATGGATATTCTATAAATCATAATGCCAAAACTGTCGGTTGAAGACTTGTTTTGATGGCAATTAAATACCCAAAAGGCTAAAACTTACGACATAGTTTTCAGGAAATTGGATTGTAGTTTTTCTGGGATTAGATCTTGGCATTCGTTCACGTTCACATAAAGCTTCCGAGGGTGGTTGAATATAGAACCCATTTCGTCCATCAGGTTTGAAGACATATCTGTCGACCAAACCATGTCCAACTCCTTTGAACAAAATATCCAAAGCACGAGGTAAAATTCCTGGCTTGTCGCCGTATGATTCTCCTGCCATAGTGTAAGTTTTGCCACTGTTTGTGACTCCATAAGCAAAAAGAAGTCCACTTGTTCCACTGAATAGTCCTTCTAGTAAATCATAGGCACATCTTCGAAAGACGGCATTCTGGGTTTCTCTGCCATCAAATACATGAGCAAATTTGAACTCTTTCTCAGTCTAAAAATAACTTTCATATATTGCATTGGAAAATAAATCTCACCAGTGGCTCGCCAGACCTCGAAACAGCTCCAGGAGGCGGGATGAGCTTGACGTATCTTTCACCAGAAGCGACAACACATGCTTCTTCGCCTTTCTCATTAGGACGAATTCGACATACAACTTCCAAAGGCGGAGAAGTAGAAGTCTGTGACGCCATCTGAAATACAAAATTAGGGACAGATAAGGAAAAACGACAAATATAAGAGATAAGAGAAAATGAAGCAAAAGAAACGGCATGAATTGGATATATAAACATTTAAGATCGAAGAGTAAAAATCTGATCACATTCGAATCGTCAAAGTAGAAGAAATGTATAAAGGAAAATGAAAAATGTAGAGATAATGGAAAAGCAAAAGAACAAAGAAATGACGGCACAAATTCGACATATTACTTTTAAAAATGGAAAAGTAAATATCTGTTTCAAAGAAATAATGGGAAAAATATAATTAAAAAATAGTGGCACAAACTCAATGTACTATTTTTGAAGGTAGATAGGTAGGAATCTGATTTTATCTGAAGTGAAAAATCAAAATCAAAAAACAACAAAGACAAGCAATAATACATATTTGGCATATACCTACTGAGAGTAGACAGGTAGGGATCTAACCTCACCTGAAGTAAAAAACAATTAAAAATATATATAAAAAATACACAGAAAATAAGAAAAAAAGTAAAAATCAAAATCAAAAAACAATAAAGAAAAGCAATAATACAAATTTGGCATATCACTACTGAGAGTAGACAGGTAGTGATCTAACTTCACCTGAAGTAGAAAACAATTAAAAATATATATAAAAAATACACAAAAAATAAGAAAAAAAAGAAAAGTAGAACGGGAAGGACAACAGAGAAAAACGACGGCACGAATTCGAAAAGAAAAAAGTGCGCGCCCAATTCAATTCGCGCCGGGTCCATTGCCCGTTTATCCTATGCAAAAAAATTCTTAACTGTCAAGCGAAAAACTTACAGAAAAAATTCTGTAATATTTAATATACAAAAATTACAAAAAAATGCATAAAGATTGAAGGACACTCGCATGATGCCAACTTGGACTGATTTTTGTTATTGATCGGTGTTTTGTATCATGAAAGTTGGAGGTCACAGGTGCTGCAAATAACTCTATGACAAATACTTCCTTAGCGGCAATTGATTCCTTAGTGGCAAATAATTCACAGTAACAAATGATCTCCTAGCGACAAATGATCCACAGTAATACTCTCCTAGCGGTAATTGATTCCTTAGTGGCAATTGATTCCCTAGCAGCAAATGATCAACAGTAACAAATACTCTTTTAACGGCAATTGATCCCCCAGCAATAAATGATCCCCTAGTAACAAATGATCCACAATAATAAATACTCTCCTAACGACAAATACTCTCCTAGCGGCAATTGATTCCTTAGCGGCAAATAATTCACAGTAACAAATACTCTTTTAACGGCAATTGATTCCTTAGCGGGAATTGATCCCCCAGCGATAAATGATCCCCTAGTAACAAATGATCCACAGTAATAAATACTCTCCTAGCGGTAATTGATCCCCCAGTAACAAATAATCTCTAGTGATAAATGATCCTTAACAAAAAATAATTAACAAATAAATATTCTCACGATAATTAATTTTCAGTGATAAATGATCCTTAACAAAAAATTATTAATAATAAATACTTTAACGATTACTAATTTTCAGTGATAAATGGTCTCTAGCGACGAATACTCCCCGGCGACACTTGTTTCCCTTTGACTCGCGCGGTTTTGAAATTGTTTCTTTTTAAATTAATTTTTTTAATTAATTAACATATTAAGATTTTAATTTAATTTATCTATAGAAAAAAACAAAAAAGTAAAAAATTAGATAAATTTTACAAAATCGAAGGAAATGCCGCAGGGGAACACCGTTTTACAATCGATTTTTTTTCACACTGACTTCATTTTTAAATTTCATATAAAAAATATAAATTAAATTTTTCCATTTTTTATCTTTTAGGATTTTACAAAAATTTTCAGGATCATTTGAAAATAAAAAATTAGAATAATTTTGAAAATTCAGATTTTGAAAGATTTTCAAAAATTTATTTTAAAAATTCCAATTTTTTAAATTTTCTAAAATCTTCCAAAATTTCAAAAAAATCAAAAACTTCAAAAAATTTTTTTAAATAACTTTAAAAAATCCAAATTCTAAAATTTTCCAAAACTCAAACAAATTTTAAAAATCCACTTTTACCAGTAATTTTATTCATTACATTTTTCCAAAATTATTAAATTAAAGGAATGAACAGAAAAAAAAAATAAAACCCAAAAAATGCCACAAAAAATCAGGCACAAAAAAAAATTGAAAGAAATACATAATAGATCAAATTTGCGTCACCAGAAATACACGTCAATAACCCTTTGATTATTTCATTTTGCTGATCTTTTATTTTTCAAATTTTGAGCAGAAACATCTTTATCCTTTTTCTGTCGTCTTCTACCTGGTTTAGGACCACCTGGAATAACCGGCAAAGTAGCCAATGGTGGAGGAGCAGGTGCAGGTGCTCCAGGCAATTGAGCAGGAGACAACGCGGTTGGATTTCCAATCAAAGACGGAGGAACACAAATCCCAGAAGATACCGGATCATTAGGTGTATAAGGTGGAGGAGGTTCAATAGGTGGAGCAGATGCTCCTAAAGGTGGTGAAATCAACGGAGGAGCAGAAATATTACCCGGAGTACGATTAGAAACAGGAACAGCATTTGTTTGATTCGGTTGTTGAGATCTCCTTTGTCTATTCTGTCTCGCAGAAGGACCAGCCGATGAAGACGCTTGTTGAGGTCCACCTTGCGAAGTCGCTGCCAATCTAGCATGTCGTCCTCTCCTCAATAACGTTCCCGGATGTCTCAAAGTATCACTCAAATGAGCAGCAGGAGCTTTATTCGGATTCGTACTCGGCGTATGAACAGCACAACACTTAACGAATAAAGCCATAAACAATAATCCTCCAATTCCCATCAAAACAACAGCCCACCAATGTTCCTGAAAAAATTGTTTTCAATTAAAAATTTGTAAAAAAAAACTCAAAAAATCACATAGAAATATTAAGAATTAACCATCTATTTAAAGCAATTGAACAATCAACCAAAAAATATTAAAAATTAATTTCTAACGAAATTCACTCAAAAATTTTCTTCAAATTCACAAAAAAACCCACAAATACTTCTAATATTTCAAAAATTACCAAATTCAAAATGTTTCTAAACATTCTTATCCAAAATCTATCATCAATTTTAAAGCTAAAAAATCCACAAATAATTCCAATATTTCAAAAAACACCAAATCCACAAAAACCTAACATCAATTATAAAAATTTTTTTAAAATTAAAAAAAAACTTACATGTGCCCATTGTGAAACTGTTTTAATTGTTTGTTTATTAAATAATAAATTTTTCAATCTTGCAAGTGGACCATTTGAATCAACACTTCTACATTTTCTAAATATATCACAATAACCTTTATAATTATTACATGGTGATCCTGGATGTAATAATAAACCTGCTTTTCCTTCTCTACCACTTTGATTAAATTTTCCTGCTCTAAATTCAGGTAAATCAAATGATGATTGACATTTACCATTTTTTTCACATGCAAGATGACATAATGTTGCTGGTTTACCTTCTGTTAAAAAACAATCTTTTAATCCAACTTGTGAACATATAGATCCATTACAACTTCCTGATTGACATACTTTTGTCGCATCTTGACACGGTATACCATCTTTTTTCGGTAACGGATCAGGACATTCCGGTCCATTACCATCACAATATTGTTGAAATGTACATTCTGTTTCACTCATACATGATCTTCTTTCATTATATCCATAAAAACTACACGTCAAAGCATTACAACATTGTCCTTCTGATGGCGAACATTTAGCATGTTGTTTTCTTTTACATGCAATTGCTGAATTATATTTACCATTTATTTCATGTGGATTACAACATTGATCTGCCAATAATCCACAATCTTTATCAGAAAATCCACAATCACATTCTTCTCCTGGTTCTTTTATTTGATTACCACAAAATGCTGATGTTCTTTCTTGAAAACAATTTCGTTTTCTTCCATATGTCGCAAGTACTGAATGTTGCGGATTAACCGGTACTTGACTCAATACTTCATACAAAACTAATGAAATATTCTTAACAGAACATGACGAAAATCTAGCATTGTTAATTTTATCTCCTGAAGTCGCAGAAGCAAACATAATAAAATTTCCATCAGGTAAACCAGGTTGACATTCAGCCGGATAATCATGAGGGGATCCAAAATTATGTCCAATTTCATGTGCTAATGTTAATTGCGATACTCTTCCAGGTACTCTATTACCGTAATTAACCAACGTAACAATACCTGTATTCAGCGATCTATAAACCATTCCACGTGATCCTTCATTATATTTCTGATAAATTTGACAAATTCCACCTGCAGTGTTAAAATTCGGTGATGCAACCCATGCAAGTCCAAGAGTTCCTCCAACAAAATCCCTGAATGTCAATGCATATGCCAAACAAAAAGCTGAGTGATTTCTTTGAGAATTCAAGTTCAAAAAATTAGATACATCAACATTCTCTTCACAAAATGGATTATCCGAACCAGCAGTTGGCTGTCCATTAACACATGTTTCTTTTGTATAAATCTAAAATTTACAAAAATCAAAATTTAAAATTGCAAATTTTCAAATCTAAAATTCTTAATTTTTCAAACTTTAAAATTACTATTTTTTAAATCCTAAAATTCCAAATTTTTCAAACTTAAAAATTTCCATTTTCTAAATCACAAATTTTCCAAATTCTAAAATTTCTATAATCCCTTTTTTTGCATTCTAAAATTTCCAAAATTCCAATTATTTCCAAAACTTCTAAAAATTTTTTTTTCAAAAAAGAATAAAAACGTCCTTGAATAACTCCGATTCAATGACGACCGATCAAACCAATCAAATCAATATTCTTTGTCATTTTCGAAATACCCCAGATTTAAATTTCTCAAAAAAAATCCACAACTAACATATCACTATTTTTTGTTAAAATTTAAAAACTTACAGTAGTCCTTTGAATAACAAAATTCAATCCTGTAATTCCACCAAAATTCGTTGATTCATAAATTTGATTTACAGCTTTAATATGATTATAAAATAATGCAACTATTTCTTCTCTTGTTCTTACTGGATCACGATTACCTTCTTTATTAAAAACATGTTCATACAATTTCTGGTCTGCTTGCATATAAATCGAACAAGTTCTTACTGAATATAATTTTTTTCCATTAATATCTTGATAATTCGAAAATTTTAAATTTCTTTTTTCTCTTGGTTTCAATAATTCTTCATTTCTTAATTTCGAATAATTAGTTGTTAATTCATCAAAATACGAATGTCTCGGACTCAAATGAGAAACAAGTTCATCTTTTTGATAATAATCGTTTAAAAACGGTCCTTCTCCAGAATTTTGAATTTCATTCATTTCTTTTCGAACATTTTTCGTTAATCCACATCCATCATGATAATCATCTTCTTCTTCATTTTTAACTTCTCTTTTAGGTCTGTATTTGTCATGATTAATTTTTTCATCATTAAAAATAATCGAATGATAATTTTTCGGTCTATTTTCTGGATCAAAATATCTTGCAGCTTTTTCAATTGTAAAAGAAGTTCCATCACTAAGAACAACATGACCATCAAAAATTCCATCCAAAATAGATCCATAAACATGAGATCCAGGATCATCTAAAATTACAAAATCATTAATCCGTATCCAAAAATCCAAACAAACCTTTGACATAACCTTCAAAAAGAAAATTATCATAACCCAGTTCGTTATGTTCTCCATTAATGTCCAATCGATGATCATCACTAAAAACAGAGTCTTCAGAAACCGGAAATAGTTTCAAATGAAATGTCCGGCCTTGTGATCTGAATTTAATATCCGTTCCTTCATCATTATCCGGATCGACACTTCTCTTCCTTCTGTCAAGAATCGGTCGATAGTTCAATGTTTCGTAATCATCCACATATCTGTTCAGAAACGACCCTAAAAGTAACGAATATTAAAAATACAAAAAAACAATCAAAAACAAACCAAATTCAATAAAAAATCCTGCAAAAATCAGAATGACAAACGTTGTTCGCATTGCGGCTCCCTGAGGTAAGGTACAAAATCTGATATTGTTCAAGTAAAAGTAGAAAGACGACAACCTGGCAGGTTCTCGAAGGCAAAAATGGCAAGAAGAACACTTTAATCTTTCTTAAACAATTACCTCATTCTCGGACCAGCCAGGAAAATCCGTATTTGATCTGAAAGAAAATCCATATATAAAAAAGTAAAAAATTACCAACAAAAACCACGGGAAATTTAATTTAGAAGAAAATCCATATATAAAAAAGTAAAATTATTAATAGAAAAACGCGCAAAATCCAATGTTGGAAGTAATTCATATATCACAAAAAGTAAAATTACCATAAGAAAATTAATGGAAATTTGATCCTGAAGATCTATATAAAGAAAATTAAACTTCGCAAAAGAAAAATCGCGAGAAACTCGATCTGGAGGGAATTCATATATAAAAACAAACATTTCAAACGCCAAAAATCACAAAAAATCCAATTTCAAAGGAAATTTACATACAAAAATTGAAATTTTTAAAGCAACACAATGACAAATTGAATTTTTAAGGAACTTTATATATAAAAATTGGGATTTTTAGAGGAAAAATATTGAATTAAATTTTTAAGAAACATATATAAAAATTGAAAATTTTAAAAGAGAAATCATATTGAATTAAATTTTTAAGAAACATATATAAAAATTGAAAATTTTAAAAGAGAAATCATATTGAATTAAATTTTTAAGAAACATATATAAAAATTGGGATTTTAAAAAGAGAAATCATATTGAATTAGATTTTTAAAGAATTTTATATATAAAAATTGCGGTTTTTAAAGGAAAAATATAGAATTAAATTTTTAGGAAACATTTATAAAAATTAAAAATTTTAAAAGAGAAATCATATAAAATTAGATTTTTAGGAAACATTTATAAATTAAAAATTTTAAAAGAGAAATCATATTGAATTAAATTTTTAAGAAACATATATAAAAATTGAAATTTTAAAAAGAGAAATTACGGCAAGGTCGAAAACAGAAGGTGCCTATGTTTTGACACACGATTGAAAGAATACGTCGGGCAGTGAAAAAAGTCGATCGGTCATCAATAAAATTCACAATGAAACAAGGACAGTTGTTCTATTGACGGTCGTAAAAAGGGCTAAGATTGATGAATTTTAGTTCAAAAAAGGGCAAAACAAAGACGATGCCCCAGGGATTACTCAAGTTTGAAACAAAGGATTTTGGTCAAATGATCAATTACTGAATTTTTTTGAAATGATTCATCCCGATGAAGCGAGTGAGAACATTTCGTGACAAACAAAAAAGGCGGCTTTTTAGGACAAGGTAAAAAATCGATGTATGAGATAAACTAGTCTCACTTTCCTTTGGACCTTTCATAATAGTCAATCGGGGAAGGTTCCAGTGAAAACTGGAAATTTTCTCACACTAGATTTCAGTTTCCAGAATTTGCAAAATCTTGTGGAAGGTTCTAACATTTTCCAAAATATGTAAAACTTCTAAAATCTTCCAGAAGCCAGTGGAAGATTCTCAATCTTCGAAGACAGAAATTTCTAAAATCTCCTAGTTTTTAAAATCCTTCAGGAGTTTCTAGAACTCTGTAAGCAGTTCTGAGATTTCCCAGGACACAGTGAGATTCGAAGGTTCTATAGGAAGTTTCACTCCGGGATTTCAGATATATTCAGAATCTCCCAGAAAATTCCGAAACTTTTGAAGACCTCATAGAAGCTTCTGGGGCCTTCCAGAATCCATTCGAACCTTACAGAACCCCCCAGAATATCGTAGGAGCTTTTTAGAACCTTCCAGAATACAGTAGAAGATCCTAGAACTCAAGATTATTAAAATTTTTTATAAAATTCCAGGAATTCTCGGGACGATTTCGCAATAGTTCCTAAAATGACTTCGAAATCCACATCTGCAGTCTTGAATTCTGAACCTATCTGAAAATTCGGAAAATTTACAAATACGATTTCGAAATAATACTCATTTTAAAAATAATCACTTTTATATAAAACTTATATATCAAGCAAGTCCGAAAAATCAATTCAGCCGGATATTCTATATCGATTGACGAAACAAAGGAGCGCGGTCAGTTAGAAGAAGGAAATTCAATTTTTCGAATTTTCCGCGGACGTAGCCAATGTCCATTCTTCCGAATCGCTCTTGTTCATACAAAAAATCCCCGAAAATAAATACTACAATGGGATAATCAACATCCTACTCTAAAAACGCGAAAAAAAACCGTTTTCAACAAGTTTTAAAAAGTGAAAAATGGCGGTAGTAGATTTTCGTCGATCGACGAAGCAGCAGGAAATAGGCCGACCGACCTGAGTCATTGGATTCTCTGGTCGGACGACGCGCACTGGTCCACTCTCTCGCTCGGGTCCACTTTTCTCTTTCGGGTCGATTTCAAGCAGCTGTTAGCCCGTTCTTCCTTTTTTGGACGACGACAAACGGCTTTGGCCAGTCTGCTGGTCATAAATGACCTAGTTTTGTCCTGAGTGGAAAGTTTTGGTTTTTCTTTGTCTTTTTGTTTTGTCCTAAATGAAATGTTTTTATTTTTCTTTATCCGTATTTTCCCGTTATATTCTGAATAAAAATTCTTCTATTTTTCTTTTTTTATTTTACTTTTCCTTTTTTTGTTTAAGAAATTTTTTTATCCTGAGTGGGAAATTTCTATTTTTCTTTATTTTGCTTCTTAAAACGACCGGAATATCTGATATTTTCAGCACGAGATAGATTAGACTGACCTGAAGGCCGTGGATTACGGTAGATAAGACAATCCGTCCAAAAGACAGGATAAATGAAAAAGACACGTATTGCACGGTTGTACAGTAATGAGCAAAGTTAATTTTAGACTTTTTCGACGTAATTGGAAGGGAAAAGACCAGTTTTAGGCCCGATCTTTCCCTGCCACCATCCAGAGGGGTCTTCACTGATGAGGTCGATGAATTGGCCTTCCCTGAAAGTCAGTTCATCAACGTCCCTGGCGTCGTAGTCGTAGAGTGCCTTGACTTGGGGTTTCTGGACCTTTGGTTTCGGTTTCGGGGCTGGTCTGGGAGCAACAGGAGGGGCTGCCGGATGAACTGCGTTGGATCCATGGAATTTGTGATTGACGACCTGTCTAGGATCGAAGCCATTCTGTTGACGAGAACCTTGATGGACATTCGGAGCAGGAGGATTAAACACTGGGGTCTGATTGTTGAATTGATGAGTAGGGGCCGTTCTCTGAGGTTGACGGTAATTGGTCCTTGAAGTTTCTTCTGTAGGTCTGTACCTCGGTCCTAAAATTGAAAAAAATAAACATTTTCTACAAAATTATCTAGGCAAAAATTCACAGAACTTAAAATTTCCATGAGATTCCAAAAATTTTCAAAACTAATTGGATTCTAGAAAGTTTCGAACATTTCCAAAATCCTGAAAAACTCCAGAATCTTCGGTTAGATTCCAAAAAGTTCCAAAATTTTCAAGATTTTGAAAAATTCCAGAATTTTCTATGATATTCCAAAAATTTTCAAAACTTATTGAATTCTAGAAAGTTTCAAAATTCCCAAGATTTTGAAAAACTCCAGAATTTCATGATTCTTTAAACTTCCAGAATCTTCCATTGGATTTTGGAAGTTTCTAGAAATTTTCAAAGATTCTACTTTTAAAAAAATAAAAAATAAAAATCCGTACTTGTGTTGTTGGGCAATCCAGGGGCTACAGTAACCACCAAAGCTTTTCCTTCTGGTTTCAGATGGACTTCTCCAGGAGTTGCAGGATTGCCATTGAGAAATTTTATTTCTCTCGTTCCGGGATTTCCAAATCCATATTTTTCTTTTTTCAAAATTATCGAAAAATTTCTGGCGAAATTTAATTCAAGTTCTTTTGCGGTTTTTTCCTTGAACCTCTTCGTCAACATCGTCATCAACTCCGTCTTCAAGGGTGTCTCCAGAAGGCTCGTGTACTCTCCTTGAACGTTCAAAACGAAAAAGTCGTCTTGAAAAGGACTAAGTCCGATGAAATTTATCTTTTCCAACGGGATTTGTCTTTTGATTTCTTCGACGATTTTTCCTTTGTTGGGATTTTTTTTCTCGATTGTTCTTCCGACTAAAGTCAGATTTTTCGAAGTCAAAAGTAAATCCAATTTTGTCGTTTTGAATCTTCTGTCGTATTTCGTAACTTTCGCGGCGAAATCTATTCTTTCTCGTTTGCCGGCTATCATCTGGAGATTCGGATTCTGGTCCATGCCCAAGTAATCTCCGACGAAATTCCGATTTAACGAAAATCTTCTTCGTTCTTTTTTTCCGAAAAATAAATCAGAAGCTTGTTCTTTCATTTTCATGTAATGTTTCTTCGCTACGAATTTTTTGAAGGCCTTCTGGAGCACTCTGGCGTAGGCATCGTATTTCCGTTCTCTGGCTTCTTCTAGAAGAAACAAACTTTCCGGATTTTTTATGAAAATTTTTGTTTTTCCAAGTTGGAACTGATCTCGAGAAATGTTCGAACTTCTGCAGATCATCTCACAGCCCTTCCTGACGTCTCCTCGGAAGTTCCTCAAAGGCCAAGTTTCCGGAGACAAAATAGCATATCTCCAGAGAAATTTGTCAAATGCTCTTCTGTAAGCATATCCAGCTCTTCTAACACGAATATTTTCCTTCAATCCAAGATATTTCACTTGATGAAGAACTCTATCACTGTCAAATTCCAAAGCTTTTTTGTTTTCGTTCGGTTTTATGCATCTGACGTAATGAGGCGTGCAGGCCGTCAGGGACTCCACCAGCTTGTTCGCTTGAGTCTGGAATTTGCATATTTTTATTGATTTATTTTTGGATTTTTTTGCATAAATAACACGTTGAAAATTATTTATAATTAAACGCAATCAAGCAGATTCGATCATGTTCAGTTACAAGTGATTTCCGAAATTTGCATAATTTTTAAAAACTTAAAAAAAGTCAAAATTATTTTGTAAAAAAATTCATATATGAATTCTACAGTATACAATTGACTAAGAAATTATATAAAATTACGGAATATATACAGTAAAAAATTAAAAATATTATTTATCGTAATTTTACCCATATAAACACGAACTTATGCACGAAAAAAATTTGCAAAAAGTTGGTCGAGATCCGCGGTGCTTATATGCGTAAAATTAGGGTACTTTCACAGATGCTGAAAATCACTTGTAACCGGACCCAACGGAACTTGCTCAATCAGGCTCCGGTTACAAGTGATTTCCAGCACCTGTGAACACGAGCAGAACTGTCGATTTTCGAACTGATTTCAGATCGAAGTTGGACTAACTCGAGTTCGAAAATCGAAAAAATCGACTTCAAGCCGAAGCATATTTAACTCGAATTAGTTAAAAACCGATTAGAATTGAAATTATTCGATTAGTTCGAATTTGAATTTTTCCATTTCCAAAGTAGAATAGAATTAATTTTAATTAGGATCTTTGAAAATTAGAACTCTTAGGTTTAAAATTGATTTTTTCGATTTTTAAATTAAAATTAGTCAAAAACCGATTAAAATTCGGTCCGAAATTCGACGGTTTTGAACGTGGACCAACTTCTGCTATGAAGTCCTCGAAGAGGGTACGGTAATATTCCATATGAGACTCTGATTGGCGCGCAAAAAAATATTCAAAAATTTTTCGTTTTAGGTTATTCATTAATATACTTTTGTCGGATTTACATATTTTAGATGAATTTTTATTTTTATTTTTTAAAAATAAACTTACTCTAATTTTCGTGCTGGCACTTGTGGGCTTCGCTTTGGCCCCTCCGGCATTGATTTTTTCAGGAAATAAATTTCTCAAAAAATTATTGTTACTTCCTTGCATCAGTTGGATCAAATCAGGATACAGTACATCTCTGTTTTTATCGCAAAATCCATCGATTTGATACATGACGTCACCTGCATAATGTTTAATTATGAAACTTTCGGCTCCAGTACTGTAATGTTCATGACCACCAAATTGTTGATTTAATTTTACCAAAAATCTATGATCAACACCTTCACTTTGGCCGTGGATCTGAGCACAAATATCGTCTAATTGGCACATAATGCCTGGGGGTCTTTTGGATTCTATCAAATCACAGACGATTTTGTTGTTAAAGTACTCAATCGGGGTCCACTGGATGCCCTCGGCAACGTATTCTTCCTGTTCGGATTTCAAGGTCAATTCTATAAAAATTTGTTGAAGTTTTTCGTTGACAAAATTGATGCAAAATTGTTCAAAACCATTGTGATCAAAAATTTCGAATCCATAAATATCCAGAATCCCAATTGAGAGGTTTCTGGAGGACGAATTAGGAATATTCAAGGCCTGATTCACGGTTTCCACCAGAAAATCGAACATTCTAGAGTACAGGGCTTTCGAAAGGGCGTCCTTGGTGTAGATCGCCTGTTCCACGTTATGCGTGACGTCAATTTCCTCCGTTTTCGTTCCCCATCTGCCTTCCATTTTTCTAGAAATCAATTTCTCCTTCAGATTCTCTGCAGAAAGTCCAAGAAGATAAGCAGGGAACTTCAAAACTGAAAATCCTCGATATATAAAAATTTAAAATTTTTCATATATAAAAATTGAAAATTCTCGATATATAGAAATTTAAAATTTTTCATATATAAAAACTTTAAGTTTTTCGATATATAAAAACTTTAAGTTTTTCATATATAAAAACTAAAAATTTTCGATATATAAAAAATGAAAACTTCCGATATATAAAAACTTAAAATTTTTCATATATGGAAACTTTGGATTTTTGTTACGTGAAAATTGAAAGTTTTTAATATATGAAAATTCGAAACTTTTGATTTATGAAATTTAAAATTCTTAAAACTTACATTCTTCGTCCTGGATGGCTGCGTAGTTTCCTTCTTCGACGAAATTAATGTTTCCGATGTGGAGAATGGCGGAGACTAATTTTAGAATTTCGAATTTCGTCGTATCGTCGATTCCGACGACCTGCATGGCTTGGAGAGTTTCAAAGTATTCCTTAGCGTCATCTGTTCCTTCAGCCCTGTGGCAAGAGCTCTTATTGAGGTAAGTAAAGTAATCGATCGAAGATATTCCAAGGGTTTCTAAATTTTCCCAATTACACAGAGTTACAATTTCGTAAATTTTTTGAATTTTTCCAGAATTTTTGAAATTTCTAAAATCTGAAATTTTTATAATCTTTGGAATTTTTAGAATTTTCCAAAATTTTGGATTTTCTAGAATCTTCCAGAATCCTAAAAATTCCTAGAATTTTACAATCTTCCAGAATTATAAAAATTTTTAGAATTTTAAGATGTTTCAGAATCCTAAAAATTTCTAGAATCTTAAAATCTTTCAGAATCCTAAAAATTCCTAGAATTTTAAAATCTTTCAATCATAAAAATTCCTAGAATCTTAAAATCTTTCAATCCTAAAAATTCCTAGAATTTTAAAATCTTTCAGAATCCTAAAAATTTTTAAAATTTTCCAGAATCTACAAGATTCCATGTTTAAAATTTTATAAAATTTAAAATCTTTTAGAATTTCGTAAAATTTACAATCAACATCTGAAATTCAAAATTCTGGAAGTTTCTAGATTCTAGGAATTTTTTCGTAATAAAAATTAATTTTCAATTTTAAAATTAATGTAATTTTTAATTTAAAAAACCTCTTGTGTGGGAATCAGCCCCGGCCAGAAGCTGATAAAAAATGTGAAAATTGCGTTCTCCTGGACCCAAATTCACGACTCTGCTTTTTTCGAGAAGAAAATTCGAAATTCTGCCTCCTATAGGTTCTCCACCTGCTCCAAAAACAATTTCTACGTATTTTCCGAATCTGGAACTGTTCCAATTTCTCAAAGTCGCGGAATTTCCGAAACTTTCCAAAAGAGGATTGGATTTGATAATCACATCTTTCACGTGCTGGACTTTGTGAGATCCTCCGGAAATTTTCGCGATGTAATTCATTATATATTTAGCATTCTAAAAATACATAATTAACAAAATTCAAAAATTCTTATAATATTTAAGTTTTCAAAGATCCTAAGAGGAATTTGAAAAAAAATAAAATCTGGGAAAAAGATAGGATGGAAGAAATCCAGAAGGAGATTTGGGAAATGGAAAAAGTCTAGGAGGAAAAAATTTAGGAAAGAAGGAAGAGATTTGGATGAGAAGAAAAAATTATAGAAAAAGAAAAAAATGAGAGAGAGAGAAGATGAAGAAATCAGCGATAAAGAAGATGCAGGAAAATTAGAGAAAAAAAGGAAAAATGAGAGAGAAAGAAAAAATGAGAGAGAGGAGAAAGAAATTAGAGAAAGAAAAATAACTGAGAGAGAAAGAAAAAATGAGAGATAGAAGAAACTAAAGAGAGAGAAAAAATGGGAGAGAGAGAAGAAATTAGAGAAAGAAAAAATGAGAGAGAGATAAGAAATTAGAGGGAGAAGAAAATATAAGAAGGAGATTTGGGAAAAAGTTAAAAAACTTGAGAAAATAACTTTAAGAAAGAAAATAAAAATTAGAATAGACACAAAGAATCCGAGAAAAAAGTAAAAAATCCCTCTAACTTTTTTTGGAATCAGAAAATTTACATAATTTAAAAAAGTTAACATACCACGGTTTTTCCGGCTCCAGATTCACCAGATATGATGACACAATGGGATTCGGCATCGATCATCATGTTTCTGTACATGTCGTCTGCCAGAGCGTAGATGTGCGGTGGATTCTCGTACTGAGCGGCTCCTTGGTACATCTCCATGTCCTTCTCGGTGAAGTATGGCATTTCTTTGAACGGATTTACTGAGATCAATACTGGTCCGATATACGTCTAAACACGAAAAATAAACAAATCCATTTTTGAAAATACTGATTTCAAAAAAGACAATTTGGAATCAGTTGTGACTGAACGTAATCGACTTATAAGAATTTTTAATTACGGTATTCATATGTTGGATTCTGAGAACGACCGACGGTAAAATTGCAATTTAATGAAAATTTGATCCTAATCGAGCACAATCGACGTTTTCAGACTGCTTTTTTTTTCTAATTAAAAAATCATAAACATGTTTATTGTGCTCGATTAAAAATAACTTTTTTGAATTACAATTTTACTGTCGATCGTTCTCAGAATCCAACATATGAATACCGTAATTAAAAATTCTTATACGTCGATTACACTCAGTCACAACTGATTCCAAATTGTCTGGGAAGTAATTTTGGAAATTTTCCATTTGAGGATTAAGCGACATTTCTGTCCCAAAGTTTATATTCCAATTTTAGAGCTGGAACTGAACAAAAAGCACTTATAACAGGGTAATCGGATCTATAGATTCTGAATCTAAAATCAGAATTAAAAGTTAACTTTCAGAATCTAGGATTTTGAAGACTCATTTCGGAATTTTTTAAATATTTTTAAAATTCTGCAAAAAGCACTTTTAATACAGTAATACAGTAATAAATTTAAAATTTAAAATCATAATTAAAAGTTAACTTTCAGAATCCAGGATTCTAAAGACTCATTTCGGATTTTGATTTCGGAATTTTTTAAACATTTTTGAAATTTTGCAAAAAACACTTATAATACAGTAATACAGTAATAAATTTAAAATCAGAATCAATACTCAACTTTCAGAATCTAGGATTCTGAAGACTTATTTTGGATTTTAAAGATAATTGAAAATTTTATATAAAAACTTTATTTAAAAAACCAAAATTTATTTAAAATCATTTTTAAAATACTGTATATCGAATGTAAAATTATTTAAAATCATTTTTCGTTTTTAATTTTTACTGATTTTAAAAATATTAAAATTGATTAAAAATAAAAAAATTTTAAATAGTTTTGAACAGAAATTTTTTTCTTTTTAAAAATAATTCAAAATTGTTTTTATAAATGAATAAAACTTACAAAAATGGCTTTACTGGCAAGTCTCTTCTTCAGGTTGTCGACGATGGAAGACTCGTTGAGTTGACGAAGGAGGACCATGTCGTCAACCCCCACCTGCTGGACATTCACATTCGACTGCCAATGGAATGGCTAAAAAATAAAAAAAATTTAAAAATAAAAAAATTTAAAAAATAAAAAAATTTAAAAACAAAAAATTTAAAAAATTTTTTAAATTGAAAAAAAAATTAAAAATTGAAATTTTTTAACTTAAAAAAAGTCGAAAATTAAAGTTTTTTAATTCGAAAAAAAATTTAAATTTATATTTTTGAAATTTTTTAATTTAAAAATTTTTTATTCTTACCATTTTTGATTTATTTAGAAATATTTAATCCAAAAAATAAAATTCGGCAGTTCTGAGCTCAGGGCTGAAAAAAATTAAATTAAAATTAAATTAAAATTTTTAGAATTTATTTAAAAATAAATTTGACTTTGAAGAAAAAAAATAAAAAATTAATCAAAAATCGATTCGACATTAATCGACCCAAGTTGGGCGGACAAAAAAGAAAATCATGACTCATTTCTTACGTATATAAAAATCAGTCTTTGATGAACAAAAAACAATAAAAATATAATTTTGACAAATATTCAAAAATTATAATTTTATAAAAATTAAAAATTGATTTTTTTACGAAATTTTCCCGACACGAATTTCTTAGAAAATTGGAAAAATTCTAGGTTTTGTGATATTCTGGAAAATTCTAATTATAATTTTATAAAAATTAAAAATTGATTTTTTTACGAAATTTTCTCGACACGAATTTCTTAGAAAATTCTGAAAAATTAAGAATTCAGAAGTTTTCACAAAATTCTGAAAAATTCTAGATTTTGAAAAATTCTAATTATATTTTTATAAAAATTGAAAATTAATTTTTTTTATAAAATTTTCTCGACACGAATTTCTCGGAAAATTAAACAAAATTAAGAATTCAGAAATTTCCACAAAATTCTGGAAAATTCTAATTATATTTCTATAAAAATTAAAAATTAATTTTTTTATAAAATTTTATCGACGCGAATTTCTTAGAAAATTTGACGATTGAGAAGTTTTTGTATGATTTTGGAGAATTCTGTAAATTTAAAAAAATAGCTCATGTTGAAATCTAGACCTTAAGTTATAGTCATTTCGCAAAAAGAACCGAATTTAGGATGAATCATCCAAAAAAACAAGCAAAACGTATCTCATACGAGACAACGAAAAATGACGCACATTCAGGACTAACCAAGAAATCCGTCCTATATATCAAAATCACTTTGTTTGCTTATAGAACCGTTTCTATATGTGACGAATAAGCACTCCATTGGAAGTTTTCGGAACGATGAATCTGAATTTTGGGTGGGAGTGTTTCAGACGAAACAAGGATGGAAGACAAAGTTTGAAATTGCAACTTATGTCCATGATATATCGAATTTCTTCGATTAGCATTCAACTATGATAAATGAGTATTCAATGCGTAGGTTTAGAAAGATCGATTATGATTTCAATACATAGAACCTCAAACAAAGCAGAATTGGGAGATGTAGGATGTTAAACATTGTAATTCGCACACATATATAATATCGAATTTCTTCTTTCGATTAGCATTCAACTATAATAAATGAGTATTCAATGCGTAGATTTAGAAAGATCGATTATGATTTCAATACATAGAACCTCAAACAAAGCAGAATTGGGAGATGTAGGATGTTAAACATTGTAATTCGCACACATATATAATATCGAATTTCTTCTTTCGATTAGCATTCAACTATGATAAATGAGTATTCAATGCGTAGATTTAGAAAGATCGATTATGATTTCAATACATAGAACCTCAAACAAAGCAGAATTGGGGAGATGTAGGGTGTTAAACATTGTAATTCGCATACATATATAATATCGAATTTTCTCTGTGAATTTACTTTTAAACTTAATAAACAAGTATTCAGCATGTGGATTTAGACATACTGATTCTGATTATGATAACTAAATACTTTGAAAGAAAAAACAGTAGAAGTTATAGGACCTTAAAAATTGCAAATTTTATCTGTTCTATATATCGAGTTCTGCAATTTCATAGATCCATTTCTATATCTAGCAAGTGGGAACTCAACTTGTAGCTCTCAGAACGCTGATTCTGAATTTGATATATAAATACTTCAGAAGAATCAATATCAGAAGATATAAGGTCTTAAAGATTACAACTTTCATACACCACTTCCTTAGATCCAGATTCTGACGATTATTCTCGAATAATTCAAAATCTAATTCTTGATTTGACAATATTTTTGCAAAAAAGTTTTAATTAACCTAAATTTTGCAGCTAGATTCGGTTCGAGAGCTCCCGAAGGAACCTTTCGTCCTGTATATCGGACTTTGTCTGTTCGTAAATTTGTAGAACCTCCGTAAGATTCGACAAATGAGGACTCAATTGGTAGCTCTTGTGACATTGCTACCAAATACACTTCATAAATCCTTCAAATGAAGTAGCGTTAGAAGATAAAAGATCCTAAAGGTTGTAATTTGTATGAATCTTATACATCGACCTGACTTTAGAAATTTCTTTCTAAACCTGACCTATAAGTATTTATTTTATAATTTTTGAAAAGTGGATCTTAGTGATAATGTCTGAATATTTCAAGAAAGAAAGAATAAAGAGTTACAAGATCCTAAAAGTTGTAATTTGTATGAATCTTATACATCGTTTTGACTTTAGAAATTTCTTTCTAAATCTGACCTATGAGTATTTATTTTACAGCTCTCAAAAGGCGGATCTTAGTGATAATGTCTGAATATTTCAAGAAAGAAAGAATAAAGAGTTACAAGATCCTAAAGGTTGTAATTTATATGAATCTTATACATCGACCTGACTTTAGAAATTTCTTTCTAAACCTAACCTATAAGTATTTATTTTATAATTTTTGAAAGGCGGATCTTAGTGATAATATCTGAATATTAAAAAAATCAAAATAAAAAATTATAAGACTTTGAAGATAGTAACTTACAAATACAGTTTCATCAAACACAAATTTTAAACATAATTTTTAATTCTTAATTGTTTTTAGGAAGAAATAGTCACAATCGATTTATTTTTGAAATTTTATTAATTTTAATCCTCTAAGAAGATCATTTTTTCCGAAAAAAATTTTTTTGATCAAATGTCAGAAAGCGTCAGTCAGGGTCATCTGGCGTTTAAAAATAAAATCAATAATAATTTATAAAAATCAAAACAAATGTGGAAGAAATTGGAACAAGTCAATCCAGGATTTCTGGAAGAAGGATAATGAGGCCGAAAAATGACCATTGTGAACCTCAACTCCGGGTTCTAGATCCAGAAATTGAAGAAAAAATTCGAAATTAGGATTTTTTTTAAATTTAAAATAACTATAAAAATAATAAACAATATATAAAATCATAAAAAATATAAAAAATATAAAAAATATAAAAAATATTAAAATTATTAAAAATATTAAAAATATTAAAAATGTAAAAATATTAAAAATATTAAAAATATTAAAATTATAAAAAATATTAAAAATATTAAAAATATTAAAAATTTAAAAATTTAAAAATTTAAAAATTTAAAAATTTAAAAATTTAAAAATTTAAAAATTTAAAAATTTAAAAATTTAAAAATTTAAAAATTTAAAAATTTAAAAATTTAAAATTTAAATTACGAATTTTTAGAAATTTTACATCATATAAAATTTTAAAAATTTAAAACAACAAATTTCAAAGATCTTAAAAAATTAATTTTTTATTTTTTAAAATAAAAATTGATTATTGGAAAAAATAAAATTTATTTTTACATCGAAAGTCAGACAATCAGCTAGTCACGAATCCGAGAGACCTTCACTGATAAAAAAGTCAAAAAAAAAATTTTTCTGGATCGATAATAATAATCGAAAAAGTTTCTGAAAAAAGTTAAACTTTAAGGATTATCGGAACTCATCGGATTTAGAGAGTCCCCGAGTCAGAAAACAGCCCCAGGGCCTGACCGTTTTGTCCACTTTCCGACATCCGAGGAACGGTCCAAATCAGGAATTCCGAACTGGTTGGATTTTGAATAAAAGTGGATTCGGAAGGAGGAGGGCTGATCCAGGTCACGGCAACCTCGAAGACCGATCGATTCCATTTTTTTGAAGTTATTCAGAAGACAAAAAATGACTCAAATTACCGTACTATTTAAAAAACACAAATTTTCGATGAAATTCAAAAAAATTTCCCGATAAATTTTTTTTTCAAATATAAAATTTCATTATTTTCGATTTTCAGTTTTAGGAAATTTGAATAGTATACTGTAGGTCCGGAATCACGTTTTTATAAAAAATAAAAAATAAAATTCAAAAAATTTTCGGTACGAAATTTTAGAATTTTCTAATTAAAATTAAAATTGAAAAAATTATTTTTTACAAAATTCTGGAAGATTCTGAAGTTAATATTTTATAAAAAATACAAAAATACAAAATTTTAAAAACTTTAAAAATGAATTTTTTTAAATTTTTTAATTAAAACCGAAAATTAAAAAAATTAATTTTTATAATTTTAAAAAATTTCAAAAATATCTAATTTTAAAGTTATTATTTAAAAAAAAATACAAAATTTAAAAATTTTTAAAAATGAATTTTTTCAATTTTTCAATTAAAACCGAAAATTTAAAAAAAATTAATTTTCACGTTTTTCTTGAAAATCCTAAAAACACAGGATTCCGAAATTGTTCTAGAATTTTGTATAATTTTTTTTCTGAAAAATCGCGAGAAAGAGGTTGAAAAAGAATTATTTTGTTCGTTATAAAAATTTCAGTCATTTCGTTCAAAAAAAATGTTGACTCAAATGAGTGGGAGAATTTGGATCCGGAAAAACACGATTTTCGAGGACAAACATGAATCGATAAATCTTCTAAAATACGATCCAAGATTACTCAAGATTCAAGATTCAAAAAATTCAAGATTCAAGATTTAAAATTTAAAATTCAAAATTCAAAAAATTCAAAATTTAAAAAATTCAGAATTCAAAAAATTCAAGATTTAAGATTCAAGATTCAAGATTCAAAATTTAAAATTTAAAATTTAAAATTCAAAATTTAAAATTTAAAATTCAAAATTCAAAATTTAAAATTTAAAAAATTCAAAATTCAAAAAACTCAAGATTCAAAAAACTTAAGATTCAAAACTCAAAAAATTCAAGATTCAAAATTCAGAATTCGAAACTCAAGATTGAAGATTCGATCGATGAAGATCTCGCTGAATATGGAATAAATCAGAGAACCATCTGGCTGTCTATCCCGCGCGAGCCGGAGGGACCGTCATTTTCCTTTTTCTTCGTTCATCCGTTTCGTTTTTGCATAACACACCTCGAAAAGCAAACAGTTGAGAAAATCGAGAAGACAATGTTGTCAAAATTCTGAGTGTCCGACACTTGTCCCGATGACTATTCGGAAAATTCCCTTTCCTGACACGAAAACTACTACTGTTTACAGTATTTTTGTTTCATTGTTGCTTTTTAAGTGAATGAAAAAAATCAAGTTCGAATTTTTTCAAAATATTTTTCGTTCCAGATCATTTTCAAAGGATTTTTTAATTTTCCGTTCGGGACCATTTTTTAAAACTTTTCCGTTCGGGACCATTTTTAATCATTTTTATAATTTTCCGTTCGGGATCATTTTTAATCATTTTTAAAATCTTTTCCGTTCGGGACTATTTTTAATGATTTCTTAAAACTTTTCTGTTCGGGAGCATTTTTTAAAATTTTTTTCATTTAAAATCATTTTTAATTATTTTTTAAAACTTTTCTGTTCGGGATCATTTTTAAAGAATTTCAAAAACTTTTTTAAACATTTTTTAAAAATTGGATTATTTTTAAAATCATTTTATACTTCAATTTCTACTAATTCTAAAAATACAAAAATAAACGAAAAATGGAATTTTAAATAAAAATAAAAAAATTAAATTTTTTTAAATGGTCTTTGATGAAAAATATTTTTTTATTTCTATTTTTTATTTTTTACATAAATTTTTTAATTTTCGTTAATTTTAAAAATATAAGTTATTTTTTAAAAATGATAAATTTAAACAAATTTGGTTTTGAACAGAAAATATTTTTTTTTTGTAATTTTATTTTTTATTTTTTACATAAATTTTTTAATTTTCGTTTATTTTAAAAATATAAGTTATTTTTTAAAAATGATAAATTTAAAAAAAATTAATTTTCTAAAATGGTCCTGAGTGAAAATTTTTTTCTTTTTAAAACTAATTTCAAATTTATATATATATTTCTGTTTTTATTAATTTCAAAAAATATAAAAATTACGAAAATAAAATTTTAAAAAAAATAATTTTCTAAAATGGTCCCGAGCGGAAAATTTTAAAAATAATTCAAATTTTTTTAGTTTTTTCAAAAAAAAAAGAAAAATACGAAAAATTTTATGGTTGATTTATTTTTAAAAATGTTTGAAAAAATTTTGGAACTAAAATCGGACTCGAACGACTTCAACACCGGAAATTTTCGAATTTAAATTAAAAAATCAATAAAAACAGTTAAAATAGAAATCGAAAAAACCGAATTTTAAATTTATTTCACAATTACTAAGAAATCAAAGATTTTCCAATATGGCTACAGTATGCCAATTTACAAAGTAATTATTTTTAGAATGTTTTTGAATTTTTTATTTTTTAAATTTTTATTAATTTCTAAATTTTTTAAATTTATTAATTTTTAAAATTTATTAATTTTAAAATTTTTTTATTTTTATTTTTTATTTTTTATTTTTTTTAAATTTTTTTTATTTTTATTTTTTTTAATACAATTTAAAACGAATTAAATGTTTTTAGAATTTTATAAAATAAAATCCAATTTCGTAATTTCGGGTCCTAACTGGAAAAGTTGGAAATTTATGCCTAAGATTCTTTTGGAATTTTTTGAAATATTTTTGGTTTTTTAAATAATATGATTTATTTCTTCTTCATGGACCCCATTTTTGTGGAAAGACGGTCCCTCGTCAGAATCGGCTGCCAGAATCGGCCCGGGGAGCTCTGGAACAGGTTGTTTTTTTCGCATTTCCCGATTTTTCTCAAAAATTTTCATTTTTCAAATGTCGTCCAATATTGGGCGTATTTTGATTGATTGTAAAAATAAAAAATTAATCTTAATTAATTGTTCTCAAAATTGTCAAAATTATTTAATTTTGAAAAAAATATTTATTTTAAAAATGAAAAATTTGATTAAATAAAAGTTTCTTTTTCTGGAGAAACTTGTCACGGAACGTCAAATCCCACAGCGAAAGTCCTTGATTAATACAAAGAACTTGTTTTTTTAGGTGTAAGTAGGAATTTGTGCAATAACAAGAAAGTAAAAAGATGAATATCGTTGAATGTGAATTTTACTCTCACCAAGAATGTTTTTTTATGAGAATGACGAAATAGTTCTTTTTTAGGTAAAAATAAGGATTTATGCAGTAATAAAAAATTGTATAATTGAATGTGAATTTTACTCTCACCAAGAATGTTTTTTACGACCATGACGAAATAGTTCTTTTTTAAGTAAAAATAAGGATTTATGCAGTAATAAAAAATTGATGTAATTAAATGTGAACTTGACTCTCAGCACGAATGTTTTTGATTAGAATGACGAAATAGTTCTTTTTTAGGTAAAAATAAGGATTTATGCAGTAATAAAAAATTGTATAATTGAATATGAACTTGACTCTCACCAAGAATGTTTTTGATTAGAATGACGAAATAGTTCTTTTTTAGGTAAAAGTAGGAATTTATGCAGTAATAAAAAATTGATGTAATTGAATGTGAACTTGACTCTCACCAAGAATGTTTTTTACGACCATGACGAAATAGTTTTTTTTAGGTAAAAATAAAACAATTTATGCAGTAATAAAAAGTAAAACAAAAATCAATGTGAATTTTAGTCTCGCCGCGAACGTTTTTGACAAGTTGATGAAATTTTTATTTTTAGTCATGAGTGGAAATTGCGTAATCATAAAAAAGTAGTTTTTTAGAGTATAAACTCCCACCACGAAAGTCCCTG
This sequence comes from Halicephalobus mephisto, assembly GCA_009193035.1. NCBI lineage: Eukaryota > Metazoa > Nematoda > Chromadorea > Rhabditida > Panagrolaimidae > Halicephalobus > Halicephalobus mephisto. The sequence continues at coordinate 102,703 of SWDT01000182.1, read as the reverse complement.
AGGAGCACGAAAAACTTGTTTTTCAAGTACAAGTAAAGTTTACGTAGTAAAAAAACTTTGTTGAATGTAACTCTCACCACGAAATTCCCTGATGAATATGACGAAGTAATTTTTTCACGTAAAAGTAAACATTTCTGTAATTATAAAAAATAAAAAGATGTTTTAAAACTTGAACTCTCACAGCGAAAATTCCTCAATTGTTACGAAATAATTACTTTTAAATAAAAATAAAAATAAAAACTTTTGAAATTATAAAAAATAAAAAGATGTTTTAAAACATGAACTCTCACGGCGAAAATTCCTCAACTGTTACGAAATAATTACTTTCAAATAAAAATAAAAACTTCTGAAATTATAAAAAATAAAAAAATGTTTTAAAACATGAACTCTCACCGCGAAAATTCCTCAATTGTTATGAAATTATTTTTCCTCATTTTTGACTAAAATTTTGCCCCAAAAATTACTGAAGATATTTAACAATCCAATATGTGAATTCTTGACAATGTTGAGTTTATTTTTATTTTTAACTTTTTGACATTTGCAGAGGACGTTTATTTTGAAATAAAGTTTCCATAAAAAATCCAATCGAGGATTGTAGAAAATCTTGGATCATTTCTTAACTTCAGTGCCAAAATCTATGAAACGGTCGATATTAAAATCAAAGTCAAATCTGCACTTTGCCTGCAACATTTGGACAAGTCGGTCAATATCATATCTGCACTTTGCTTGCAACATTTGGACAAGCTAATCAAAATAAAATCCGCACCTTGCTTGCAACATTTAAGCAAGCCGGTCAATATCAAATCCGCACCTTGCCTGCAATATTTGAGCAAGCTAATCAAAATAAAATCCGCACCTTGCTTGCAACATTTAAGCAAGTTGGTCAACATTAAAGTTAAAAATCAAAAATAAAATCCGCACCTTGCCTGCAATATTTGAGCAACTCAGTCAATATTGAAGTCAAAAATCAAAAATAAAATTCGCACCTTGCTTGCAACATTTTGACAGATTAGTTATTACTTTTATATTTAAATTTATGAAAACTTCAAAACAGAAATAAAATTTGCAGTTTGCTTGCAATATGTCGGCAAATTGATGTACTCAATTGTCGTGTGGAAATTGAATTTGACTTTGATTTTGATGTGGAGTGCTTTGTGGACCCCGACAGGACGAAATTGAAGCAAGTTGAAGGTTCTTTGACGAAGCACAAAACGTTGCCGAAACTTCCTGGAGGAAGTAATTTAAGTTTGTTCTTAGTTCAGGATTCAGACTCGAGGGGATTTGGAGGTGGACTCCGGAAATGTCCCGATTTCCGGATTCTGAAAACAATCTTCGAAAAGTGGATACGATTTCAAAATTCGAATCCCTTTTTTGGAATAGTGACTAAAAACGACGAAAATAGTCACTATCCATTTTCAGCAACTGACATCAAACGACCTCGTTGACCTTCCAAGGCTTCATTTCATCTTTCATGTCCTTTCTCTGTCCCTAAGTACACTTCCGACTTTGGAAATTTTGCAATCAATCCAGCCACGCAATTTTGGAAATAAAATTCTATAAAAATGATCCTGACAAGAAAGTTTAGGTTTTTCCACTTGAGACCGAAAAGCTTATTTTAGAAAACTTTATATAATTTTAAAAAACAAAAATATTTATAATAAAATTCTATAAAAATGGTCCTGACACGAAAGTTTAGAATTTTCCACTTGAGACCGAAACGCTTATTTTAGAAAACTTTAATTATTTAATTTTTAAAAAAAATATTTATAATAAAATTCTATAAAAATGGTCCTGACACGAAAGTTTAGAATTTTCCACTTGAGACCGAAAAGTTTATTTTAGAAAACTTTATATAATTTTAAAAAACAAAAATATTTATAATGAAATTCTATAAAAATGGTCCTGACAAGAAATTTTAGATTTTTCCACTTGGAATCAGAAATTGTAAAATTTTACTTTTATTTTATTTTAGAAAACTTTAATGACGTAATTTTTGGAAATAAAATTCTACAAAAATGGTCCTGACACGAATTTTCAGAATTTTATTTTTATTTTAGAAAATTTCAATTTTATAATTTTAAAAAACAAAAATATTCATGACGAAACACTAAAGTGGTCTCGACGGGAATTTTTGAAAAGTTTGCGATCGAGACCAAAGATCGAAAATCGATGTTTACGTGTTTTTTCGAACGTCGAAAAATATTTAACACCCTGAATCATATTACCATGAAAAAAAAAACGGAAATGTTTGTCAACAATTGTTTCAACACGAATTTTGAAATTTTTCCTGTTAAGACCAGAATTGAACAATTTTACATTTTTGAGTTTTTTAATTTAAAAATTTCCATCAGATTCTGAATCATTTCATCATGAAAAAAAAAAAATATTTTTCACTAAATTTAAAAATTCGTGGTGAGACAACTTTTTTAAAAGTTTTCCAGTTAAGACCGAAATTATAAATTTTTTACTTTTTGTGATTCTGAAGGTATTTAGTGAATTCTGAATCCTACTATTACAAAATAGGAAATATTTTCCACTAAATTAAAAAAAATTATCTCACTACGAATTTTCTAAATTTTCCGGTTAAGACCGAAATTATAAATTTTTTATTTTTTGTGATTCTGAAGGTATTTAGTGAATTCTGAATCCTATTATTTCGAAATAGGAAATATTTTTCACCGAATTTAAAAAAAATTATCTCACCACGAATTTTCTAAATTTTCCGGTTAAGACCGAAGATTCTAGATTTTTTGTTTATGTTTCTTCAAGGTTCTGAAAGTACTCAACAACATCTGAGTCCTATTATTCTAAAACCGGAAATGTTATCAAGTTTCAAAAAATTTGTCTTGAAAAGAATTTTCGAAATTTTGCAGTTAAGACCGAAAATTTCGTAATTTTTTTATTTTTTTTTTATTTTTATTTTTATTTTTTTGTGATTTTAAAAGTATTCAACAAATTCTGAAAATTCCGGAATTTTATATGATGTTCCATTATGAAAAACCGTAAATAAGGAATCTCGCCAAAGGCAAACTGCTTTGTTGGTCTTTGTAAATTTTTAATTTGGGAATCTCGACGGGCCTAAAATTCAGGTCTAGAGGCATTTCAGTCCATATTTTATTTGGCATTGAAGAAAAAAGCCAGTCCCCATATTTTCAGCGAAAAGTCCCCTTGTCAAATTTTCGCAAAAAGCCCCGTTTGTCTGCTTCCTCGCCAGCTGACTGTCGCACAACCAATTTTCATCTCGCAAAACAATCAATGAACTGGAATAAAAACTGGTTAAAGACTGCGGAAAATAAAGAGATAACAGACAAATAAGAAACTAGTTGTTAGAGATTGAGAAAAGTAAAGAGACGACGGACGAATATAGAAATTAGTTAGAGACTGCGGAAAATAAAGAGACGACAGACGAATAAGAAAGTAATTGTTAGAGATTGAGAAAAATAAAGAGACGACAGACAAATATAGAAACAAGTTGTTAAAGATTGGAAAAATAAAGAGACAACAAACGAATATAGAAATTAGTTAGAGATTACGAAAAATAAAGAGACGACAGACAACTATAGAAATTAGTTAGAGATTGAGAAAAATAAAGAGACGACAGACAGATATAGAAATTAGTTAGAGATTGAGAGAAATAAAGAGACGACAGATAAGTATGTTTGTTTGGAATACATTTGGCCTTGCGTCATTCCTAAATGGATCAATTGTTCCAGAAAACTTGTACTTTTATGAAAAGTTTCAATTTCCTCTTTTATAAAAATATTTGAAAATCAAAAATGAGTTTTTCACAGAAATATCTCAAAAGAAATTTTCAGAAAATTTCGTCATCTTATGAAAAATTTTAAATTAATTTTTTTTATTTTTTAAAAATTAATTTTCTTATAAAAATGTCTCGAAAGGAATTCTAAGAAAGTCTTCGAAAATTTGAAAAATTTCATTTTATGTAAAAAATCGGAAATTAATTTTTTTATGGATTTTTTTGAATTTCTTAAATATTAAAAAAAAGTTAATTTTTTTGACACTGATTTTAGGACTTTTTAGATATTTAAAAAAGTTAATTTTTTATGAAAATTTTTTACATGAATTTTTTGAATTTCTTAAATATTTAAAAAAGTTAATTTTTAATGGAATTTTCTCAACACGAATTTTATAACTTTTTAGATATTTAAAAAAAATTAATTTTTTACATGAATTTTAGGATTTTTTAGATATTTAAAAAAAATTAATTTTTTACATGAATTTTAGGACTTTTTAGATATTAAAAAAAATTAATTTTTTACATGAATTTTATAACTTTTTAGATATTTAAAAAAATTAATTTTTTATGAAATTCTCTCGACACGAAATTTAGGACTTTTTAAAAATCCTAGAAATTACGTCATGATATTTTTTAAGGACCAAAAATAATCATTTGTTTATGAAAATGTTTTTACATGTTTCTTAGAATTTTCAAAAAGCTTTTAGTTTCGTCATAATATATTTAAAAAACTGAAGTTTTTTTTCTAGAATTTGTCTCGACACGAATTTTCTTAGAATTTTTGGAATTTATTGTTTTAAATTTATTTTTATAATTTTATTAAAAAATTGAAAATTAAAATTTTACAAAATTGTTTAAATTTTTCAGATTTTTATTAAAAAATTCTTATTTTCGAATTTTTTTATAAAAATTAAAAATTAATTTTTTTTTATAAATTTTCAAATTTTTATAAAAAATCTACTTTTTTTATAAATTTTTGATTTTTTATAAAAAATTTTTATTTTTTTTAGAAACTTTTTTTCATTATTGATTTTTTATTTTTTTTTATTTTATTATAAAAATTTAATTTTTTACGAATTTTTGATTTTTTATAGATTTTTATTTTAATTTTTTTTGAAGTTGTTTCATTATTTATTTTTTAAAATCCCCCAAATTTCGTCAAATTAAAAAATCAAAGAACTTTGAAATTCTCTTTTTTGAAATACGTGGTCCCTGTTTTTTGCTCGAAAAAATCAAACACAAAAAATTCACATGAAACGAGATCAAACAGCTGACTTGAGTCCTCTGGTTCGTTCCGGCATTGGAGTCTCGTCTAGACACTTCTGTTTTTCAGGAATTACGTCTTTATTAAATATTAGAAAAATGAAAAAATTTGTTTTTTTTCAATAAGATTGTCGTTTCGTAATCTACTGAAAAAATTCTTTTTATTCAAGAAGAAAAATGAGTTTAAATTCCTTCAAAAAAAACATTTTCCACTCGAGACCAAATCCAGATTAAAATTTGTCGTTTTTAATAATTTTTTAGAATCTGCAAAAATTAAAAAAATTAATGTAAAAAAAAATAAAAAATTAATTTTAATTTTTTTTAATATTTTCCACTCAGGACCAAATTTATTTTTTTTTATTTTTACTAAAATTTATCATTTTTAATAATTTTTGTTTTTGAAATCAGTAATTTGAAGAATTTATGTAAAAAAATAAAAAACTTAAATTACTTCGAGAAAATATTTTCCACTCGAGACCACTTAAACGAGTTTTATTTTCTTTACTTTTGTTTAAAATTTCATTTTTCCGTTGATTTTTGTATTTTTAGAATTAGTAGAAATTGAAGTATAAAATAATTCAATTTTTAAAAAATTAAAAAAAAATTTAATTAAAAATGGTCTTGAGTGGAAAAGGTTTAAAAAATAATTTTAAATGAAAAAAATTCTAAAAAATGGTCCCGAACGGAAAAATTTTAAAAAATCATTAAAAGTGGTCCCGAACGGAAAATTTAAAAAATCATTAAAAGTGGTCCCGAACGGAAAAGTTTTAAAAAATAATTAAAAATGATTTCAGACGGAAAGTGTTTTAAGAAATTCCTTGAAAATGGTCTCGAACGGAAAATGTGCTTTTTTTGAAATAATCCGAAGTTGACGTTTTCTTTTGAAGAGCATTTTATCATTCTGTAATCTGAGGATTGTCAGGAAGGGCAAAATTGGTTGACGTAAGGAAACAAAAATTCGGACAAGTCCACAAGCCTCCAGATGTCGTCATATGTCGTTAATGAAGACAGCCCCAAAGGGCAAGTTCCCAATTAGCGACTATAGTTTTTAGACTAAAAATTAATTTTTTTTATCGATTATTTTGAAACAAATTTTTTTCGTTTTCCAAGGTCAGCTAATCCATATCAATAAATCCAAAAAATTTTTAAACATTATTATTCAATTCAAAAAATTTTTAAATGTTGCTATTCAATCTAAAAAAATTTCTCTGACCTATGTCTATAAATCCAAAAAACTTATTAATATTATCAATAAATCCAAAAAAAATTTTTTAACATTACCAATCAATAGAAAAAATTTTTTAATATTACCATTCAATTCAAAAAAATTTCGACCTGTGCCAGTCAATTCAAAAATTTTTTCCAACATTGCCAGTCAATCCAAAAAAAATTTTTTAACATTGCCATTCAATCCAAAAAAATTCTTCTAACATTGCCATTCAATCCAAAAAAAATTTCCTAACATTGCCATTCAATCCAAAAAAATTTTGACCTGTGCCAGTCGATCCAGAAAAATCTTCTAACATTGCCAGTCAATCCAAAAAATTTTTCTTTGACCTATGTCAATCAATCCGAAAAAAATTCTTAACATTGTCATTTAATCCGAAATTTTTTTCTCCAATTTGTGCCAACTGTTAATTTTCGTCAAAAATAGGGTTTTTTGAATTTTCCCGAATTCTGCAAATAAAACTTTACAAATATTTACAACAATTCACAACCGGAAAAACCGGCTAAAATCAATTATTCTTGTCCAAGTTGCTGATCCGAATCAAAAGTATTAGTTCCAATTATTTATAAAAGCGAAAATCGATTTTTGCGTGTGGGTGCTCAGCCGACTGCCTCTGTTGGGAGGAGGGGCTTGTCGGGTCTCCGCCGCGCCAGTCCAATCCAAATACTTGCTCTCTGAAAAAAGAATCAATGGTCTGTTTTGCTACCGCTCCGGTCTACTCGCTCGCATCGAGACCAGAGTTTCACTTTGAAAATCCCATATTGACTAACTACGATCCTTAAAAAAACTGTCCAAAAAATCATTCCGAAAAAAATGTTTTTTTTCGGTCAAAACAAAAAAAATTTTAAACCCAATTTCTGGAGATGCTCCGAATTTCAGTGACTGACTGTCCTCGCTCCAAGGAGACCAGTGAGCATTCGGCCAGTCTTACCCTTTTTATCGATTTTCTATTGTCAGCAATTTTGGCCGTGCGACAGTTGCTCCCCAGCGACACTCGCCCCTCGTTTTTCTCTTTTTCAATTTTCACTAATTTCGAAATTCTTTATAAATTAATTTTTTCTTAACTAAAATATATATTAAAAAATTGATATAAAAACAAAGTAAATGAGAAGCTACACGACACTCGCCCCTCGTTTTTCTCCTTTTCAATTTTCACTGATTTCGAAATTCTTTATAAATTAATTTTTCCTTAACTAAAATATATATTAAAAAATTGATATAAAAACAAAGTAAATGAGAAGCTACACGACATTCGCCCCTCGTTTTTCTCCTTTTCAATTTTCACTGATTTCGAAATTTTTTATAAATTAATTTTCCTTACTTAACTGAAATATTAAATTAATTTCATCATTAAAAAATTAATAAAAACGAAGTAAATGATAAATATTACGAAATAGACCAAATGTCGTACAACCTTCGTATTGATTTCGAAATTCTTTTTTTAAATTGATTTTTTTCTTATTTTATTGAAATATTAAATTAGCTATTAAAAAATGTAAAAAAAATTAAAAAATTACATAAATCTGACGAAATAGAGGAAGCAACTGCCACAGCCGCAACTTTGTCTATCGCGCCCTCGAGTTCCTCCCTAAAACGAGAAATTTCGTCATCTCTCCTCGCGCACCTTGGTCATTAGATCCGGCAAACCCATTTATGTAATTCAAAAAGAGAAATTTGTCCAAGTTTTTTCTCTCGCCCACTTGCATTTAATCACCAAATCCGGCAAGTCTGTTTTTGTAGTTTAAAAAGGAAAATCTGTCTGAGTTTCTCCTTTCTTGTCTGTCCTCTCGCTCTCTTCTTCGTCTCGCACCCAGATCAACAGGTGCAGTAAACCTGTCCCAGACGGTTTAGGAAGGATTGTCTGTCCAATCTCCCTCTCTTTTTCCTTGCGCTCAGTCAGTAGATATGGCAAACCCGTTTTTGTAATTTGAGAAAGAATGCCTGTTCAAACTCTCGCTCTCTTCTTCCTCTCTCATTAAGGTCAGCAGATGCGTCAAACACTTTCGTATGGTTTGAGGCAGATTGTTTGGCAAAGTTCTTTCTTTTTTGTTGTTTTTTTCGCTCTCTTCTTCCTCCCACACTGGGGTCGGCAGGTGCGTCAGGCCATTTCGTATGGTTTGAAGCGAGTTGTTTGGCAAAGTTCTTTTTTGTTGTTTCTCTCGCTCTTTCGTAACCAGTCAATAGGTACGTTGACTGTATCAAGCAATTTGGTTTGTCGGTCCAAATTTTTATCTTTTTTGTTTTTTTTCTTTTTCTACCCGGACAAATAGATGCGTCAAGCCTTTCTTACATTATTTGAAGCATATTGTCTGTCCAAATTTCTTTCTCGCCCTTTTTTCCTCGCGCACCCAATCGCCAGATGCGGCAAACCCTTTGAAATAATTTACAAAGGAGGATTGTCTGTCCAAAAATTCTCATTTAAAATAAAAATTTTTTGTTTTTTTTAAATAATTTTTTTACGTGTTCATCCCTGTCCCGGAAACGTCTTGACGCAAGCCAATATTATCGAGACGGCTCAGAATTCAAACCAGGACTTGCCTGCGGCAGCTGGCGGCCTTCCTAGTCTGCTCTCTGACGTCGTCGACAGATGGGGGGATTTCGACAATCTGGCTCTGAGGATTAATGCTGGAAAGGATTTAAATATTTAAAATTAATTATAAAATTGTGAAATCCCCTCAGGAAATATGTTTTTTTATAAGTAGTTTAAAAAATATAAATTTAAAAATTTTTTTTACTTATTCGAGGAACTTTGGGGAATTTTATGTCTGTTTATGAACTTTTTAAAACATTTCTTACTTTAGAGAAAATTATTTACGTTTTGGGAAATCCTGTTTCTTTGTGGATTTCTTAGATGACTGTATTTCACTTCTAAAATCCCCCAGATTGATTATCTACTCTCCCAAAGAGTTATAGATATTTCTACGAACATTTTAGAACATTTTCTAAGAAAATAAAAAATTTTTTGTCTTTTTATAAACTTCTTAGATGACTGTATTTCACTTCTAAAATCCCCCAGATTGATTATCTACTTTCTCAAGGAGTCATCGATATTTCTACGAACATTTTCTAAGAAAATATAAAAATACAGAAAATTTTTTAAACTTCTTAGAAGTGAAATACAGTCATCTAAAATCCCCCAGATGATTATCTACTCTCCCAAAGAGTTATAGATATTTCTACGAACATTTTATGCTTCTTAGAAAATTTTCTACTTTCTTAGAAAATCTCACATCCCTTTGTGGATTTCTTAGATGACTCTTTATTTCACTCCTGAGATCCCCCTTGGGCAATTTACTACCCCCTTGGAAACCCCCCTTGGACAACTTTATACCCTTTTGCTAGACTTGCTTGAACAAATTCTGATCCACTTGTCTCGGAGGGGTTAGGTATGTCTTCTGTTTGCTTATCTTTGTCTCGAGTAAGGTTTTCGAAATTTTCCAGAGACTATAGCTTATCCACGTCATGCCAATTTTTTTAGAAAAATTTCATTATTTTCTTTTCAAGATCAAAAATCGCTCCAAAGCATCTTTCAGTAATCAATTCTGATCTGGCTTTTACGTTCGATCGCGCTGTGGTCCCGTGACATTCTTTCCCTGATGATTTGTCGTAAAAACGGAAAAACGGGGAATCGACCCGACGCTTTTTTGCAGGACAGAGCAATATGACAGAAAAGTTGTTCGTGTCTTGTGATATCGGCCCAATTTGCCGTCTAAATAAAGCTTATTTAGTTTTGATAACGACAAAGCTAGTTCAATTAATGTTAGATTTCTAAAATATTGAAAATTTAGAGTTTTTTTGAAATTAAAAAAATTTTAAAATTTAGAGTTTTTTTTTAAATTAAGAAAATTTTTAAATTTAGTTTTTTTTTGAAATTAAAAAAATTTGAAAATTTAGAGTTTTTTTTTAAATTAAGAAAAATTTTTTTGATGATTTCGAAATTTTGTGAAAATTCGCGGATTTTTAGAATTTTATGAAGTTTCTAAAATTCATTAGGGAATTTTGAAGTCTTCCAGAATCCCGTGGAAATTTCTAAATTTTTTTAGAATCTCGTGGGAGTTTTTTTGATGATTTTGAAATTTTGTGAAAATTCGCGAACTTTCAGACATTTTTGAAAATTTTCAAATTTAGAATTTTTAAATATTTAAGAATATTGTTAAAGATTCTTGAATTTTCGAAGTTTTCTGAAGTGTTTCAAAATTTCATAAAGATTTTTGAAAAGTTCTAGAATTTTTGAAATTTCAAAATTCTGGAGTTTTCTGAGAACTTCGAAAATTTCATAAAGATTTTTGAAAAGTTCTAGAATTTTTGAAATTTCAGAATTCTGGAGTTTTCTGAGAACTTCGAAAATTTCGGAAAAGTTCAAGAATTTTCAGAAATCTTTGAAATTTTAGATTTCTGGAGTTTTCTGATAACTTCGAAAATTTCATAAAGATTTTTGAAAAGTTCCAGAATTTTGAAAGTTTCAGAAAACTTCAAAAATTTCAAAAAACTTTTTTTAAAGATCTTAGAAGTCTTTTGAAAGTTCCCAGAATTCCTATAAAACTCTTCCAGAATCTTGAAAAAAAAATTCGAACATTTTAAATTTTCTAAAATTTATTTTTTTAATTTTTAAAATTTAAAATTTTCTAAAATTTATTTTTTTAATTTTTAAAATTTAAAATTTTTTCCGAAATTCGTGTCGAGATTACTTTTTAAAAAATAATTTTTTACAGTAATATTATTTCAGAAAAAACACGTTTGACTTCGATTTTTGAAATATTCTGGTCGAGATTATTTCGTAATTTTTAATTTTTTTTTTTTTACAATATAATTCTCGTTGCTTCAACGTCGACAAAGCTAACAACCCCTGGGGCACCTTCGGGAGACGAACAAACGTGGTTGTTTGCCCTCGAAGCTGCAGAAACCACACCAGTTTTCCAAATATTTGCCCCCGAAAAATTCAGCTCTATCTTCAAAGATATAAATAAACGAAAATTTCGCGATTCTGGTTCACGAAAACCCGAATCGGAACTGATCTCGATGGAAATTGGGGCGATATTATTTTTAACATTTAAACGACAGTCCCTTTTATTCAAAAATCATCTTTGAAAGAATTAATTTTTTATACATTTTTAAGGACACTTTTGTCATTTTTTATTTTTCTAAAAACGTGATTTTTGAAATTGATTTATTAAATGATTTTTTGGATAATTTTCATGCAAATTTTGACCCGAGGGACACGAACCCCATGTCCCATTGTCGTTTAGGTGTCAAAAAGGCAGTAGGAAAAAATATTAAACTAATTATGGTATTCGAAAATCTTACATAGTGTTGTTATTGCCTTGGCCTAGATGCCTAAGCCCAATCCCAAAAGTCGATTTCCACACATAATTAGTAATTTATCTCATACTTTGTATTTTTCCTCTTATATTTCTTCTTACATTTCTTCTTTCTTATATTTTTTCCATTCACGGTTAAAAGGACCAGTAAAGAAACTCGTGATTTGGATATAAATCAAGTATCTATCGCGATGAGACCAAAGATTTTCCGATTTCAATCTAAAAACCAAAATATCAAGTTGTGGTCCCAAAACGAATAGTGATTAGTTTATTTCTTGATTACGAAATTTTCCGTTTTTCGCTTTGGGACCAGTGATTTTTTTTTTCGGAAATTTCTTTGATTTTCGTAACTTGAGAAAAAAAGTGAAATAATGGTCCCAAAACGAATAGTGATTTAGTTTATTTTTTGATTACGATATTTTTCGTTTTTCGCTTTGGGACCAGTGATTTTTTTTCGGCAATTTCTTTGATTTTCGTAACTTGAGAAAAAAAGTGAAATAATGGTCCCAAAACGAATAGTGATTTAGTTTATTTTTTGATTACGAAATTTTCCGTTTTTCGCTTTGCGACCAGTAATTTTTTTCCGGCAATTTCTTTGATCTTTATTTCTTTGAAGATGATTGTTGAATGATCCCAACACGAATGATGATTAATTTGTTTTTCGATTAATGGTTTTGTTTTTCGTCATTCGCGTCAGAACCTACGCCTCTTCATTCAGCGCTCCGTTTGACGTTGATTTTTTCAAGATAAATTTCAATACTAGTCTTGACGTAAATGATTAATCGATTTTTAAATTCTCGAACTTTATTTTTTAATATCATTATTCTCATCAAAATCAAAACTTTTATTTTTTAAAATAACTTTTAATTTTTTCCTTAAAAATTGAGAAAAAAAAATCAAAAATAATTTTCAAATTTCTGATTTTTTTGAAAATTTTTGTTTTTTTTTAACTTTTTTTAAAAATAATTTTTAAATTTCTGATTTTTAAAAAATAATTTTCAAATTTTTGGTTTTTTTTTGAAAATTTTTGGTTTTTCTTTGGAGATTTCGGAACTTTGGTCTTGACACGAAAGATTATTGATCACGTGTTTGATTCCTGGTTTCTTAAAACTGATAAGTTCCTAATTTAACCATAACCTGGTTTTTGGTTAATTAGAAATCAATCATTAAAGTAATTTTTTGTAATTTTTTCAATTTCTACGAAAAGGAAATGAAAGTAAAAAAACGGTAGTTCACTAATGAGGTTTATTTAGTTTTTCATTTTTATTCTGGAAATTCCTCGTCGAGACATTTTCGGAAAATTTTCTATAAAAATAATTTTTCAAATTCCTGCGAAAAATTAAAAAATAAAAATTACGAAATCGACTAATTTTTAAAAAAATTAAAAATTTTTATTTTTTGAATTTTCGAAATTTTTAAATCCTTGTGAAAAAGTCGAAAATTACGAAATTGACCAATTTTTTAGTTTTAGAAATTTTAAAATGTTACGAAATTTTTTGATTGGGATTCTTGAGTTTCGATAATGTAAAAGTTCGTTTGGTTTTCGAATTTTAAGGCAAATCGGGCCTCGTGCTGATGTTTTGATAGTTTCCTTGATCACAAACAACAACATGGAAGTGTGACTTTCCATGGAACCTCTGGCACCTTGCAAGTTGCTTTTTCTTCATTGCGTCAAATGACACCGAATATGTAATTTGTGTTTTTACTTTCTGAAGGCTACTTGAAGATTAAATCTTGATCTAAGATTAATCCAACTCATTTAATTTCTTCCTAAAGCAAAGCTAAATTTTTCGCGGAATTAATACGAAAAATATTTTTTGCAAATTTCCCGGAGGGGGTCTGGTGACTAATACGGAGGTCTATGATTAACAAGTTAGAAAATAAAAAATAAAATATTAAAGATTTCGGGAAGAGCTTTGAAACTAATAAAAAATAAAAATAGAGTTTTTTGAAATTACTTTGAAGTGGATTTTCTAAAAAGTTCTGGAATTTTAGGTAAAGGAAAAAACGCGCGTGGAAACAGGGCGAGTCGACTTGGCACAAGTTGCCAGGTTTACCACTTTTTCCAATTACGCACAACTCGCACCGTCTGCGCGGGAATTCTGAAATTTAAAAAAGTCACGTTGTTGCGAAAATTAAATAATTTTCTGAAATTGTCTCAAAACTGATTCTGTTTATAAAATCCTAAAATTTTGAACAAAAAAGCGAGTCGATTCCAGTGAAGAATTGCCAAATTTGCCATTTCTCAGATTTTCCTTCGCGCAGAAATTCGGAAATTCCCAGTTGCATATATCGATTTTTTTATTGATTATAATGCTTATAAATGAAAAATGAGCTAAAAGGAAAAACCGGATTGCCGTTTTCTAAGGAATTAGATGGTACTTTTTTCGTTCGCTCAATGGTCGATAAAAAGTGCGAGACTATTTTTTGAGGCAAACCCGGCAACAATGAGCTCCGAATCATGTGAGTGCGGCCGCCTGCCTTCACGCGCCCCGTCAGTCTCGCTGAAATTCCTGGTCCCTGGTCTGGTCTCAATTGCGTCAATAAATTTCAAAGTTTTTGATTATTCCCAAATAATCCTAAAAAAAACTTGAAATTTTTATTTAAAAATAATACTGTATTTTAAAATCTTAGAGAAGATTCATTATTCATGAATCCAGACAACGGAACCATTTTTTCCAATTTTAGGCCTTGATTGACGGCCTTTGACTGCGCAAGCGACCCGATAATTCCCCCCTGTCCAGTGTAGAGGACCAAACGTGTCGTTATCGGCGCGTCAGAGTCATGTGAGCCCCCACTGCAGCCGCCGCCAGAGGCAGACGAATTTAGCGATTCTTTGTGTGTGTAAAATGAAAAAAGTGCAAGCGGCGTTGTCTCGCGCCTGAGGCACTAGTTGAGCATTTTTGCTTTAGACAGAAATGAAATGAACAAGGTTTTATGTTTTATATATCGAATTTAAAAAATCACGTGTTTTTTGCATATCAAATTTAAAAATAACGATGTTTTTGAGTTTTTACGTATTAATTTGAAAAATCACGAGGTTTTAGAAGTTTTCGATATATGAAATTTGAAAATCACGAGGTTTTAGAAGTTTTTGATATATGAAATTTAAAAATTACAAAGTTTTGAAAGTTTTTGATATATGGAATTTAAAAATTACAAAGTTTTGAAAGTTTTTGATATATGAAATTTGAAAATTACAAAGTTTTGGAAACTTTTGATATATGAACTTTAAGAATTTTTAGACATCTTGGTTTTTGGTGTATCAACATTGAAAATCACGAGCTTTTTTGGTTTTTTACTGAATTTAAGAATCCCGAGGTTTTTGTGTTTTTTTATATATCGAAATTTGAAATCACAAGATTTTCTCGAATCCGTAAAATGTTCCGAATGTATTTTTATCTTGTGATTTTTTGAAATGTCATCGACAGGGCCGTTTTCCAAGGTTTGTAAGCTGTGTTTATTGAACAACTTATCCGCCAGTCCTGAACCGCGAGAGCGCTTTCCCGAAACTCCGGGGCAAACATTCGAAAACAGACCACGTACATAGTCGGAAACCGCTCTTTTTCGAACCTCTATTTACTCTAAAAAAATTCTGTTTTTTATGTGAAGTTCTTTCCAAGGCTTTTAGGATAATCGATATTTCGAAACCTTGCGGAACCCCGGGTCTTGAAACGAAAACCGACTCTCGTTCGTTTCAGATTTTCGTTCATTTTAGTTTTTTCCTACACCTGACTGACCTGCGAGATTTTTTTATCTTTTTTCCATGTTATCCCGTGGAACGCGATAATCGACATCTCAGACATTGAGAGAACAGGCAATCAAAGCTTATTATCACTGACTTTGCGAAATCACTTTCAGTGATAGTTCCGCCTGCAAGACACGGTTATCGTTGTTTTTTCGGTTCTCCCTTCGAACAGACGAGTACGAGAGTAAGATTGTGTTTACAACCTTTCGTTCTTCCACTTGGTCGCGAATTGTCATCGCGAAGTTTCGTGTACTTTGTTTTTGCTCGTGATTTGCATTTTTGTTTTTTATTCCTAAATCGCCCCATTCATCGTAAATTGGTTTCGTTCCAGACATTTACCTGCTCTGTAGTTTATTCCTGTCTGGAAGTGATATTTCCCGCGTTTATTACCGAGTACGAGATTCGTGTTCATATATGGATTCCATAATTTTAGTCTTTTTAGCCGGTGTTCACATCTCGCCTTTTCCCCTTTGCTATTTTTCTGTCGGTTTGCTACTGATTAGAGATCGACAGTGAAGAAATGGAAAATCAACAGCAAGCTACCGCATTGTGCAGAGGAGGCTGCGGCTTCTATGGTTCTTCGGCAACAGAAGGCCTTTGTTCTAAGTGCTTCAAGGACACTATCAAAAGGAAACAAGACACTGCTAGATTGTCCCCCAACACTGGTTCAAGTACCAATGTTCAGACGGCTGAAACTATTTCTGAGAAGCTCCGTGAAGCTGTGAAGAACGTCAATGGAAATCCTGAGATTGTTGCCCAGATTGAGGAGAAACTGTGCTCTACTGCTGCTTCTCCGACGTCTTCCACCGTGACCGAAACTCCTGAACCATGTTCTACCGTTGAATCTGCATCTCCGGTAACTGCCATTGAAGAAGCAGCTCCTGCTCCGACTGCCAAGAAGTCTAATCGTTGCCAGATGTGCAACAAGCGGGTTGGATTGACTGGTGAGTGTTGTGTATTCCGAAGTCTGATAATGAAGCTTATTTGCAGGTTTCACTTGCCGTTGTGGTGGACTGTATTGTGGAGAACATCGTTACGACCAAGCTCATGATTGCACATTCGACTACAAGACAATGGAACGTGAAGAAATTCGTAGGAACAACCCAATGATCGTTTCGGACAAAATCCAGCGAATCTAACGTGATGCCTTGAAGTTCGGACCAAACCCACAAACTGATTCAAATAACAAGTTATGAACCCGCCTTGAAGGGAGTAAAGTTGCCCTCTTTGATACGTGTTCATTTGCATTATTTCTTCATTTTGTATGAGATTCATCTTCACCTCCTCATTGTCGACTTTTAAGTTGGCGTTTTCTACGGTTCATTTTTTGTCTCTTGTCTTGCTCTGCGTCTTGGAAATTTGTATGTAGTCTACGTTGAGCCAAAAAATCAGCAAATACGTTTTTCAATATGGAATTCTAGGCTCACGTTTTTGCTTCTGTGATCTTTGTGAGTATGATCGTCATTAAGACGTGAAAAATTTTTATCCAAGAATTCTTTTTTTTCATTTTTTTTTAAATTTGTAGTTGTTTTGTCTTTTTTTGTTGTTTGACGCTCTTTCAAAAACTTGCGCTTTGTTAAAAGTGAACTCGATTATTCTGCTTCTACACATTAGATGGAAGTTTTTTTGAAAACTTCATCATTGTATATAGTTTACAAAAAGTTTTTTTAATTTTTTTGTCTAAATGTCGAAAATTTTTCCTGTTCTTCGGACTGAAGTCGGGAATTAATGGGAAATGAAAGATCCAAAGTTGCAAATTAAAAATTTTTTTTAAACAAAAATCAAAAAATTAACCGTTAATAATGACTAATTTGAACAAAACCCGACATTAACTCCCCATGAGTTGACATAATCATATTGTTCATCTTCGTTATGGAAATTTTCCTCTTGTTGGTAGACAATTTTGTCGGCATATATGACATCTTCGTGGAATTCGTATATTGGATGTTCGAGATCCATTACTTGGCAGATTTCTTGATGACGTTCTCGATCTTTGTCTGAGAAAAAACATGCTCCACAACCTCGAAGACAAGCAAATCTGAAAAAGTAATCCACATTACTGTAATTTTTGTAAAAACAATTCAGACATGTGGTTTCCTATTTCGTAGTTGTTTTTTAATCAATTTTCAGTAGGCAAAAAGGCCTAAAATGGCAGTCACAACTAAAGATACTAATCTAAAAAAATGGAAAAATCTATATGAACATAAGGAGATAAATGTCTTAAAGGAGCAACTGTCGTACAGCTCTCTTTTTCAATCAGTACTCAGACTAGACTAGATTAACAAAATATCAATTACAAATAAAAAGATTAATTTAAACAAAACTTCAAAATCTATGACTAAAGGGGATTGAATACCTAAAAAGAGGACCTACTGTACAATTTTCTATCTTTTTAAACTACAATTTTCAGACCTAGATCTATTAGAAATATCAATTATAACCAAAAATATTAATCTAAAATAAAAACTTCAAAATTTAACTAAAGGGGATCGAACACCTAAAAAGAGGACCTATCGTATAGTTGTGTACATACTGTTACCAACAGCACACTGATTAGCTAGATTTCCCATATCACTTGTAAATAATTAAAAACAAATAACCAACCTTCTTCTCTCCATGTGTCTTGTCCGAATATGATACATCAACAACGATCCACTGATAAAAGTTTTTTTACATCCATCGAAAGTACAAGCGTACATTTTTTGATTCAAATGACGACGAATATGCATTCTCATTGTTGTCTTCATTGCGAATTTTTGATGACAAATTTCACATTCAAAAGGTTTTTCACCAGTATGAGTCCTTTTATGAGCCTAAAAATCATATTATTAAAAAAAATAAAAAAGGGATTTTACGAAATTGTTTCAACACGAATTTTTTGATTTTTTCAGAAATTACAGTAGTTTGAAATTTGTATTTTTCTTAATTTTATGATTTCGTGACTATAATATTATAAAATAAAAAAAAACTTGTTACAAAATTGTCTCAGCACGAATTTCTAGAATTTCAAAAAAACTACAGTAATCTAAAATTCTAGTTCTTCTTTTATGCTTAATTTTTTGATTTCAAAAACATACTATTATAAAAATCGAAAATTAATAATTTTAAAACATCATCTCAGCACGAATTTCTAGAATTTCAAAAAAATTACAGTAATCTAAAATTCTAATTTTTCTTTTATGCTTAATTTTTTGATTTCAAAAGTATATTATTATAAAAATCGAAAATTAATAATTTTAAACATCATCTCAGCACGAATTTCCATAAATATCCAAAAACCAAAGTATCCTACAATTTTCGTTTTGCGTGACGGTGATTTCGCAATCTTACATGACCTTGCAATTAATTTTTTAAAAACATTTTTTCAAACTAGATCTATAAACTTCTAGATCGGGGTCATTTGAAACATAAAATTTTTCCTATTTTTTAAGGTTAATAGTTGCTCATATTTTTCCAAAAATCACAATCCTAAAATACTGCATTAAAAACAATATAATTAATAATAATTATATCGTGGAAAGCTTTCTCGACCATCTGTAGAAAAAAGTGAAAAATAATACTGTATATTTTCCTCAAGGATAAGGTACAAAAATAATCCAAATTCTCAATTTTTGAAAATTTTCAGTTTTCAAGTTGTTTGATTAATATGAAGATCTTAAAATTTTCGAATATTTTTAAAATTCAATTTAAAATAGATTTGAATACGTTTAAAGTTCGATTCGAAATCAGTTGAAATCGGTTGAATTCGAAAATTCGCTATAAATTTGGCTCAAATTAATTCGCTTCGAAAGTCCAAAATTCAACTTCAAATAAATTCGAATTAGTTTGATACAAATTCACTTCAAATTAGTTCAAAGTTCTATTCGAAATCTCTTCATAATTTCAAAATTCGATTTTAAATCTATTCGAATTAGTTTAAAGTTCTATTCTAAATAGGTCAAAATTCGATTTTAAATCTACTCAACTTAGTTCAAAATTCTATTCTAAATAGACCAAAATTCGATTTTAAATCTACTCAACTTAGTTCAAAATCTGATTTTAAATTTACTCAACTTAGTTCAAAATCTGATTCTAAATCTATTCAACTTAGTTCAAAATCTGATTCTAAATCTACTCAACTTAGTTCAAAATTCGATTTTGAAGTTCGAAATCACAAGTTATAACGCAACCTAACTATTTCGAAAGTAAGTTTATCTTTTAACCACTAATCGTAAATCAACTTCTTAGCATTCAGGATACTTCCTTTCAAAACCTAAATTCTAAATTGCTTCTACTTAAACAAATCTGTCCACGAATCTACAATAATAAAATTAAAATTTTTAAAATTCAAACTTACTTCAATTTTCGACGGATATTTAACGACCAATTCGCAATGTGGACATTTATAAACCGACGGTTTCCTTCTTTTGTGTGGATTAGCTTCATCTAAGTTCTTCCCTTCAGCAATTGCATTTATAACCCATTCTAGATTTTTATTTTTTTTATATTTCATCCTCCTGATTCTCCTAGGAATTGACTCTGAATAATTCGTTACAGGAGCCGCAAGTTTCACAATTCTTTCATCAACGGGAACAAGTGGAGCTTCTTCGATTTTGTTACTGTTTTTAGGTGGACGTTTATCTGCCAAAACAATTCCCCCTGGCATTTTGAAAGGTGGTTCTAGTAATTCAGGATCTGGTTTCACTCTCTGATGACGTTGTGTCATTGAATCATATATGTCTTCAAAAACTGATTCTTCTTCAACAATCGCTTCGTCATAAATGTCGAATTCTGCGTTGTTTGAAAAATATCCTTCAGATGATCCTGGATTTTCGAAATCATGAACGGATTGAAATTGATCAAGATCGTTTTCTTGTTGATCTGGTTCGAAAACTTCCAGAACATTCGTTTGTTCATCATATAAAAAATTCAGAATTTTTCCGTTTGAAAGTGTATAATAATATATCGTCACGTTTTCTTCTGGATATCTTTCTCCTTCCACAAAAACGTCGTTTATCAACAGTCTACCGTCTGCCAAGCGTACCAAATGCAAAACGGACTCTGGTTGAGGAATACCTTCTTCAAAAACTTGTGGAACGTGGTCCACTTGCCACCTTTGAGCACCTTCCATCTGAACGGATTCCACTTCTTCATGAACTGGTTCTGCATCTTCAAACTCCTAAAAAGTAAAAAATAATACTATCATAAAAACCGAAAAATTAGCATTTTAAAAGAAATTTTCTCAGGACAGATTTTAGAAAATTCTAAAAATATATCATTATAAAAATTCAAAAATTAGCATTTTTTATAAAATCTCAAGAAAAAATTTTATAAAATTCTAAAAATGATAAAAATTTGTGAATTAAGATAGTGATTCTAAAACTATATTACTATGAAAACCCAAAAATTAGCATTTTTTATAAAATTTTCTCAAAACAGAGTTTTTTAAATTTTTATAAACAAAAATGCTCAAAATTTTAGCTTTACTGTGATGATTTCGTAATTAATTTTCCACAAACATACTCTAAATGAATCTATGAACTTCTAAATTATGATAATTAAAGAAATCGTTTTTTCAATTTTTTTAGAGTTAAAATTAAACATTTAAATATTTATAAAAACCCAAAAAATCATAACCTATTCTAAAATATTCTATTTAAAATCAATTTTTTATAAAAAAAAACTTACATATTCCTCCACAATGGTGGTTTCTGGTTCGTAAACAACAGTCGTTTTTGAAACATGAGGTTCTTCTTCGAAATAAACCGGCTGTGATTCGACCGTTTCCACCGGCACTATTACTGTATTTGGTGGATCCAGCAGAGGCTTCGGATCGTGTAGCAACATGTGCTTCTGGAGTAACTTGTCAGTTCTGAAGGCCATTTGACAGACTTGACAAACGGCGGTACTTCTTTCGTGGATTTTCAGATGCGAATTCATGGCTCCTTTCTGAGTGAACGTCATCGGGCATCTGGGGCACTTGAAGGGCCGTTCGCCGGTGTGGATCCTCAGGTGCTCTTTGTACTTCGATGGATAATGAAATTGACGAGAACAAAATTCGCACTTAATCACGCTTCCTCTGCTCCTCATGATGAAGGTATATTTCTAAAAATATATTTTAAATTTAAATTTAAAAAAAAAAACAAACCCTTTTTGACGTAGAAGAAGTTGGTTCATTCGAAATTTGACTGTTCTCGTACAAGGGGCCCGCTTCCTCGGACAACACCGGCGGCAGCTCTTCTGAATCCGACGACGTCTCGGGATTATCGCGTAATATCACCGCATTCCCTACCATTCCTGGAAATTAACAAACAATAATCACACAATTATAGAAATTAAAAATTAATATAAACACGGAACTCTCGGTACGAATTCCCAGAGCATCCTAAAAATCATTTTCAAAAAACAGATATAATCACGAAAATGTCCCAAAACGAATTCTCAGAATCTCATAAACATTTATAATTTTCATCAAATTCCGAAGGATTCAGTTTTCTAAAAATCGATATATGAAATCATTACAAAAGCCAGAAATCAAGGTTACTGAATACTCTCGAAACGAATTCCTGACTTTTCAGAATTTTACTTTTATATTATTTTAATTTCTTTTAAATTCTGAAGATTCCTTTTTTAAATTGATATATGAAATTATTGCAAAAATTAGAAATTCGTTTCGAGAGTATCCAGTAACCTTGATTTCTGACTTTCCAGAATTTTATTTTTATATTATTTTAATTTCCATTGAATTCTGAAGATTCCTTTTTTAAATTGATATATGAAATCATTACAAAAGTTAGAAATCAAGGTTACTGGATACTCTCGAAACGAATTCCTGACTTTCCAGAATTTTAGTTTTACATTATTTTAATTTCCATTAAATTCTGGAAGATCCCTTTTTTAAAAATCGATATATGATAAAAACTTGATTTCCTAACAATCCGAAAGATACAAGTGGATCAGAAACCACTGTTAATCGCATTGTAGTAAGTTTGAAATTTAATAATATAAAATCAACAATGATCAAAAACAACAAAAATTAATAACAAAAAATCGGCTCGTTTCGTAATTGACAAGCGCGAGTTAACGATTCGTTTTGGGATTTCACCGGATTCAGGATTCAGAAGACTCCAAATATTGAAGTCGGAAAATAGCCTAAAATCTAAATACTAAATCGTCAAAATTCTTCTTTGAAAAAGTAGTTTTTTAAAGATTCAGAATTTTTCGGGGATTCTGGAGCACAACATAGCATCTGCAAAATCGCGTCTTCGATGAGGACCGGATTTCTCTGAAGTTTGGATTCTATGGATCCCATGGTGTCCACGATGTAAGAAGTACCGTCTCCATCGACGAAGACCTTCGCCGTCGTCAAGTTAAAATTCGACGGGACTTTGACACATGACGAATCTTTTTCGTAAGGGATAGCCACGACTCTGAATCCTTTGGCTTCTGGAGAATCGTTGTGGCATTTTTCCAGATGTTTGATCAAGTAAAGACGACGAGTAAAAAGTTTATTACAGTCGCTTATTCCACATTGATACCTAAAAATCAAAAAATTTTTAAAATTGTCTCAACGCGAAATTTTAGAATTTTTTGGAATTTCCGATTTTAGAAAATTCCGAAATCATAAAAAAGTCAAAAAGTTTTGAAATTAAATCATATGCGAAAATTTTCAAAATTGTGTTATGAAAAAATTTTTAAAATTGTCTCAACACGAAATTTTAGAACTTTTTAGAAGGTTTGAAGAGACTTTCAGACGACTTGGGGGATTTAAGAATCTCCCACTTGATTCTGGAAAGTTCGGAATTTTTTAATTCTAGAAATTTTTAGATTTCAGAAACCCCTATTAGGATTCTGGGATTTTCCAGAAGATCTTCAAAAAATTCGAGAATCTCCCACTTGATTCTGGAAAGTTCGAAATTTTTAGGTTTCAGAATTCCCTATTAGGATTCTGGGATTTTCCAGAAGACCTTCAAAAAGTTCGAGAATCTCCCACTTGATTCTGGAAAGTTCGAAATTTTTTAATTCCAGAATCTTCCAAAAGACCTTCAGAAAGTTCAAAAATATCTAGGAAAGTTTAAAAATTCGGAAGCGAAATATTTTTTAAATTTTAAAATTTCACAAACCTCTTGATTTTGCTGTGGACGATTTTCTCGTGTTCGTTTCTGTGAGATCTGGCGGGAAATTTCTTCCCACATTGCCATCGGCAAGGGTGGGGTCTGTCGACGACGTGGAATCTGCCTTGATGGA
Organism: Halicephalobus mephisto; assembly: GCA_009193035.1. Classification (NCBI taxonomy): domain Eukaryota; kingdom Metazoa; phylum Nematoda; class Chromadorea; order Rhabditida; family Panagrolaimidae; genus Halicephalobus; species Halicephalobus mephisto. Next base: position 79,163 of record SWDT01000182.1, on the reverse strand, counting down.
CCCTGAGGGTGGAGGTGCTGGCGAAGAACTGTCCGCAGATGTTGCAGGAGTACGGTTTGAGGCCGGCATGGGACCTCATGTGCTGTTGGATTCTGGAGGGGTACTTCAGATGGAGGCCGCAGTAGGGACAGATTTCCAGCATCGGAAGTCTGGCCGTTTTCGAAATAAATTTTTCATCGTCTTCGATTTTCACTTTGCCGCTGGCGACGTCATCTATGATTTCTGAAATAATTCGAGGTTCGTATTTCTTGACTTCAGAAGTCAAGTTTTCTGAAGGCTTCGAATCCAAGAACGTCGCATCCACGAACCCTACGAATTCCGCCTTTTCGTTCTTGGGTTTTTCGTGGACCCTGACCTCGTGGGCCTTCCTGGACGAGGCGTTGGGGAAGCTCTTCTCGCAGCGGGAGCACTGGAAGGGGGTGTCGCCGATGTGCCTCCGGACGTGGCACCTCCACGGGGTCCTCTGGGTGAACGACTTCCCGCAGTACTCGCAGACGAAGGGTCTCTCCCCGGTGTGGGTCCTCATGTGGGCGTTGATTTTAGAAGGATGTTTCAAGAACAACCCACAGATTTCGCAATTGATCGCCTGAAAAAATTATATATAAAAATTGCAAAAATAACATTCATTTTGAATTTCTAAAAACCTGGAAAATCCGCAATTTTAGGTTGTTCCAGAATTTTCCTGTGTAAAAAAACGAAAATTCATATATCGCGGAATTGTCTCGACACGAATTTTCAAACTTCTTAGAACTTCCCAGAATCCTAAATTTCACACAATAGTTCCAAATCCACACTGAACTCTGGGAAATTCTACAATTTTTACGGGATTCTGGAGGATTCAAGAGGTTTCTTCCAGATTCCGAAAAATTTCAGAAATTTTAACAGACTTTTGAAATTTAAAAACCTCGAATTTTAAAAACTTTCAGAAACTTCGATTTCAGAAAACTTCACGGAAGTTTGCTAGATTCTGGAAGATTCCAGAAACTTGCAGAATTTTAATTTTATATTTAAAAAATGAAAACTAACCAATGCAGTTCTTTTCTTTGTTTCTTTCGGTTCCGGAGACAGATTCTGGACGACTTCCTGGATGACTTTGTCCACTTTATCGTTCTCCACTCTGGTTTCACTCGGATATTCTTCCAGAATGTACTGTTGGGGCTGTTTTTCGAGCTCTTTTTCGACGGGAATGTAGTCGAAACCAGGATTTTGCAAATAATCCAATCTCAAAGTTGCTTGTTCGGCTTCATCCAGGAAAAAATTAGGATCTTCCGGACTCGAGAACGAATTAGACTCATCGAAGTTGTCGACAACAATGTCTGGATTTCTGTAATCTTCCTGGACAAAGGTGTCGGTGTAGATCTCTCCGAAACTTTGCTGGTGATTGTTCAAGTTCAAAAACTGGTTTCCTGAGGGGTACAATTCTGTATTATAATAGTACTCGTACTGGGGTAGGATCGTCGGGGCCATCCTGAAAGAAAAAGCGAAATTCGATATATGAATTTTTACTTTGAAAATTCGCCGATTTTTGGGCCTAAGTTTCCGAGCTCAATATATCCGTTCTAAAGCCATTCAAACCAACTTACATTACGTCTTCAGAGCATCATCAGTCGGTAAAGATGGGAAAATTAAAACAATTGAGGAAATTTGGAAAAATAAATGAATAAAAATTTAAAATTAAGTATCTTACTGGATTTCTTCGCCAGTTATTCCTTTTTTCTCGTCTTGAGACCGACATGACCTGATTGTCAGGGAGATTCGCACTAGGTTCCCGCGCTCCGTTTTGAGCGCGATTTTCCTGCTTCAGTTTGGCCATTTTGAAAGTTTTCCTCGTTCGTGTTTTTTCCACTTTTTTATGAAAATTTCCTCTAAAATTGATTATTGATGTTAATTGTTGTTTTAGGATCGCTGAGAACGCAAAATGGTCGCTATGCAAGAGGAATCGTATGAGGACAAGATTATAAACGAGGAGTACAAAATTTGGAAGAAGAACACCCCGTTTCTTTATGATATGGTAATTTTCCATTTTTTTACTTAAAGTTACCCCAAAACCACCTCTAGGTCATGACTCATGCTTTGGAATGGCCGAGTCTTACGGTCCAATGGCTTCCTGATGTTCAAAAGTAAGTTTTTTACTTTCTTGGGTTTTCATATAAAATTCCTCAGGCCTGACTCAAGCGACTATGCCATTCACCGATTGATCCTCGGTACTCACACTTCGGATGAGCAAAACCATCTGGTCATCGCCAAACTCCTGATGCCGACGGATGAAGCGCAATTCGACGCTTCCAAGTACGACAACGACCGTGGTGAATTTGGTGGATTTGGAGCCATCACTGGGAAAGTCGACGTCCAAATTAAGATGAACCATGAAGGTGAAGTGAATCGTGCCCGTTATATGCCCCAGAACCCTAACTTGATCGCCACCAAATCCCCAAGCAATGACGTCTTTATTTTTGATTACACCAAACACCCCTCTGTCCCCGGGAACGACAATACTTGTCGTCCTCAGCTCCGGTTGACTGGCCATACTAAGGAGGGATATGGTCTTTCATGGAACACCAACGTTGCTGGCCACTTGCTTTCCGCTTCTGATGACACCACCGTCTGTCTCTGGGACGTTTCTGCGAGCACGACTTCTGGAGGTTCGTTGGCCGCGAAAACGATCTTCCACGGACATTCCTCCGTTGTCGAGGACGTGGCTTGGCATGTCCTTCATGAACACGTCTTTGGATCGGTCGGAGATGATCACAAGTTGATGATTTGGGACGATCGCAGCAGCAACAACCGTGAACCTACTCATACTGTAGAAGCCCACGGAGCGGAGGTCAATTGTCTCAGTTTCAACCCATTTTCCGAGTTTATTTTGGCCACTGGTTCTGCTGACAAGGTTTGTCCAATTTTAAAAAACCAACACAATTGTTGTTTTAGACCGTTGCTCTTTGGGATCTCCGTAATCTTCGTCTAAAATTGCACTCGTTCGAATCGCACAAGGACGAGATTTTCCAAGTTCAATGGTCCCCTCACAACGAAACTATCCTGGCTTCATCCGGTAGTGACCGTCGACTTCACATTTGGGATTTGAGCAAAATTGGAGAAGAACAGTCTGCTGAGGACGCCGAGGATGGTCCTCCGGAACTCTTGTTTATTCATGGCGGTCATACGGCGAAGATTTCCGACTTTTCTTGGAATCCAAACGAACCATGGGTTGTTTGTTCTGTTTCTGAGGATAATATCATGCAAATCTGGCAATTGGCTGATTGCATCTACAGCGAAGACACTGATGAAACAGAAAACCGATGAATTTTAACGGAACCGTAACTATTTTGGGCACTTATTTTACTTTTTGGTTTTGAATCTGTTATCATGTTGGATCTCTATGTTATATTGGGGATTTTGAATCAATTTTGTAAAGTACATTGGGAATCAAAATCGGAATTGGAACAGGGTTTGTAGTCCCTGAAGTTATCTTTTTAAATTTTAGCGCGCTTTTTGTCAACTGTAACATTGTTTGTCGTTCGAGAGCGGGGAATATTGGTCCTTGTGTAAGACAGTGATGATAGTGTATTCTCTAATTTTAGGAATTTCACGATCAATAATTACGAAATATCACGAGAACAATTATCTTTCAGTTTCGAAAGTCGTTTTAGTGATTTCGTAATCGTTTGGTTTTTGTTATTTCGTAATTTCCCCAATGTTGTGGTTTTTTAATTTTGTATTTGTGTTTTAGGTAACGAATTTGGAAATAATGGTGGAAGAATTGGAACATTTGACTGATGAGGAGTTGAGAAGTGAATTAACAAAACATGGAATTAATGCGGGACCTATTACTCCGACTACGAAAAAAGTATATTTGAAAAAATTAAAACATGTGGTTGGTAATGGACAGTTGAATCTCGATGATAGTGCTAATGGAACTCATGAAAATGGATCGTTTGGGAACGAAGTGGATGCAAGTGGAGATCACGGGATTTTGACTGAAGACGTAATTTTTAGTTTTTTTATATATGAAATAATTTGTTTTTTCAGAGTGTGAATACGAATTCTGTTGTCTACCCCAAGCTTCAATCTGAGATATCGGCTTTTTTACAAGACACTGGTGATGATGATGATCATATTGAATCGTCGAGAATCCTTACTCCTGAAGAAATTCGTCAACGTAGGAAATACATCCCTCCAATGGCTCAACGACGTGCAAGTAACAGACAGAAACAATCATTTTTCTCGTACGTTTGTCTCTTAGCTTTGGGAGCTGTTCTTGCTGCCCTTTTCGCCAGAATGTTCATTGCTCCGTTTATGGGCAACGATAAGGCCGTCCATGACGAGATCTGATTCAGTTCCCCAATTGTTATTGTTTTCAAAGTTTTTCCAAAAGATTACTCAGTTTCTAAACACTCAAACAAGTTACGTTTTTCACATCCCTGTTATCTCCATCCGGTCTTGTAAACCCGACTTTCATCACGATTCTTGTCTTTTTTTTGAAACTAAAATAAAATGTAATTCAAAAATCAACTTTGTTTTCTTTATGCTAAAAATATTTTAAAAGGAAAACAGTGCGCAATAATAAATAAATTCCAGAGAGAAAACAACATTGTTGGAATATTAATAATACAAGGTAAAAAAAAGAAAAAAAAAGTTGATGATTCTCCGGTTCTTTTTCTTTTAAAAATTTTTTTTGGGAAAAAAAATAAAAAAAAAAATTGAAAAAATTTTGGCAAAAAATTTCATCGAATAAAAAATTGCAAAAATAGTATCTTCAAATTATAATTATCTAAAAATTTGCTAAAAAAAAATTTTTAAATTAGCAAAAGCATAATTTTGCAAAAGCTAATTTTTTTTTAAATTACAAAATAGCCTAAAATTTGAAGAACTATAATATTTGACAATTTTAAAATTCGATTGATTTCTGCTTATCCAAATTCAAAAAAAATAAAAAGTAGTGAAAAAAAAGATAAAAAAAAGTAATATCGGGCAGCAATTGAGGCTTTGAGAAGATTCTGTAGAGAGAAAATTTCGTTTTAGAAACGCTGAGCGAAAACTTGATGATCAAATTTGTCGTCATCCAAGATTTCGAGTGTGGAGGAGGGACCCTAATATCAACCAGGAAATATTTTGAGATTCAAAAATTGCGACACACTGATTCTGGAGTTGGACTATTTTGATCAAGAGAGCGCATTTCTCGAAGCAATATTCATGAAAGCGAAAGAAGCTAGACCAGATTGTATTCTTTCAAATTGTGTTGCAAAATTGTGTCTTTCACTGCTGCAAACACGAATCTGATGTTTTCTGTATCTAAAACACCAAAAATTAGTCTTAAATAGTAAAAAATCAAACATACCAGTAGCACATGTAAAATGAGAATATATAATCTTGTCAGCGTCAGGATTTAAATCGACAAACATTTTCAATATGAATTCTCGCGCCGCAATCGGATCTCTTGGGGGCCCTACAACAACACAGCTTATACAACACTAAATCCACCAAAACCAACCGTCATATTCCGGAAAATAATCAGCTAAATGAGAATATAAAATTTTCTCCTCTAGTAAATCCTTCTTATTTAGAAACAGTATCACTGAGGAATTGGTGAACCACGGATATGTAATGATCGTTCTGAAGAGCGCCTTGGATTCTTCCATTCGATTCTCGTTGTCGCACTCCACGAGGACCTGATCGTACTCGGATAATGCCACGAGAAACTAAAAATAAAAATCATAATTACAGTAAAAATCAAAACAAATGTCCAAAGCCTGTAATTTGAAATAAAATTCCTATTAAATTCTAAAAAGTTTAAAAACCCCCAAAAATATTCTCAAAAATTGAATTCAATATAGAAATTTCCAAAAAAATCAAAAACCTCAAAATACCACATTTCAAAACTATAAAATTCTTCAGTAAATTCTAACATTCCAGAACTCTACCAAATTCCATTTCAAACCAATAACACTCACCATTATGCTAGTCACTGATTCAAAACAATGTATCCATTTACGTCTTTCTGATCTCTGTCCACCAACATCGACCATTCTAAAATACCTCAATAATAAAAATCCGAATCCAAAACCAAACCTAAATATAATCTGTTCCAAATCAAAAGGATATTCAATGATACCGGTGGTAGGAACACGAACTCTCAGAATATCCTGTTCTGTCGGTAAATAATCTGTAGCCGCTAACCGCCTCACATCACTCAAGTAATACTTGGCTGAATCTGTGAGTTGGTACTCCCTTCTCCGGTCATAGGCTTCCTGGATACCAGGATCTTCCCACAAGTCCTTGATATAGCTGACATACGGTTCTTCGAAGGAAGTTACGTTTTCGTAATCAATAGCCCGAACAACGTTAGCTTTCTCCTGAAAGCATTAATCATCATTTAAGAAATTTCCAAACAAAATTTTAAACTACTTTAAAACTAAAAATACTCGGTTTCAAATGCAATTGCAAAAATTTCCACAATCATCTGCAAAAATATAATTTCACAATTTTCTGAATTTTCTAGATTTCCACATGCTTATTTTAAAAACTTCAATATTTCGAAGGATTCTAAAAATCTTGCATTCTGAAATATTCCAAAAGTTAAACTTCTAAATTTCGAAAATTCACTAAAATCATTCAAGATTTCCAAAACTTGTACAATATTATGAAATCTTCAATTTTACATGACAGATTTAGAAATCTCTTCAATGTTACGAAATTTCTAAAAACCTAATCATATTACAGTAATCTTTGCAAAATACTAAAAAACCAAAAAATTGAGCTTTCCAAAACGTTAAATCCTAAAAATCAGAATCCCTCAAATTCTGAAATCTAAAACTTTGCAGTAAATTCCATATTAATTACCTTTTTTGCTTCAAAAATTTTTAATGTCCCTATTAACAAGACTAGTAGGATTGCTATCAGACAATAAAGATAACACAAATATGATCATTTTTGATCAAAAAACATTTTTAAAAAATCAATAAAAATTAAACATACTTCTGAAGCCGAATCTCCATATTGAATATCCAACGTATCCATGGCTCTGATCATTGCCTGCATTGCCATGAACACATTCTGATAAACTAAGCGAATATGCTGTCGTTTATCCTCTTCAGAGTACCCATTACCGTGGATAATTCGCATCTGTTTAATGAATGTTGATTTACCAGATTCACCCGTACCTATAAATAATCATTTTTTTGTATTTTTCCAATACTTTTCACTTTTAGGGCATTTATTGATTAGGAAGAAGCCAAGGCTCCCTCGCATTCGTTTCGACGGACGCACTCGTGCCAGTCCAAAATTCCATACGTGCATTCCATCAACTTAGCAGCTGTGCCCGCGGCAGTGTGTCTATTTGTCTACTTGCCATTCGGACTCGTTTTTCCAATCAGTCACTCCGTCTGGCTTGTCTTCAGGGACTCGCCAAACCGTTTTGCCAAAAGACTCAAAATCAATGAAAATAATCAAAAAAACATTCAATTTTAAAACAATTCTTCAAGTCCCTGATTACCCAATAATCATGACTACACCACTATTGGAAATAATTTCATATCAAATACATACCGAGCAGAAGCAGCTTGAGTTCCCTGCGAGCATTCCTTTTGTCTCGCTGAAGCTGTTTCTCAATTTCCTGGTTGATGCGTTTCTGTTCGCGAGCCTCCTCGCTCAGACAGCAGGCCATCGGGGCCGTGGTTGCTTGCTTCCAGATCGCTGGACGGAGCAACGCTCGTGCGAGTTCGGCGCCAATAATAAGCGACGAACTAGGGCACGACGAGACTCGGTCAAGCGATGGGACCTGGTCCTCGAAGCTTTGATGGCAGTGTAACTTTCAAATTGAGCTCGACCCGTCAAGAGAAAAGTCTAAAGTCCTTGATTCGCTCGACTCTTGTCTGGCAGAAGTTATTTAAATAACTTAAATGGCAGAAATCAAGTTGATTATCTTCCCAATATTCGTTGCTGATGGAGCGACAGCCGGTAATATCCACAATAAGAGAAAAAAGATGGTCGTCCTGCGCTCTGATGGGCTTGGAGGACGCGTCGTGCATGGACGAGCGGATCTTCTTCCTCTGCTTCGCTCAAATCGGCTGCGTCGTCGACACTCGCTAGAGCACCTACGACTAGCTTAAAACGGCGTAATGAACAGTAATAACAGTGATGATAGTACTTACAGATTCACAAGGACGGAAAGTCTCGTGTTGGCTCCTTCTTTGGCAGTTTCTCTCCGGGCAGCTTAATTCCAGTAAAACCAAAATTAGTAGAATCGATTCGATTCAGCCCCAACAATCACCGCCAATCAATGGTTTTGTTGGAATATAATCGATCTGTAAAATATGCTGCAAAAGTTTGGGGCGTTGCAGCTGCGGCGACGCGCGGACGGGAATCTCTTGCAATCCCGCGGCGGCCCCGGATTTGTGGTGTTCCTCGTTTGTGGAGATGGACGCCTAAAAAACAAGATTAAATTTGCCTAGGTTTCATTGATAACGTTAAATCTCCCGTAATCAATGGTCAGTAAAGCCATAATCAATAAATACCAAATTAAAAAACAAAGATAAAAAAGGTTTAAAAATAGGTTCAAACAATCGATTGATCGGCACTTGACCTGGTCAAGAATTTTCTGATAAACGAGAAACTCACGAAAACAAGAAAATTAGACATTTGATTTCCAAATGCTTCAGAAAATATATAAAAATGAAATTAAAAAGGTGTTCCGCGGGTCTCGAAGAGAAATATCCATAAAAATATATATAAAAATAAAAATTATCTATAAAACACAAAGTGAGTAATAAAACAAAGGCAAAAAAGATGAATTCACAGGGACAATCGGTAATTATAAACAAAAATTACAAAAAATAAAAACTAAAAGCAGCAAACCTAGAGGAAGGAAAACGAAGAGGAGACTGCCGCAAAACCGCTGCTGCCGTCGAGAGCGAGAGGATACGCGGACAGGCAAACAGGGTCCCGCCAATGGTGGCGAGGGACCAAAAACGCTTTGACAGAGAACAAGAGTGTGACGCACTTGTTTGTCCTTACGCATACGAACAAGCAGAGAACCAAGTAGCTGATAAACAAAAACAGTGCTTTCGTTTTTTTTCTTGAACGAAATAGACGTGAAATTTATCTAGAGAAATAAAGATATCTTGATCAATTTTGTCTTTTATACATTGGATTTATCGATTAATTCAAAGTCGATCGATAAATCTGGAATAAATCAGGCTGGATCAGACTAGTTGCCACTTCACAAGGACCAAAGGTCAATCCTCGACGAGGAAACTAAAAATAACGACCTCTCCAGCAAGTCACAGTGAATACAAAAAATAAAATCGACTAAAACTGAATTTTCACGGAAAATTTAAAAAATAAAAATAAATTTCGATTTTGAAAGTTGTTGGGAATTTTAGGATTAAGTTTTATACAAGAAATTTGCGAGAAAAAAGATGTTTTCCGAATTTTAGGACGAAAGTTGATATATGAATTTCGAAAGATATATAAGGAAAACCTTTGAAAAAGCCAAATCCGGGGGTTCTGATGGGGACGGACGGTTGCATTAGCGGTTTGCTGCTGCGACAACCGCTCGTTCAATTTTCGCGTTCGATCGTCTGCTTTTGCTTTGGCAGCAGCATTAGTAGTAACGCAGAATGTATATTTCGCAAGAAAGAAGGCAGCTGGCTCGATGGACGGGTTTGTCTTTCATGTTTACGCACTTTGCTAGAGGCACTCTTTTTCGTAATTTTTTGAAAGACCGACGGGTTGGAGACATAACGGTCGTCTTCTTGGCCAGTCGACCAGTCAACCAAAGGCAAATGCTTCAACGGGCTTTTTCGTTGCTTGCCTTTGCTCATTAGCCGCTGCGTTGCCTGAAGGAGCGAGGACAAACTTGGTTCGCTAACTTTCCTCCTGACCCGACTACTGTCTCTTCGGCGAGAAAACTCGTTCACTGCCTCAAGAATCTTCAATTTTATCAACTAGAATTCCGTCCAGAGTTCCAGAATCTCAGTAGAAGGTTTTCGAATCTTCGAAATTTCGATAAAAGGTTTTCAAATTTCGGAAGATCTTATAAAAAGCTTCCAGAATTTCAATAGAAGGTTTTAGAATCTTCCAAAAATAAAGTAGAAGGTTTTAAAATTTCGGAAGATCTTATAAAAAGCTTCCAGAATCCCAATAGAAGGTTTTAGAATCTTCCAAAAATAAAGTAGAAGGTTTTTAAATTTCCAAAAAGCTTCAAAAAGCTTCCAGAATCTCAATAGAAGGTTTTAGAATCTTCCAAAAATAAAGTAGAAGGTTTTAAAATTTCCGAAAATTTTACACAAGCCTTCTAGGACCCAAGTAGAACACTTCAGAATTCAGTAAGAACTTTTTAAAACTTCACAGAAGTTCCAAAATCCGATGTGAATCTCCAGAATCCCAGTAGAAGATTCTGAAAATTTCACAGAAGATTTCGAAGTTTTCTGAAATTGAAATATAAATTTTCGGAATTTTCCAGAATTCAGAAAAAACTTAGAATTCCTTGGAATTTTTCAGAATCTTAGCAGAAGATTCTGAAATCACCAAAAAATACCGCAAAACCTCCAAAATTCAGAAAAAATTTAATTTTCTAAAATTTTTGAATTTAAAAATAAATTTAATAAAACTATAAATTTACATTTGGGAAATTACTCATGGTTACTTAGTACCCTAATCTGGGTCCGGAGCTAGGTGGAAACTCGACAATCAAGTCCGTTTTCGTTAATTGTTCCGGACAGGACTGGCTGAGGCTTCTTGTCAGTTTTCTACTCGCTCAATTTCCTCCAGTGAGTTGCCAGTTTTGACCGTCAAAAGGGTTTCGAACGTCGGGTTCTGCAGCGAATTACATCATTTTTAAAAATTTTTGCAAAACTACAAAAAATAAAAAAAATCAATAAAATTAAAAAAAACTAAAAAACAAATTAATTTTAAAAAATTGAAAATAAAAAAAATAAAAATTATTTAAAAAAATTAAAAAAAATAAATTTTAAAAATTAAAAAAAAATTATATAAAAATTTTTTAATTTTTAAAAAATTATTTAAAAGATTTTTAAAACTTTAAAAATTACTTTAAAAATTTTTAAAACTTTGAAAATTAATTAAAAAATTTTTTTAAATTTTAAAATTAAAAAAAATCAAAGATAAATCAACTTTAAAAATAAAAAATTAGACAGGAAGGAATTATCGGATGACAACCTCAGACGTCGAAGACTCTAAACTGTTTCAACAATTATGGGTAATTTCTAAAATTACATTTCTTCAAAATTAAACATTTTCAATATTTGATGAAAGCTGAATTCTGGATGATTCTGAAAACGATTTTTGAAAAAGACAAATAATAATTAAGAAATTTTTCGAAAACGGCGAATTTGAACAAAGAATCAATTAAATTTTTATTATTAGTATTATTTTTACCCAAATTAAAATCAGAACTTCATATTACTGAAATTGACGATTAGAATTTAAAATCAAAATTTAAAGTCTAAATTTAAAATCAAATTTTGAAATTAAAATTAAAAATAAAAATTTAAAACAAAATTTAAAATTAAAGTTCAAAATCAAAATTTAAAGTCTAAATTTAAAATCAAAATTTGAAATCAAAATTTAAAATTAAAGTTCGAAATCTAAATTTAAAGTCGAAATTTAAAATTTAAATTTAAAACAAAATTTAAAATAAAAATTTAAAATCAAAATTTAAAATCAAAATTTAAAATAAAAATTTAAAACAAAATTTAAAATTAAAGTTCAAAATCAAAATTTAAAGTCGAAATTTAAAATCAAAATTTGAAATCAAAATTTAAAATTAAAGTTCGAAATCTAAATTTAAAGTCGAAATTTAAAATTTAAATTTAAAATTAAAGTTGACAATTAGAATTTGAAGTCGAATTTGACCGTCAAAGTTGGTCGTCAGGGTTCGAGGTCAAAGTTCAAAGTCAAAGTTCGAGGCCGAAATTCAAAGTCAAAGTTAACTATCAAGGTTTGAGATCGGAGTTTTGATTTTTCTCGATAAGACACGACTTTCAAGTTATGTTTTTGTTCGGAAACTTTCACAAATCAAGTTTTATCAATTTACGTAAGATTTTCGAAATAAAAATTCATAAATGTTGTCTCAGCGCGAAAGTCCGAACTCTGACAGTCAACTTTGATAACAAGCAGCACTGAAGTACTGTATTTTCAAAGTTGAAACTCAAAATTTGAAATTAAAATTTTGGATTTTTCGTGTTAAAATGCAACTTTTGAGTCATGTTCGGATTAGCAGAATCCAGCTAATTTTTAACTATTAATTTAGATGAAACGGATTTTTGAAATAGAAAAATTCACAGATGTTTCTTAACACGAAAAATTAGAATTTCGAGTTCCAACTTTGGTAAACCGTAATACAGTACTTCGGCGCTGATTGTTATCAAAGTTGAAACTCAAAATTTGAAATTAAAATTTTGGACTTTTCATGTTAAAATGCAACTTTTGAGTCATGTTTGAATATCCAAATACCGGGTTCTGTCAATTTACATAATAAAAAACAAATTTTTGAAAAAAAATTATAAAAATTACCACAATGCAAAAATTTGAAAATCTCAACCTCGAATCCTGAATTCCAACTTTGATAATCTGCAGTACAGTATTGTATTAAAATTTGAATTTTTTATTTTTGAAGAAATATTATTCTAAAAAGTTAATCAAATTAAATTTTTTTCTTTAAATATTTTTTAAAATAAAAATCTGTCAATTGGGTCTTAAATGAGAAAATTTAAATTTCGAATTTTGAAAATTTAGGTAGAGTAGAATATAAAAAGTCGATTAATTTTATTTTCGAGGGAAATTTGGAAATATTTTAAGACAAAAAACAGAAATAATGATCTTTAAAAAAATAAAGATACAATTTATATAATAAAATAATAATTTTAATGCAGAACAACAGAGAACCTCGCTCACGTCCTACAGTACTCCACGCTCCCTGATGTTCAGGCTAGCGCTTCAGGACCTTTCTTTCTAGTTTAGTGTCCTGTCCTAACAATGCATAATCTCATCTTTACAATCATCAATGCGAAATCAAGGAACTTAGGGGATTGTCAGAAACGAAAAAATTAGTTTCAAGATAAAAATCAAAAACAGTATCAAAATATAAGAAAAATTGAAATCAAAGTTAAACCTGCAGCTTGCCCGCAACGTTCAGGCAGGTCAGTGGATAGTTATATATTAACATTTATGAAAAATTCAAAGTTAAAGCAAAATACGCAGCTTGCCCGCAACGTTCAGGCAGGTCGGTCAATACTGAAATCAAAGTTAAACTTGCAGCGTGAAGGCAGGTCGGTTGATATTGGTGTTTAAATTTATGACGATTTCGAAATCTGCAGCTTGCCCGCAATATTAGAGCAGATTGGCCTGTCCGATTATCATGCAAAATTTTATTTGACTTTGATTTTGATGTCGACTTTTTTATAGAACTTTGTTGAATCAAAAATCCAATACAAAAATCACTAGCAACTTTTGGAGTGAATATTAGCGTAAAATTCATGATAAATATTTAATTATTTTCTTTATCGACAAATCCGTGGTTTCCTATATATCGAAATCGTCGTTGATAAAACCACCACCCAGGTTAATCCTGACAGATTTCCCATTGGCTACCACGCCTCTGAGGAACACGGTTCCTTTTTTATCATTTCCGGCTCCATTTGGCTTAGAAGAGAAACAGAATTCAAATTAATCTCCATATCTGGAGCTTTAATAATCTTTATCTATTTAGGAAACGTTCCACATCCCCTCCGGCATCAGCTTGAGAACTCACGAACATTCCTAGAGCCTTTATTATGCCGATTAAGGGATTTTTCATTTTGAAAGATGCGATCAAGTCCAAATTCCGAGTCTACCTAAATTCATTTATATAAAAACTTGCACTTTTTATATATCAATTCCGATTAATGCTAATGACTTTGATTAGACTGTAATTGGACTTAGTGGATTTCTGCAAAATAAATAAAAATTTAAAAAGAAAATTTGGAAAATAAAGGATTTGGAAAAAGCAGAAAAGAGCGAATGGTTCTTTTGCCTGAAAATGCAAGTCCTCCACTGGACGCGCTGGGGAACTCCCGACGCGAAAGCACGGCCGACGGTAACGCTATGCGGCGAACAGAAATCCGACCAACGTTTTTTCCACTTCGTTTTCCGCTGCTTTCCCTCGTATTTTCCCATATCCTCCTGTTTTTTTTCTTTCATAATCACTTCCACCATTATCCCGACAATCCTACGCTGTAAGATTCAAATTTTTACTCGGAGTTTATATATGAAACGTGTTTTGTTCCCCCCATTACTTGTTTATTTTCTCACCTGATTATCATTGCAGGATTTCCATTGAGCCTAAACCATGGGTAGAGTTCGTACGAAGACTATCAAGAAGGCATCTCGCTCTATCATCGAGAAATACTACACTCGATTGACTCACGATTTCGCCACCAACAAACGTATCTGCGATGAAGTCGCTGTCATCCCAACCAAGCGTCTTCGTAACCAGATTGCTGGGTATGTTTCCCCTCAGTACCGGTGATGAATTGCAATGTTGGTTTTAGTTTCATTACTCACTTGATGAAGCGTATCGAGAAGGGTCCAGTTCGTGGTATCTCCATCAAGCTGCAAGAAGAGGAACGCGAACGCAGAGACAACTACATGCCCGAGATTTCTGAGGTCGATCCTTCCCAAATCGGAGCTCTTAGCGTTGACAATGACACTAAGGAGCTCATCGAGCATTTGGTAGGTTTCTGTTTCATTTTACCGAATCCATCAGATTCAGATCTGAGCTTGGCCGAACGCCAGTCACTAATTGGTGGTTTTCAGGGATTGGACATTAAATACGACTTGAAGAAGCGACTTTGAGTTAATGGCTCCTGATTTGTTATTGTTTCATGCCGTGTGAGGCCTATTTTATAAATAAAGGTTGTTATACCTATGCCTTTATTGTGTGCAATTTTTGTCTTAAACTTGCTGGGGTTTGTTGGTTTCTTGGCGAAGTTCCACAGATGCCAGGGGAATGATTTTTGATGAATTTCATAAACATGCCGAAATGGAGAGGGCATTGGTTTTTGCAGTGAACAATTGGTGTTTGGCAGGGGCTCAGTTCGTCTGGCATCGCTGGGCGATCTTGTTTCTTCCCTCAAGTAGCTGAAAACAGGCGAGAGGATCAGTTCAATTTGCTGGCGGATTTTCGACATTAAGCCGAGGTGGCCGTTAAAATCATAAATGGGCTCCGTTGGATTTGAAATCAAACCTATGACTAGAAGATTTTTCTGATTTCGCAATTGCAATGGCTGTAGCATCACCTATTTTGATTCAGCTTGTTTTATCGTTTATTGTCGCTACGTTGAGGCTTACTGTAGAACCAGGAGAAAATTCAGGAATTGTTTTTCTTTTAATTTCTCCAAATAGAAATATTTCTTTTAAATTGAAAGATAAAATTTTATATGCAGATTCTACAGCGATTAATAGAAATCCAATTGACGAAGAATTCAAGTTTACTGTAAGGTGCTTGAATGACTTTGCCCTGAAACTAGAAGTCAACAACGACTCCAAAGTTATTCCTTCGCCTTCATTGTGTAAAAAAGAATCGAAAAATGGTAAGTTTGGCTTTGAAGAAAAATATTTGTTTTCACTTTTTTAAAATTTTTTTAGAATTACTTTTTTAAAATTTTTTTAGAATTACTTTTTTTTTATTTTTTTAAAATTACTTTTTCCACTTTTTTAAAATTATTTTTTTCATTTTTTTAAAATTACTTTTTTTTTTACTTTTTTAAAAATATTTTTTTCACTTTTTTAAAATTATTTTTTTTTTCGCTTTTTTAAAATTACTTTTTTATTTTTTTAGAACTTAAATTTTAAAAATTTGTTTAATTTTTTATTTTTAGTTTTTTAAAATTTGTTTAATTTTTTTATTTTTTTTGAATTACCTAATTTTCATTTTTTTAATTTTTTGAAATTTACGATTTTGAAATTATTCAACATATGGCTTGTTCTTTTAGTTAGAGTTCCTTAAATCCAAATTTGTGATTGATTGGTCCTCAAAGAGTTTGGATAATAATAATCGAGGCAGTTGCCCGAGGATTAGAGTCCCGGTCACTTTCGATCAGGTTTTCTCCATCAATCATTTTTCTAAGATTAGGCAAAAATTTGGACAACTTGAAGATTACGTCAGAAAATCAGCAATTGAAGAATTTTGAAACATTTTTTAAATTTTAAAAATAAAAAAATTTAAAAAATACAAATTTTTGGGATTTTCTAGAAAATTAAAAATATTTTTTTTTTTGGAAAATTTTGAAAATTAAAATTTTTAGAATAATTGAAAATGAATTTTTATTACGAAATAGTTTCAATATAAATTTTTTTTATTTTTGGGAAATTTTGAAAATTAAAATTTTTAGAATAATTAAAAATGAATTTTTATTACGAAACAGTTTCAATATAAATTTTTTTTATTTTTGGGAAATTTTGAAAATTAAAATTTTTAGAATAATTGAAAATGGATTTTTATTACGAAATAATTTCAGTGTAAATTTTTAGGATTTTTGGAAAATTAAAATTCGAAAATATTAATTTTTTTTTGATTTTTGGAAAACTTTAAAAATTAAAATTTTTAGAATAATTAAGGACGAATATTTATTACGAAATAGTTTCAATGTTAATTTTTAGGATCTTTAAAAATATATAAAAATTAAAATTTATGCTTTAATTTCCACTAGAAAGTTCTAAAATTTCGTGTTGAGACATTTTTTCGAATTTTGTCACATGTTTCTGTTTTTTATAATTTTATAGTTTTAGAATTTAATGGATGATTTAAAAATTACATAATCATAAAATCCCGCATTTTTGGTCTCGACGGGAAACTTTTAAAATTCGTATCAAGACCATTTTTGAAGTATTTTTATTATAAATATTGTATATTTATAGTTTTAGAAATTATATAATTATAAAAGCATAAAATTCCGCATTTTTGGTCTCGACGCGAAAATTCTAAAATTCGTATCAAGACCATTTTTGAAGTATTTTTATTATAAATATTGTATTTTTATAGTTTTAGAATGTAGTAAGTGATTTAGAAATTATATAATTACATAATCATAAAATTTCACAATTTTTGGTCTCGACGGGAAAATTCTAAAATTCGTATCAAGACCATTTTTGAAGTATTTTTATTATAAATATTGTATTTTTTATAATTTTATGATTTTTCAGAACTTCTAATTGGACCAGATGACGGTGATCTCTTCCACGGATGTGTCAAGAACGGGACTCTGGGATCCAGGAACATCCTGACTTCTTGGTGCAGGTCAGTTATCCGTTTTTTGAACATTTGTTTCTCATTTATCTCTTAATTGTGTCGGCAATTACTCTGGAAGGCTGTAAATTGAGACCCTTGGCGGTCACTTTTGTTTTCTTCCGGACGTATTCCCGATCCCGACATCGACTAAAGTAGGAATAAACAAATGACTCTTGACAGGTCAAAAACGGATAATCCATCAAATTGAAGTTTTTAGTGAGTAAAAAAATAATTTTTTTTTATTTTCTCACTTTTAAATTGGGTAATTAAATTAGTGATTAAGCAAAATGGATATATAATTTTAAAAATCCTAAAAATTAAATTTAAACAAAAATCACTTTTTTAATGTTATTGATATATCGAAAACAGTAGTAATTTAATAAATTACATTTAATTTTAGTGATTAAATTAACAATTAAACAAAATGGATAATATATAATTTTAAAAATCCTAAAAATTAAATTAAAAAAAATCACTTTTTTGATGTTATTGATATATCGAAAACAATAGTAATTTAATAAGTTATATTTAATTTTAATGATTAAATTAGCAATTAAGCAAAATGGATAATATATAATTTTAAAAATCCTAAAAATTAAATTAAAAAAAATCACTTTTTTGATGTTATTGATATATCGAAAACAGTAGTAAGTTAATAAGTTATATTTAATTTTAATGATTAAATTAGCAATTAAGCAAGATAGATGATATATAACGCAGAAGATATTTTTAAAAAGTAAATTTTTTTAAAAGTCAGTTTTTCTTATTTTTGTTTATAAACCATTTTTATTTGCTATGTTTCTTTCATACATGAATCGTCTTCTTTTATTTTTGTTCTTTCATATAAACGACTTCTTTCTATCCTATTTTTCATATATGAATCTTTTCTGTATACTCTGTTTTTTCATATATGAATCTTTTCTGTACGCTCTGTTTTTTCATATATGAGTTCTTTCTGTATACTCTGTTTTTTCATATATGAATTTTTTCTGTATGCTCTGTTTTTTCATATATGAATCTTTTTTGTATGCTCTGTTTTTTCATATATGAATCTTTTTTGTACACTCTGTTTTTTCATATATGAATCTTTTCTGTATACTTTGTTTTTTCATATATGAATTTTTTTCTTGATGATTAATTGATTAATTTCAGATCTGAATTTGAATCAAGTGAGCAATCTTCCGTTGAGAATCCACCTCAAATTTTGTTTTCCGACGCTTCTGAATCGAACCGACCGCTCCAGATTCTGTACATCGGAGAAGAAATTAAAGTAATCGAAAACGGAACTGTTCCACTTCAATGGAAGAATTTTTATCTTTTTCCCGAACACAGAAGATTCGGAATTTCGAATTTCGATGTGGTGTTCGAAGTCATAGATGCTCCAAAACACGGGTTTTTGAGATTCAACGGTCCTTCTGGAAAAACCGCGGATTCTTTTACTTATGAAGACCTCATTGGAAAAAGAATCTTCTACGTTCACAACGGAGACGAGGATTCTGATGACAATTTCGATTTACAGGTAATTTAAAAGTTATTAAAAAATAAAATTTTATATGAAATTTAAAATTTATTTAAAATTAAAGTTTTATAAAATTAGGAAATTATTTAAAATTAAAATTTATATGAAAATAAAATTTTATATGAAATTTAAAAATTATTTAAAATTTAAAATTTATATGAAATTTAAAAATAAAATTTTATATGAAATTTAAAAATTATTTAAAATTTAAAATTTATATGAAATTTAAAAGTTATTAAAAAATAAAATTTTATATGAAATTTAAAAATTGTTTAAAATTTAAAAATTATTTAAAATTGATTTTAGGTTGATATTAGGAACTCTAATATTAATTTTGGAGATGTGCGGAAGAAGACTTACACGATAAAAGTCAGAATTGATCAAAGAAATGATCCTCCTCAAATCGTCCCAGGAGTGAAAGGGGCCCTTGTTCACGTCGCCCCAGGGGTCAAGTAAGCTTATTGACGAATTTATTAATTATATTTTAAAACTTTAAAATGAACTCTATCACAAAGTAATCTGAAGACGAATTTCCTAGAAAATGTAAAAATATTGAATTTTAGATGATTTCAAAAAATTTGAAAATTTTAGAAAATTAAAATTAAAAAAATTTAAAATTTTAGAATATTAAAATTTAAAAAATTCGAAAATTTTAGAAAATTTAAATTAATAAAATTCGAAAATTTTAAAATATTAAAATTTAAAAAAATTTAAAATTTTAGAAAATTCTAAATTCAAAAAATTCTAAATTTTAGAAAATTCAAAATTTAAAAAATTCGAAAATTTTAGAAAATTTAAATTCAAAAAATTCAAAATTTTAGAAAATTTAAAATTTCAGAGTTCCGTTGACAGAGGACCATATAAAAATTTGGGATTCTGATTCTCCCACGAATCAAGTTTTCATCAGAATCAAAAATGCCGTCGGGGGAGCCAGATTTACGACGAAAAATGGAGAAACTTCACTTTCGAAATTTTCGTTGGCGGATTTCTTAAACAAAAAAATTTACATTTCGATCGATTCTGGAGTTCAGAGGTCTTCAGGAAGTGCCGAAATCGACGTCGTGGATTCTCTCGGAGCGAATTCCCTGAATACAGTAATCTTGAGGATAACGGCGAATCCGGTCGAGATCCACATGGTCGTCAACACAGGATTAAAGTTGAGCCACAAATCCGCGGCTTTTATTTCTGGTCAAAATCTGTCTTTTACAGTAAGCAATTCTGGAGACTACAGTATACCACTAACATATGTGATCATTGATCAGCCAGAATTCGGAATAATTGAATGTTCAAAAATCGGAGAAATTGATGAATTTCAACTTTGTTCGAGCTTCAACCAACTTGAAATTGAAGAAAAAAAAATTCGATATAAACACACAAGTGAAAATCGGCCAAAAACGGACGTTTTCAGTTTCAAAGTCTTAGCTGGAGATTCAGAAACCTCTCCTCATGATTTCAGGATCGAATTTATCCCGATAAGTGTGAAAGTTTTTATTCAAAATTCTCTGCTTCTGAATAACACCGAAAAATCCGTCATCAGAAGATCGAACCTTCTGGCGACGACGTTTCCGACTCGTTTTTTGAAAGACGAACTTGTCTATCACGTCGTCGAGCCTCCCAAGTACGGTATGCTTTACAGAAAAACAGAAAAAAACAAAAATCGAAGAATCGGAGTAAGTTCGAATTTTACTCAAGCTCACGTGGATTCAGAAGCCATTTCGTACAAGTTGAATTTTGTACAGTATTCTATTGTGAATGATTTTTTTACTTTTCGTCTTGTGACCCCGGCAGTGACGTCAGAATTGTTAAAATTCGAAATCGTCTACGTCCCGAGCGGAAATTCGGTACAGTTGCTGAACAGGACCCTGATTGTCCCGGAGGGAAATTCCCAGATGATAACGAACAATTCCCTCTGGCTGGAGACTTCGGACGACACTACTTTCGATTTCGTAATCGCGATTCCGCCGTTTTCGGGGAATTTTATTTTGACAAATCCCTCAGGGGCTAAGTTCATCCTGGGATCCGGAGACAAATTTGACTCTTTGGATATCCTTGAAAAAAGAATTTTTTACGAACATTCCGGAGACGAATCGAAACAAGACAAAGCTTATTTAATTGCGGAATCCAGATACCGTCCCGAAACGAAGATTCCTCTGTGGTTTACGGTATCGGTCATTTCTGAAGACGACCATCCGCCAGAATTGGGAAACTTCAGAAATAAAGAAATCGAATACAGTATCTACGTCCTCGAAAACGGCGAAAAAACACTTTCGAAATCCCTCTTTCCTTGGACGGACAAGGACTCCCCGAAGGCGTTGTTGACTTTCAAGTTCGCAGAATCCAGTTTCAAAGATTTCGTTTTTTTTACGAAGGATTCTCCGCCGATTCCAGTCAGAAGTTTCACGACGAAGGACTTGGAAGAAAAAAAACTTGTTGTCAGACATCTGAGTCTCAAGAAGTCCGCCCAAATGAGGTATACTGTAACTGACGGGAAACACGAAACTTCGGGGATTCTGAACCTCGTCGCGAAGGAGCCCTTTGTGAATTTCGAAAACTCCAGAATCCAGGTTTCAGAAGGGAATTCTGAAGGCTTGATTCCGGTTCTCAGAACGAATGTTTCTGCTCAGACTAATCTCGACGAAGATCTGGGGGATATACGGTACGTCGTCCAAAGAGCACAAAATTCGCCTTTCAGAATCCTCCAGGACGGGATTCTGGAGCTGGCCAGTGAATTCCACCAAAAAGACGTTGATGAAAATCGAATTTTCTTTTTAAACAAAAACAAAATCGAAAATATCCAAGTCCTTCTGAAAATCGGACATCTGGAGAGAAATTCGGAAATCGAAGTCACAACAGTCAAGGACAGTTTCGAATTCAGATTCCTTCCGGAGGTCATTCTGGGCCAGAACGACGTCTTCTCGATCGACAGAACTGTCCTGGACGTCAGAGGCGAGTCCGGATCGAATCTGAAATTCATCGTTGTTCAGCAGCCCCAGAAAGGATCTCTTAGTTTAGATACTGTAACTGGTGAGTTTTCTTATACAGTCGAACTTGGATATAAAATACCCCTTGGGACCGGGCAAAGCATATGTTCTAGCAAAGGATATATCATAGCTAGGGTAAATTCGAAGACAGATTAACCAAACACACTCACTCACACCGTATGATACAATCCGAGATATGTTATAACGAGTGTATGTTATATCGAAGTTCTATTGTACAGTCGAATTACGATATAAAATACCTCCTTGGAACCGGGGAAAGTTTATGTTATAAGAAAGGATATATCATAGCTGGGGTAAATTCGAAGACAGATTAACCAAACACACTCACTCATACCGTATGCTATAATGTGAGATATGTTATAGCAGAAGTATCTATATCCAAGTTCTACTGTATTATATTTTATTTTAAAAATTAGAAAATTTTACAATTGTTGTGAAAGAAAAGGAGCGAGTCAATTTTAGTAAATTTGCCAGATTTTCCATTTTTTTATGTAACTCGCTTTTTTCGCGGGAATTTAAAAATTTTTAAAAATCATACTTTTATTAAAAACTAAAAACAAAAATTTCCAAATTT
Organism: Halicephalobus mephisto; assembly: GCA_009193035.1. Classification (NCBI taxonomy): domain Eukaryota; kingdom Metazoa; phylum Nematoda; class Chromadorea; order Rhabditida; family Panagrolaimidae; genus Halicephalobus; species Halicephalobus mephisto. The sequence goes on along the minus strand of SWDT01000182.1, from coordinate 56,784 downwards.
CTAAAATTTTAGGTAAAAACTGCGCAGGAACAGAGCGAGTCGATTTCGAAATTAGATTGCCAAATTTGCCACTTTTTCCATTTTTGTCAACTTTGCTCTTTTTAGGCGGGAATTTAAAAATTTCAAAAATAAATATATATTTTTTTAATTTTCAATGAATTTTAACAATAATAGTGCCGATAATTGATTATTTTAGGGAAATTGAAGTCCTCTTTTCCTTCGAGTTCCTTCGTCTGGGGCTTCAGATTCGAGGATCTGCAGCACAGTCGTCTACAGTATATCCCCGGGACCGGAGTCGGAAGTCCGGAATCAGAAGACAGCTTCTCGTTCAAGATTCAGACGAACAGATTCACTTTGGGACCTTTTAAAATCACTTTGAAAAAACAAACCCGGCCTGGCCCGAGGATAAATCTGGTTTCTTCGGTCAAGGTCCGGCAAAAATCGAACGCGACTCTGGATCCGAGGAACATCAGAATTTCGAACTTCGTCGGCCCTCCAGATGCCGTGGAATTCAGAATTAAAAAACACCCGATTTTTGGGAGAATTTCGTTCCGTCAGAATCCCCAGAATTCCATCGAAGAATTCTCGTGGGATCAGCTGCTGAAAAAACAGGTTCTCTATGTCCAGACTTCCAGAACTGATTTCGACGATTTCGAAATCATCGCTTGTCTGTCCGGGTCCTGTTCTCCTCCAGAAAAAATCAAAATTACCGTAGAAAAAGAAAATATTTATCCTCCAGAAGTGTCCAAAAATGAACCGTTGATTTTAGTCAATTCGAATTCTGGAAAAATTCTGGATTCTCATCTCAACGTCCAGGATCCAGATTCAAATCCGGAGATTTTGAAGTTCCTAATCTGGCAGCCCCTAGGGGGATATGTGGCTAACGTCCGAGATCAATCTAATCCTCTGAACAGCTTCAGTCTCGCCGATCTTCAAGAAGGAAAAATTTCGTTTATTTCAACTTCCAGTGAGTTTTTTCATATATCAATTTTTGTTTATTTCCCATATATCAGATTTTATTTCTTTCATATATGAATTCTCTTTATTTTTCATATATCAATTTTTATTTATTTTTCATATATCAATTTTTAATTTTTTCGATATATTAGATTTTATTTCTTTCATATATGAATTCTCTTTATTTTTCATATATGAATTTTTATTTATTTTTCATATATAAATTTCTGTTTATTTTCTATACATCAGATTTTAGTTTTTTCATATATGAATTTTTTTATAAGTTTCTTGTTTTAGATTCTTCTGGTGGATTCTCGTTTCTTGTAACTGATGGTCTTCATCAAACAAAACCGGAATGGTTCACAGTTGAGAGATCGGCAAAAATGTCTCTGACTTTAGAAGCCAACTCCCGGCTTCTGGCTGCTCCACTTCAACACGCCATTATTGGGATGGACTTACTGAGAACCAAGATCCCGGATGTGAGTTGTTTAATAATATTAATTAATATTTAATAACTAATGCTGTAATTTCAAAGAAAAAGCGATATTTATTTCTTTGCGATTTTTGAATTCCCGCGCAGGAGCGAGTAAAAATAGAAAAATTGTAAATTTGGCAACTTATCTTGTCCTCACTCGTTGTTTTTCCTTTTGTGAAAAACCAGAAAATGGCAATTCTGGCAATTCGCCGTCAGATCCAACTAATTTTTTTACTTGCTCTTTTTTACCAGTTCTAAAGCAAAAAAATGGTAAATTTGGTAATGCACCATCTAGGTTGACTCGCTTTTTTCTTTTCGAGAGTTCTAAAAATCCTAAAACTTTTTTGATTGCAATTTTATAAAATTTTCGTTTTTAATTTTCGTAATAATGTAGTTTTTTAAATTTAATATTTAATGAAATCTTCAGATTCCTGAATCCCAGATCCGGTACACGATCTCGAGAGCCCCGATGCACGGGAAAATCATGTTGAACAAGATCAAAGTGATTCAGAAGTTCACTCAAGCGGACATCGATTCCAGGAGGATTTCGTATTACTCAGAATCCACGGATTTAGGATCTTGGATCCAGAAGGATTATTTCAACTTTGTCGTTTCTGTCGACAGAAATTCAAAAATCAAAGAAGAATTTCGTTTTAGAATTTCCTTGACGTTCGGGGCCCTGAATCCGGACCACCTTCCGAACTTCGTCTACATCCAATCTCCCCTGAGGCTGACTGCAGGAAGCAGTTTGGCTCTGAATTCTTCGATCATCGACTTGCGTAAATTAGAAAAAGCTTCTGGAGACGAAAAATTGATTGTCGAAGTCTACAGAAGACCGAAAAAAGCAGAAATAATTTTCACAGAAGATAAAACAGCGGATCAAGCGAGCAATTCCAAAGAAGAACTGAATTCGAACGAACTCACTTCGGACAAGTTCGCCAGTGGCCGTCATCTGCTGATCCGAGCCGTGACTTCTGGAGACGACGAGATGATCTTTCATGTTTATCCTGGGACAGATAAGGAAAAAAAGAAAAGCAACAGGTTGAGGATAGGACTTCAGATGGAAATTCTGCCTCAGGGCAGGACCGGCATCAAGGTTGGTTCTGTTTTTATTAATTTTTACAATCCAAATTCGATTTTTTATAAAAAATAATCCTAAATCTGAGAAATAGTTGTTCGATATATGGATTTAGGAATGATAATCCTGATTTTAATATATGAATATTTGAAATGAAATAAAATTAAAGCTTATAAAATCCTAAAAATTACAATTTTCATATATCAAATTTCCCAGACATAAATTTCGAAAATTACTTTTTAATTTCATAAATATGTTTATTCTGAAATGTTTTTTATGAAAATAGATATAATTTAAATGAATTTTGTGATTTTATCGATGTTGAAAGTTTTCAGAAAAAATTATTTCGTAATTTTTTCAGATAAAACAATTTCGAGATGAATTGACGATTGTTTCTGGTGGATCGACGAGTTTGGAACCGACGGATTTCCAAGTAGAAGATGACAGAGGATCGCCCAGTGAAATCGTTTACAGATTGATCCAGAAGGGCTCCAACGGCGTCAGAATCGTCGTTCTGGACTCCTTGGTCACGGATGAGGTCACGTTCACTCAGGCCCAAGTCAACAAAGGCCAAGTCAGACTGGAACACACTCCGATGTCCACGGACGACAGATTCGATGTTTTGGTTTTCGGCATAGGTCCGGAATCCAAGGTTTTGACGGTGAGGATCGAGCCTCTGGCTTTGAACTTGTTCAACCATTCAGTGATCACTTACGAACAAGGCAGAACTTATGTCGTTCTGACCAAGGCCCATCTCGGGGCGGATTCGAACGGCGACAGATCCAAAATCGTCTACAATATAACCAAAGCTCCAGAAAACGGAACTTTTTACTGGGTTGCCGGCGAGAAAGAAGCAGATTGGTTCACGCAAAAAAACATAGACGACGGAGATGTCCTTTATGCCCAACTGAACATGGATGCTTATCAAGATTCTTTTGAATTCACCTTAGGAAATGAAGAAATGGAAATGATCCAGAAAAAATCGAAAATTCAAGTTTTGCCGAAACTCCAAGTCCAGGATTTGGTTACCGACGCGAAGCAATTTACCCAAATAAACGTCGGTTATTTGAACGCCACTGCTCTAGAAGTTGGTTTTTTTCAAATTTATATAATTTAAATCCTAAAATCTAGAAAGTAATTTTTTAGATTTTCCAAAATTCAATGAAAATCTAAATTTTTATAATTCAATGAAATTTTCTAGAATTTTTCAAAATATTTTGAAAATTTTTATTTTTAAAAAATTTCCAAAATTCATTTCAAAAAAAATTGAGAAAATTTTTAATTTTAATTTTTTATATATCAAACATAATTTTTGAAATTTTAAAAATTTAGAAAAATTTTAATTTTCAAAAATTCAGAAAAATTTTGAGAAATTTTAATTTTTAAAAATTCAGAAAAATTTTAATTTTTAAAAATGAATGATTACGAAATCTCCAGGGCTCGACTCCGCGGTACCTCGTAGTGACCCCTCCTAACTTCGGGAGACTCTTCCTTCATCCCTTGCTGAACGAATCCATAGTTTTCTTCACCCAAACGGATATAAACGACGGAAAACTTTTTTTCCAAGCCTTCGACGTCGATGAAAAAACTGATGACGAAGTAGAATTCGAACTTCGTGGAGACTCAATTCAACCAGCAAGATTCAAATGGATAATCGATATCCGGCCAGTGGACAAGAGATTAGGAGTGGTAGAACCTGGATCTCGTCAATCCGGAACCGATGTCGAAGAAGATTCTAAAATTACGCCAAATATAGCTCCAGAATTAAATCATCATTTTCCTGTTTTTATTCTTATTTTAATTATTTTAGCAACAATTATAATTCTATGTTGTAGAAAAAATTCAAAAAAGAAAAAAACACTTGCAGCAACAAGAGACGAACATGGCTTACATCTGAATTTGAGTTCAACAGAAGAAAGAGAACTTCCAAAAATTTCAGAATCTCATGGTGTTGAATTACTTGATTCTACAGTATATGCATCTGTTGGACGTCAAAGAAAAAAAAATAATTTAAATGATATTATAGAAGAAACATCTGAAATATCAATTAAAAATAATTTAGAAAATTTAAATCAACCATATGTTAAAATAACACAATTAAAACAACCATTTGAATCTATTAATTCTGCATTTAAACCTACTCCATTAGCTTTATTATCTAAAAATAGTAAATCTGGACCAATAACTGGAATTCCATCAAGTTCAATTTTATCTTCAACAATGAAACAACCGAGAAGAAGTCTTGATGCCGCTCAATCTACGACCACCAAGTTGAAACAGAGTCAATATTGGGTGTAATTTTTGAATGATATCAAAATTGCTCAACATTCGTGCTAAATAAAGTTTTATCAAAAAATATAATTACTCTCAGAATCAACTAAAATATATACTCTTTCTAAGTATTAACAATTTAGTGCTGGGTCCACTTGATTGTCTTCAAATCAATTCCTTCTTGGACCATTTCCCAAAGAGGACTCATGTTTCTCAATCGATTAGCTTCTTTGACGCACTTCTCCACAGTATAGTCAATTTCTTGTTCCGTCGTGAATCTACCAATGCCGAATCTGATCGATGAATGAGCCAAGTCTTCATCAGCTCCAATAGCTCTCAAAACATAAGAAGGCTCAAGACTAGCAGAAGTACAAGCAGATCCAGAAGATAAAGCAATATCCTTGAGAGCCATTAGCATAGATTCACCTTCAATGTAGGCAAAAGACAAATTAACGCATCCTAAAGTCAAAACCATATATTAACAAATTCTTTTAAAAACATACCAGGATAAGACTTTTCTGGATCTCCATTTCTAACAACTTGTTCCAACTTCGAAGTAATTCCTTCAACCAACCTATCGGAAAGTTGCTTCACATGTTTATGATCCATCGCCATCTCCTTCTCCGCAATAGCACAAGCAGCACCAATTCCAACACAAAGCGGAGCCGGCAAAGTACCAGATCTCAATCCTCTTTCCTGACCTCCTCCACTCATCTGAGCTTCCAATCTTACTCTCGGTCGTCTTCTAACATACAATACTCCAACACCTTTTGGTCCATAAATCTTATGTCCAGAAATAGACATCAAATCCACCTTAAGTTCTGCCAAATTAATCGGGATCTTACCAACAGCCTGAGCAGCATCAGTGTGGAAAAACACCTTATTCTTCCTACAAATTTCTCCAATTTCCTTGATCGGTTGAACAACTCCAATTTCATTATTGACAGTCATAATACTCACAAGAGCCGTATCTGGTCTAATCGCTTTCTCCAAACTTTCCAAATCAATAATACCATTCTTCTGAACAGGAAGATAAGTAACATCATATCCTTCAGCTTCCAAATACCGACAAGAATCCAAAACACACTTATGTTCAGTTTGCGTCGTAACAATATGCTTCTTCCCAGTAACTTTGTAAAAATGAGCAACTCCCTTCAAAGCAATATTATTAGATTCCGTAGCACCAGAAGTAAAAATAATTTCCTTTGGATCAGCTCCAATCAATGATGCAACCTGCGCTCTTGCATTTTCTACCGCTTCTTCTGCATTCCATCCATAAACATGCGTTCTACTATGAGGATTACCAAAATCCGATATCATATAAGGTAACATCGCATCCACAACTCTTGGATCCATCGGTGAAGTTGCTTGAACATCCAAATAAATTGGTTTCAATGATGCAAATTTATCAGGATTTTTCTGTATCATTTCTTCTTTTTTCGAAACTGCAACAGTAGAATATCCAAAATATCCAGGTCTTACGCTAATAAATCGTCTAATCGTCGAACTTGTAGTAGCTTTAAACATCTAAAATTCACAAAAAAAATCAAAAAATTTCCAAAATAAAAAATATTCAAAAAGGCATTCTAAACCTCAATTATATCAATACTTAAAACTCGATAATTTTCCATATATTTCGTCAACATAAAAAGCAACAATCGAAATAAGGTTTAATTTCTCATCCAGGAATAGCAATTCAGAAGAACAAAAATTCGTTAATGACAACGTTAATAAGGCCTGCTAGCAGCAAATAAGGGTTCAGATGGATAAAAATTGACGAAAAAAATATAACTATAGATAAAGGAACGTCAACGGGTGATCAAAAAGTCGCATAATAATTTGTCCAAGAACATTTGAGCAAAACAAAACAAAAAAATTTCAGTAAAGATAGGAAGCATGCGACTTCCTCTGAACCCGTTTTTGCTGGATCGAAAAAAATACAGGAAACATTAGTTGTTGCCATAATATCAAACGAAATGGATGATTTTTCTTCTGTTATGCAGAACCAATTCCATTGACTGATCCTGCAGAGCCATTAGCGCGAGTGTCACCACCTCCACGTCTTGCAGCATCCTCAACAACCGGCTTGAAATAAGGATGATCCATGGCCTCCCGTGCAGTTAAACGTTCAGCGTGGTCATAGCGTAACAAGTGATCCAAGAAATCAATGGCTTCGTTGCTAACCAAATGTTGATTTTCACCATGGACAAAGCGTTCCCATCGTTTTCGCGTGTGACTAAAAACCAAACAATTACGAAATACAAAATTTCAAAATTACCGTCCGAGAATGTCATTGAAACGTGGATCGAGTTCAATCTGGTACTTGTCAATGTATTCGTAAAGTTCATCCGTTCCCAAGACTTTTGCGATTCTAACCAACTGATCGTAATTATCATGTCCGTGGAAGAATGGTTCTTTGCGGAAAATCATCGAAGCCAGCATACATCCAAGACTCCACATGTCGAGGGAATAGTCGTAGCATTGATAATCAACAAGTAATTCTGGACCTTTGAAATAACGAGAAGCAACCCGAACATTGTATTCCTGGCGAGGGTGATAAAATTCTGCCAGACCCCAATCAATCAAACGTAATGTCCTTTGTTCGTGATCAATCATAACATTGTGTGGTTTGACGTCTCTGTGCATGATTCCTCGAGAATGGCAAAAATCGAGAGCTTTTAGCAATTCATACAAGTAATAACGAATGTCGAAGTCGGAAAGAGTCTGGTAGAGAACCTTGAAATCGGTGTTGTTGACGTATTCGAAAATAAGCGCAGGCGTTCGGGAAATTGGGTCCTTGACGACGTCCAGAAGGGTAATAATATTCGTTCCTCCTCTGAGATTCTCTAAGATCTTGATTTCACGTTTGATTTTCTTCTTTTTGACCGGCTGAAAAGAGGAGTTGGACGAGTATAGAGCACCAGACTTACCTTGAGGATTTTGACGACGACTTTGTCTTCATTGTTCTTGAGTCCTTCGAAGACCTCAGAATACTTGCCTCGACCGAGCTTCCTGACCAAAGAGTAGTCTTCAATATTGCCCCATTCAATTGTGTGTGTTTCGTAATCCCAATACTCCCGAGGTTGACTCGAATTCACGTTGGCATAAACCCGGGCAATGCTGGGGACCGGCATTCTTACAGCCGAAGTAAATTTTAATGATAAGTCGTCGATTTTGACAGAATCAAGCTCGACACACCCACAAACAGTCGGGTCCACAAGCGAGAGAAGGATCTATCCACTCTAAAAACTAACAACGTGGTTAAGACGTGCATTCATATATCCAAATCCGCGGCCGAATGAGATGACACATGGTAAAACATCACGGACAAGATTAAGGCAGTGGCAGGACGGGGATTATATTAAAATTACAAAAATAAAAACAATTTTTGCGAAACGCGCGCACTTGGACAATCGATGCAATTGCAACGCTCTGAAATTTGGACAAACCTATCGACGAAATTATGGAATTCAGAGATAAATCGGTCCTAATCAATTAATAGCCTTAATCGACGTAAAATAACCAGTAAACGAAGAGGAACAAAGGACAAAGACTGGAAAGCGAGCTTCTCCAAGTCGGAGACGAAAGTTGATTCCGAATGAATCGTAGGTTTTCGCGGCGAGACGAGGCGAAAACCGCCAGAACTAGTCGGATTGGAAAAAAACGAATATCCTAAATGTGATCCTTAGTTTTCTTTTAATTTTAATTATTTTTACTTTAATAAAATCCGGAGCGAAAAATAAACAATTAAAATCGATATATGCTAAAAATCGGAAGATTTTATATATGAAAATTAAAAATTTACAAACATTTTTATCAAAAATAAATAAATTTAAAAAGTACTTAAAATCAAGTGGTTTTCATATATGAATATCGTAAATTCACAAATGCTTTTAGATTTGATTAAATAAAAATTTAAAAATTAAGAATTTTATATATGAAAATTACAAATTATCCATAGATGACAACTAAAGATGAGTTGAACGATTATCTTGATCCTCACAGTCACAGTCATCTGGAAACGGTAGTCGGTGTAAAAACTGCCACAGTACGTGTTGGAACAGAAACTAGGCTAGAAAGAGAGGACCTGAAGCGATAGCCTGAGCATCAGGGAGTGTGGGGTACTGTAGGATGTAAGATTCTCGGTTGCAGTTATTTGGGAGAAATATGTAAATTTTACTTTTATTTTATTCTTCTAGTAAATATTATCATTGTACTTCTGTTTTCTACTTTAACAGTATGGATGGGAGAAAATTCAGTTCGTTCTCGTACTCGCTCTCGAGAAATGACTGGCTTGGGTCGGGTCTAGTTCGCTTCCTTAGATTTCCTTAGGATTTTTCTGGAGATCCTCTGCTTGGCGGATATGGATAAAAACAACCTTCACAATCCTGGATTCTTCCCGAATGGTACAATCGTCGACCAGCTCATCATGATGTGGAAAATTTTCGAATTTTTCGGACGGAACGAGATTCAGAAGATGGTCGGTTTTTTGCTTTTTATATGTAAATTTTTCAAGATTGAAGTCCCAGAAAATCCAATAGAAAATTTCGAAGAATTTTTAGTTTTATGGAAATTTCTAAGATTAAAAATTCTCAGAATTCATATATGAACCTAGAAATTTTTAAAAATTCTTTCTGAGACAATTTTGAAAAAATTTCTGTTCTTGTATGAAAATTTTTAGAAGCAGCAGATTCTGAAAATCCGTGTTTCTTTGGTATTCAGAAGGATGTCTAATAATTTGAATTTCTGTTTTGACGCTATCAGAAGGAATATTTCATGGATTAATGACACTAAATCATTGAATACGAAAGAAAACAAATCAGAGTTTTCAAGGGATTCTGAATCTGTAGATATTTCGAAGGATTCTGAACCTCCAAATTTCGAAGATGTTCCATCTGATCGAGTAGCGGCTCTCGAGGCTGAAATCCAACTTCTGAAAACCCAGTTAACTACTGTAATCAATATGATTGGAATTCAAAATCTACCGTATCCGGAAAATGATGTTTTATTTTCTTCTAATTCTAAAGTTCAGAATTGTTATTTTTCGTCTTCTATGCCTCAAGAAAAAAGAAATTCTTTGTTTTTTGTGGATTCTCAGAATAACTTAATTGATTTCGAAAATTCAGATTCCGAAGTGGCTCCATTGGCCAAAAATCCGCCTCCGGCTCCTCCTATTTTTCCACTTTTTTCGAAGGATATCCCCTCTACCCAGTCGCCTGATACCCCAACAGTGCCCCAGGGGTTTTCTGGAAGTTTGTATACTATTCCAAAACCTCTTCTGGAAGAAATAAAATCCGTCAAGCTAAAAACGGTTTTTAGGTTTGTTTTTATTTTGAAAAATTTAAACAATTTTCGATTTTTTGAGTCAAAATTAAAAAAAATTACTTTTATTGAAAATTTAAAGAATTATTTTTTTTATATTAAAAATTACTTTTTTTTTATTAAAAATTAATTGTTTTTAAATTTTTCTTTTTTAGTCCATGTAAATCCTCGATGACGAAATATGCTAATGATGACTATGACTACCTGAAGAAAGCTCTAAATGAGAAATTTAAAAATGTCAATATCGATGATTTTTCGGTTCCTAAGGACAGTACGGCTTGGGACGAGGATTAATTTTTATCTAATTTAGTTGGTTGTGATTTTTTTGATTTAAAAAAATGAAGGTTGATGTAAATTTGAATTTCGATTATTTTAAAATTGAAAATCAGTTAAAAATTTAAAATTAAAGATTTTTAAAATTTATCCGAAATTGCAGGATTAGCATAATGAGGAATTGGAAGACCGTCTTTGTACTCGATGAGTTCGTCGATGACCATCTTGAGTTTGTTTTCTTTTCCCCTTTGTTCGTTCCAGGAAATTGTAATCATTTTTCGGAGCTGAACAGAAAGTGGAATTTCTTTCTTTTTCGAAATTACTCTTGCTTCCATCAGTAGTTCGAAAATCGAAACTGTTATTGAAAACAGTAGTCCACAAATCTAAAATTATTGATAAAAATACTTTAAAAAATTACAAAATTTAGGTGAAAAAAGCGCGAGTGAGAACGGGGTGAATAGCCAGATTTATCATTTTATTTTTTGGTAAAACATGGTAAAAAACAGAAGCGCGAGTGAGAACGGGGTGAATTGCCAGATTTATCGTTTTATTTTTTGGGAAAACATGGTAAAAAACAAAAGCGCGAGTCGATTTGGAAATCGAATTGCCAAATTGACCATTTTTGAGATTTTTTCTTTTTTGCGCGGGAATTTAAAAATTTCAAAAAATACAAATATTTTTAAATTACAATATTTGTGGAAAAAACGTACCAAAACGATGAATATGCCTCCGACGGATCTGGCGCCGTATTGACTGGGGGTGATTTTGGATTGGTGACAAGCACCCCCACCCCTCTGTTTCTTCCACCATTTGTCTTTTAATTCTGTAAGTACTGTTTTTTCTTGAAGTTCCAAAATGGCGGTGGAGATGAGTTCCCTATGGGGAGAGCCCTTGGGGAGTCCTATGGCGTACCCCTTCTGATCCAGAAGACCCCCGATCTGGAGGAGCTCGCAGTCCCTCTCTATGGCGTACTCGAGCATACTGGATTCCATCAAGTAGGCGTAATCGCTGGTTTTCACCCTCTGGATCCCTTCCTTGGAGGATTTAACGAACAAAGAAGGCTGAGATTCCATCAATTTCCACATTTTTTCGTAAGTTTCTATTTTCGATTCCTAAATATTGCAAAAATCAAAAATTGATTTTTTTTAAAAGTTATTTCGATGGAAATTCGCTGAATTTCAAAGTTTTAGACATCATTTCAGAATTTTCCATTTGATTACGAAAGAATCCAAAAAGTTACAGTATTTTCGAAAGTTAAAAAATTTTCAACTCGATTTCGAAAGATTTAAAAAATTTTTTAAAATTTCGGAATTTTTATTTTAAGAAAAATTCAGGTTTCTATTAAGTTTTAAAAGAATTTAGAATCTTTCGTCAGATATTTCGAAATTTTAAAATTTTCTATGAAATTTTTGAAAATTCAGAATTTTTTAGATTAAAGAAAATTCTAAAATCTTTTTTTCAAGTTGTCGAAAATTCTAAAATTTACAAAATTAAAACATACATTGAAAAAAGTCATTGTTGATCCTCTTCCGAGAGTACCATATTTTATTTTTGTCTGTTTGGCCAGATCGTCCGCATTTTCGATCGGAGTTATCATTCTTTCCGTCGTCAGAAAAGCCGCCAAATTTGCTGTATAACTACTGATAAAAATTAAAGCAAAAAACCACCAAAAAGCGGTGGCAATTCTGGTAGAAGCTGCACTGGGGGAGATTTCTGGACCTTGTTGCATGAGAGAACTTACTGTAAACCATAATGAATTTAAAATACTTAATTTATTTGGAATTTCTTTTTTTGATTCAATAGGGGATAATCTGGCAAGAAACCAGATGAAAACAGAAGCCCCTATGTAAGCCCCCAGGGCCCACAGCCAGACGTCGAAACTCAAAGGGGCCATGAATCTGAAAAGTCCGGGAGTCGCAGTTTCTGGTTTTTTGAACAAAATTGAAATTCCCAAATGCATGAAAGGAACAGTGAAATCCAGAACTTCGCTTCTCGTGTAGGTTACAGTAAGACTAGCCACGGCCAAATCCGCCACCCCGGACTGGAGTTCCCCCACCATCCCGGTCCATTTGCCGTTGGATTCCTTGACACCGTAAGTTTTATCTTTTACTTCGTGAATTTCGTAAGTGAAATTTCTTAATTGAGCGATTTTTTCCAGAAGGTCGATACAGTAACCTTCGTAGATTTCGTTCCCGGTGAGATTCAAGACTTCCGAGTTGGTCTTTATCATCACGAAGGGCTCCTCTAGGTATACTGTAACCCTGAGGTGGAGTCGGGTGTCGTTCGAAATCGATTCGTTCATTTTTGAAAAATACGAAATTAAATTTTTTTCTTTCGTAGACCACATAAAAGTCTAAAAAGTTTTTAATTTTAATAATTTTATTACAAAAATTAAAAATAAATTTTCCCACGAAATTCAATGTTTTTAAAAATTTTATGTTTAATAATAAATTTTTTTTAAAATTATCTCGAATTTATTGAAATTTAAAGAATTTTTTCAAAATGAAATTTTAAAGTTTTTTTATAAAATTTAAAAAATAAAAATTTTCAAAACGAATTTTTGAATTTTTTAAATTTTTTACGAAATTTTGAATTTTTTGAATTTTTTACGAAATTTTTGAATTTTTTAAATTTTTAAATTTTTTACGAATTTTTGAATCTTTAAATTTTTTAAATTTTTTACGAAATTTTAGATTTTAAAAAATTGTGAAATTTTGAAAATTTAAAACTTGCTTTTTCCCAAGGGGATCCTTGTCGGGTCTCGTACAGAAAAAATTGAAAATCTTTTCTTCTTCCGTCCAGATGAAAACTGACATTTCCTGTTGCCAAATTTTCCATTTTTGTCTTGACAAGAAAACTTCTGAAATCTTTGACGAATAAGGGCAATTTTTTACAACTTGGATTTTTTTGAATTTTTATTTTTCCGGATTTAATTATTTCACTTCTGTTGATGGCAGAAGCCAAGACGGCGATGGAATCTGACCAAATCGCGGTTTTCGTTTCGAGACCGACTTCAGGAAGAACTTCTTGATAGTTGTGTTTCAAAAAGTGTCGAAGTTTCCAGATGGCTGGAGATACAGTATCCAACCAGGAAATTGCAAAGATTCTACAGTATCCATTTTTGAAAATTTTTATATTTTCTGAAATAATGGTGGATTCTGTCAAGACAAAAACCGAATCGGATTTGCAGACACCGAGCTCCTCCGCCTGGGACAGGAAGGCCAGGGTTCTGGACAGGTTCAGATGCAGAACGAATGACGTCACTTGCAGCTTCGTGGTGGCTTCTTTCATCAAAGATCTGTTTTCTTCAGAATCCAAAAAAATTCGAAAATATGTTTTTTTTTGACCGAAAAATTTGAAAGAATTTTTCAAAAATCCCTGAATCGAAATCAAATCTTCAGGATTACTGTAGACGACGAGGATTTTCGAAGGATTTTGATTTTCGATTATTTTTGAAACAACATTGCCGAGGGCGATTCCAGAAGACCAAAAATCGATGGATTTGTCGAGAAAAAATTTGTCTTTCCTGGTTCTGTGAAGTTGAAGATTTGGATTCAATGACGTCATCGAAACAAAAGACAAATCGATTTCTCTGGCGTAACTCTCGCTGACCATTGCCCCAGGCTGAGTAGAAGCTCCAAGAAGAGCAATTACGATATCTCCTTTTTCCGCCGAAGACTCTATTAACGAGCATACTGTAAATTATTATTTTCATCAATTCATAAAAAAATTAAATTTTTCAATTTTGGTCCTGACACGAAAAATAAATTTTTTTATTTTTTTTTAAAAATTTTGTTTTTTTTAATATTTTTGAAATAAAAAACATGAAATTTAAGAAAATGTTAAAAATTCTTTGAAAAATTAAATTATAATTCGTGTCAGGACCGAAATTTAAAAATTTTTGAATAATTTACTTTTTTTTGGAATTTCGTTGGAAAACTTATAATCGATGAAAATTAACTCTACGTGGTCCGGTTGTTCATGTCTTGTGATGGGGACTTTGGTGAGATTGTGGTATAGCCACAGGGTCCGGATCAGTTTTTTTTCTGAAGACGATTGAACCAAAGAAATCACTTTAGTTAATCCAAAAATTTTAATCCAAAAAATAATAAAACACAAAAAATATAAAATTACTTTCATTTTTATTCAATTTTAGTTTATTTGTGAATTTAAAAATTTAATCCATCAAAAACAATTATCGACGAAACGGAACTAATTGTCGAATTTCATCCTTGGTTTTTAAAAATCCACAAATTTGATGGACAAACACCAATGAAAAATTTAAAAAATAAAAATAAATTAAAAATAAAAAAATTTAATTATTTGAAAATTCCCTGTGCGCGGTAAATTTTGGCGATCTGTTCCAATTAAAAATCTACTTCCAAATATTAAGCGCGAGTCGGTCCAATTATTCCATTTTTTAGGATTTAAACCAGTGCGAGTCATTTCTGGCAAATTGTTCCAAAAAACCAGTCATTCAAATATTAAGCGAGATTAAGCCAGTTATTATTTTTCTCGCGATAGAAACCAATGCGAGTCATTTCTGGCAAATTGTTCCAAAAAGCCATTCATTCCAATATTAGGTCATTCATTCCTTTCTTATGATTAAACCAGTATGAATAGGTTTTGGCAAATTGTTCCAAAAAACCATTCATTCCGACATTGCTCACAAGTCAGTCCGATCATTTTTTGGAGATAAAAATCAGCTCCTCTACCATTCCAAAAGATCAGTGAAAATTTTTATTTTTATTTATGAAGATTTCGAAATAAAAAAATCCGCAATATGCTTGCAATATTCTAGCACATTGTTAAGTAAAAATCCGATATCGACCATTTCACAGACCTCAGCACTGTCTGGTGTTCCTTCCTCCGACAAGCGAGACAAAACGGACCGCTGACCTTTCTGCCACGTTTCTACGCCAACACACAGTTCCACGAGTCTCCTCCATTCCAGACAACTCATTCCCTCCGGCAAAAACCGAAGATGCACGTTCTCGTGACAGGTGCCGCCGGATTCATCGGATCCCACACTGTTTTAGAATTACAAAACGCCGGATATACAGTCACTGCTATCGACAATTTTTCCAATTCCATTCCAGGCAAGTAAACTTTCTTTATTTCATTTTTTCGATATATGAAATTTAAGTTTCAGATGCTAATGGACATCCGATTTCGCTCCAGAGAGTTTCTAAATTGACAGGAAAGGAAGTTCCATTCAAAAAAGTGGATATTCTGAACGTCGGAGATCTGGATGCCGTCTTCGAGTCCGAAAAGTTCGACGCCGTCATTCACTTAGCTGCTCTGAAAGCCGTCGGGGAAAGTTCGCAGAAGCCCCTGGAGTACTACAGTAACAACGTCATCGGATCCATTAATCTGATCACTGTAAGTTCTCCGAATTTTTCATATATCACCTTCTTAAACCATCATATGTGAATTTCTTTAAGGTTTTCATATATGGATTCTCTGATTTTTATGATTTTTAAAGTTTTCATATATGAATTTCTTAATTTTCATATATGAACTTCTTAAATCATCATATGTGAATTTCTTTAAGGTTTTCATATATGGATTCTCTGATTTTTAAATTTTTCATATGTGAATTTCTTAATTTTCAGCTCTGTAAAAAACACAACGTCAAAAATTTCGTTTTTTCTTCTTCGGCGACGGTGTACGGCCCCCCTAAGGAGCTGCCGATCACGGAAAACGCCTCCACTGGAGCCGGAATCACGAACCCCTACGGACAGACGAAGTACATGATCGAGCAGATTTTGACTGACTTGTCCGTTGCTGAGCCAGAATGGAACATCGTACTTCTTCGGTACTTTAATCCTGTTGGAGCTCATCCTTCAGGAGAAATCGGAGAAGATCCAAAAGGCATCCCGAACAATTTGATGCCCTTCGTTTCCCAAGTTGCTATAGGAAAACTTCCTGTTTTGAAGATCTTCGGCAACAAATTCGACACTCCCGACGGAACAGGAGTCAGAGACTACATCCACATCGTGGACTTGGCCAAAGGACACGTTTCCGCTCTGGATAGAATCCAGAAATTAGGCCAAATCGGAAGAGAAGTCTACAACCTGGGAACTGGCAAAGGATACAGTGTCCTGGAAATGGTCACTGCTCTCGAAAAAGCCAGCGGCAGAAAGGTATGTTTTCGTTAGATCAAAATTTCACAAGAACCCCAGAATCCTACGAAAGGTTTTCGAATCTTCCAGAATCCTATGGAAGCTTCTGAGGCCTTTAGGAACTTTAAAACTATCTAAACCTAAGTCTTCTAAATTTGCAGAAAAATTAAAAATCCGAGATAATTCCGTAAAAAACGCAAATTTTAGATTTTTACAGTAATACCAATAATTCATTTTTTACAGATTCCGACAGAACTGTCCGTTCCTCGACCTGGAGACGTGGCCTGTGTCTACTGCGATCCTTCTTTGGCTGATAAGAACCTCAATTGGAAAGCAGAATTCGGTCTGGAAGAGATGTGTCGAGACTTGTGGAATTGGCAAACCAAGAATCCCAATGGTTTCCTGCCCGCTTAACTGGAATCAAAGAAGCAATATGAATCTAAAATTACGCAAGATTTTATAGAAAAATGAGAGAATAAAATTTTACAGATTCTGATGTCGCATTTGAAGAATTTTTAGGGATTTGAGGGATATTTTCCGACAAAATTACTTTCAATTTCAGTAAAAGTGGGAATTTCCGAAAAGTGGTCTCGATTGGAACTCCTAGAAAATCCTAAAATTCAAAGTTTTAGGGAATTCTGAACAATCCTAAAACTCATAAATTTCCAAGGGATCCTAGAAGCTTTACTGGATTCTGGGAGACTTCTGGGAAGTTTACATTCTAAAAATTTCCAATATTATTCGAAATTATTAATTTTTTTTGCAAAAAAAGAAACAAAATCAAAGTTTATTCTATTTTTGCTCTTGGGCAAACAATGTTCAGTAAAATTCGTTGATGAATTTGCCAACTTTCCAAATCAAACACGTTCCCTTGAAGCTGCACTTTGACAAGTTAAACAACAATTTTTTCAATATTCTTACTCTTGAGGAAAATAATCAAACAAACAGACACAACAAAACTGACTCAGGAAAGTACAGGTCGTTGATGAAGTGCATCAAACAATGCTCCAACGTTGTTCTTCACAAATAACAATGGAATTCAAAAGGCGGAGCAAATTTAGTGAATTTCTAAAAGTATAAATTCGACTTCAATGATCTCCACAGTACTCCAGTTCCTGAGGATTAAGGATGTTCGGTATCGTCATTTTCGTTGTTTCCTTCGCTTTAGCAACTAGCCAGGCTCCTGGTCAATGCGAAAATGCTTGTGTCAGCCAGAATGCCAGAAATGGAGCCCTCTACAAGCAGATGTTCCAAGGGACCATCAATCAGGTCGACTACACCAGTATCTGCAAGTGAGTTTTCTATTTCATATGGCATCTCAAAATACAACAGATCTCTAAAAAGCTTAGTCTCTACTTTATGGCACAATCCTAAAACTCAAAATATCTAATTTTCGTCCCGCATACGATACGATTCTCGAAAAACCTTTTTTATATAAAACAAAACTCCAAAATAAATCTTTCCAAAAAAGTTACATATTGCCCGATTTCATATGCAAAATCACCTTAGAATTTTACAGTATCTATAACGCCATTCAAATCAGGAAATGCTGCAATATATTCAGAAAAGAAAAAAGTAAATAAAAATGCGTGGGCATTGCAGAATCTTTTGTTCGTTTTTCTGCAGAAATGTGAAAACTAAATATGACAGGAATTTTGTTTACATTTACTATGTAAGTGGAGCCAAGGACGATAGTCTTGTCCATTGGTAACCAACGGTAGGAGAGTAACAATTATGACAAACGAAGATCTAAATTAACAATTGCTTTTTGTCTACAACAATGAAAATTAATAGGTGAGGTTTTTCAGTCCAGGATCGCATGAAAGATGGGGATATGTTAGGAATATTTCATATATCAACGACACGCAAAAATTGAAAAAAGTAAAAAAATAAAAATTAATAATTGGAGAGCTGTTCTCCTTTAAAGTGACGCAATTGATATACAGGACTTCTAGCTCTGGGATTGCATAGAAGATGGGGATATACTAAAGTTATTTCATATATCAATGACACGCGAAAACAAGGGAAAAATAGGAAAAAAAAGAAATAATAAAAATTAACATAGCTGACAGAGCTGGTTTCCACTACAGTAACGCAATTTATGTGCAGGGTTTTTCGCTCCGGGACCGGACTTTTTAGATTGCTTGTGTTTTAACAAAATTGATTTTTTCGAATTAATATTGTTATTCAAAATTTTGAAAAATTCGAAAATTTTCAGAGATATTCAAGGAGTCAGTACATGTCTGGCCAACTGTACGGCGGAAAACGGCGGATCTGACTGCTTAACTATCTCGATGCCGATCTACACCGCTGCTTGTGCTGTTGGGTATGAGCAATTTTCTCAACTTGGTCAATGTTACCAGACTCTGAATGCTCAATTCTCCAATACTCAACAACAATGTCAACAACAGTGTGCAAGCGAAACATCGGCTGCTCGTCGCAGACGTCGTCAAGCTGTGCAGAATGCTTTGGTCAACGGAGATACCTTCTGCATCACCAACTGCGGACTCGCCCAGGAACTCCAGACCATCCAGAGTCAATGTCCGTCTTGGGTCGCCCAATTCGCCTCGACCGTCAGCCAGACATACAACCAACTTTTCCAGTTATCTCCTACTTGTTTAGCTCTTTGAAAAATGCGAATCTCATATCTTCAAATTTGATTAGTTTTTCAGCGGAAATTTAAAAATTTCACAACTATTGTTATTCATAAAAGTGCAAAAAAGATGTTTGTCGAAATCCAGGAACACAATTGACCGAGACCAGCGTGTATATTTAAAAAGTAAACTTACAATTGGCCTCCCACTTGCGCAGGCAGACTGAATGAAGTTCCAACAATCGAAATCACACATCGGGCTAGTGTTTTCTTGTTAGACTTGCAACAGTCAAAAACTACTTTAAATTCACTTTTCTAGGAAAAGCAGGAGTTGTTGACAGATTTACGAGGGTGTTCCTGTGCTAAGTTCTAAAAGACGCAGTAACCGTTGCAAAACAAGCGAGGAAACAGAAAATCAAAAAAGTGGAAAAATCACAGAATATAATTGTGGTTTAAAAAACCCAAAAACGTTCTTGATCAGACTAAAATTTGCAAGTTTTAGAAGGGAAAAACCAACAAAGGATAGGGAAAATAGCCTCAATTTCGAAAGAAGAAGCAAAAGAGTCCCTGATCAAGTCGAAATTCAGTGGTCTTAAAGCGAAAAAACTGACACAACCCGCGGGAAACATCTTTGATTTCAAAAAAAGATGTAAAAGAGTCCCTGATCAGGTTGAAATTCAGTGGTCTTAAAGCGAAAAAACCTAGTACGATACCTGATGAAAAGCTTTGATTTCAAAGAACGAAACGAAAGAGTCCCTGATCAGGTTGAAATCTACTACTCTTAGAGCGAAAAACTACGGTATGCAGAAGCCAACTTTTTGTTTCTAAAGTTGTTATATCGATATTTCGAGTATTTTTGTTTAATCGCTACCTAAATGGGTTCGTTTTTGTTATTACTTGGTTGTGTGATAATCTATGATTTTAGGATTGACTACTAATGCTCTTGAACGTTGGACTGAAGGCAAACAAAGTGCTGAAAATCCTAATGGTGCTTCATTGACTGATTCTGTTTCCAACATTAGTCTAAGATCCAGCGAACGTTCGTCGCAGAAATCACTCTCTGGTGCTCATTCAGAATCTAATGCTGTTCCGTCGACCAACCCTGTCTCCAGTATTCGTCCGATTCCCGGTGCTTCTCTCAATGCTGCTCAACCTCAAGGATCCATCATCCGTCAGAATTACAGCCATGAAACTGAAGCCGCTATTAACAGACAGATCAACCTCGAGCTTCATGCCAGGTTTGTTTCGTGGTTGTTGTCGACTAGTGTAGTTGTTTATTTTAGTTATGTGTACTTGAGCATGTCTTGTTATTTTGATCGAGGAGACACCTCTCTCCCCAACACTGCTAAATGGTTAAAGAAGCATGCTGATGAGAAACATGAACACGCTCAAACCTTGTTGAAGTACCAGAACACTCGTGGTGGAAGAGTTATTTTTCAAAACATCCAAAAACCAGAGGTAGATGAATGGGGGTCTGCTTTGGAATCTTTCCAAGCTGCTCTAGCTCTCGAGAAGTTCACCAACGATGTTCTTTTAGAACTTTATTCTTTGGCCTCTCAATGCAATGATCACCAATTATGCAGTGAGTTTTTTTATTTGTTAAACTCCCGGGTTTTACCGTAGTTCTTGTAGATTTCCTCCAGAATGAGCTCCTCAATCAACAAGTCGGAATTATCGAAAAAATCAGCAAAATCGTAACTACACTCAAGAAAGTCGGTTCTGGTTTGGGTGAATTCATTTTTGATCACCTGTACTTCAAAAACTAGGAAGTTGTACAGTTGTTAAGTTAGTTTTTTTACACTGTTAAGTTGCAAACTTTTGTTTGTTTTTACTCAATGATGAATTGTGTAGGTTGTTTTATAAAGTATCGATGGATATTGATTGCTTTTTTTTTCATTCTCATTAGTCCGTGATTCGCTAATCCCTGGTGTCATTTGCTTTAGCAGATTCAAATCCCCAGAACTAAAATCCCTTTTTGTATTAACGAATGTACGTGTTTTTACTTTTGGTAATCTTTTGTACCAGTTCCTATGCTGAAGATGTCCCTGTGGCGTCTGAAGCCCCGACTCCGCTGGTCCCGGTCCTTCTGAACATGAGTCCGGAACAGAGACAACAATTGGAAACTATTCTTTTGAATACGGAACTTACAATTGCGGAAATGAACACGCAAGTGGATGAATTTTTCGATGGAGACGACATCAATCCAAGTCTTAAGGTTGGTTGATTAATAAATAATTTTTAAACAGCATATTGGTTGTGGTTTTTTGGATATGTATTAAGTTTCATATATGGAAATTAACCATGGGGGATGCAGGGTTATGTACTCCGTATGTCCTGGTTCAGAAACTTAAATATTTTTAGAGAAAATATGTTTCTAAAACTTTAATTACGAAATAACCACTTCATGAAATTGAAATTTTAGGCTACAGTAGTTTCTAAAAATCCATGTCGGGAAATTTCACAAAAAAATTCATTGTTATTACAGTATGATTGATTACGAAATAACCACTACAAAACCAAAGTTTTAGGCTACAGTAATTTTTAAAACCTTTGAAAATTCGCATTGAGAAATTTTACGAAAAATCGATTGTTATTACAGTATGATTATTTACGAAATAACCACTACATAAAATTAAAATTTTGGACTACAGTAATTTTTAAAAACTTGGAAAATTCGCATCGAGAAATTTCACAACAAATTCATTGTTATTACAGTATGATTGATTACGAAATAACTACTACAAAACCAAAGTTTTAAGCTACAGTAATTTTTAAAAACTTGGAAAATTCGCATCGAGAAATTTTACGAAAAATCTATTGTTATTACAGTATGATTATTTACGAAATAACCACTACAAAACCAAAATTTTAGGCTACAGTAATTTTGAAAAAATTTGTCTCGAGGAATTTTGTAAAAAAATTATGTTTAATTTTTGTGATTTTTAAATAATGAATTTTTAGTCTCAATACTTGGCGATGAAACAAGCGTTCAGTGAATCTTTGAAAATTCTGAATCAAGAACACTCTGAAGCGATCAAAAACGCCAGTCCTGAATGCCAGAAAGCCGATGTCGAAATCCGAGCGATTGCTGACGATGAAAATTTGACAATGATCGAACAAAACAGGAAAATTTTGGTTGGATTTGTTGTTTATCCGATTTTAATTTAATTTAATTTTTTTCAGCAAATCTACAAAGCTCAAAGTCCAAAAATCCAAAAAGAACTCAACAAATACGCTATCTACAAACGAACTGAACAAAGTTCTTCTAGTTCTGGATTCTGATCGCTGTTTCCAAGTTGTAATCTTTGTTCTTGGATAAAAAATATGCAAATTTATCAACCACAAAAAAAATCAAATTTAAAAAATTTTAGTTTTTCTAATTTTAAAAAATTTTTAGTTTTTCTAATTTTTAAAAATTTTTTGTTTTTCTAATTTTTAAAAATTTTTTGTTTTTCTAATTTTTAAAAATTTTTTGTTTTTTTAATTTAAAAAAAACTTTTTGTTTTTTTAATTTTAAAATATTTTAGTTTTTTTAATTTAAAAAAATATTTTAGTTTTTTTAATTTTTTAAAATTCTTAATACGTTTTTTATTTTTTTTAGTTTTTTTAATTTTAAAAATTTATGGTTTTTTTTTGAAATTAAAATTTTATGCAAATTTTCGATTTGACAAAATTGGGTGTGAAATGAAAAAATTAATTTATTTTTTAATTTCTTTGATTTTTCTGAAATGAACGAAGACGAAACCAACTTCAAGTTGCCTACTGTAGGAGAAATAATCTCCAGTAAACGTCAAAAATATCAAGTTTGTTTTTTTATTAATGTTGCATTTTTTAAATTTCATATATAAAATTAATTTTTCGAATTTCATATATTAAATTAATTTTTTGAATTTTATATATAAAATTAATTTTTTGAATTTTATATATAAAATTAATTTTTTGAATTTTATATATAAAATTAATTTTTCGAATTTCATATATGAATATTAACTTTTTAATTTTATATAAATTTAATTTTTAAATTTTACATGAATATTAATTTTTTGAAGTTTTATATGAAATTTTAGACAATGCAGTTACTTGGGAAAGGCGGATTTGGAGCGGTTTTTGAGGTGAAGAAGACGGAAGACGGACGGCCTTTGGCGATGAAGATTGAGACAGTGGATGTGAAGAAACCAGTGCTCTCGATGGACTGCAAGGTCCTCCGAGGGGCCTTCTTGATCAGAAGTCCCCATTTCTGCACGATTTTGGACAGAGGAAAAACCAAAAACAGATTCAGATTCCTAGTTATGAAATTAGTCGGGAGAAATCTCTGGGATCTGAGGATTAACCAGAAGTCGATGAAATTTTCTCTCGGGACATCCTTGAAGTCCGCAGAACAGTCCTTGATGGCCATCCAGGACCTCCACGCCATAGGGTTCCTCCACAGGGACATCAAACCAGGTAAAAACGAATTTTTCGAACATTTTTATTTTTCTAAATTTAAAATTTCTCAATTTTTTAATTTAAAATTCTTCATTTTTTCGATTTAAAATTTCTCAATTTTTTTTATTTAAAATTTTTCAATTTTTTTAAATTTAAAATTTTTTTATTTTTATTTTTTATTTTTTTTTAAATTTTTTTATTTTTAGGTAACTTTGCCATTGGAAGAGAAGAAGATAATGAAAATCATATAATTTTTATGCTGGATTTTGGGCTTTGTCGGAAATTCGTAGATGAGGAATCCAAAGATTTGAAGATGCCGAGGGCTTCTGTGCCGTTCAGAGGAACGACCAGATATGCCTCTTTAGCAGCGTTACGTCAAATGGAACAATCCAGGAAAGACGACATCGAAGCCTGGTTCTACATGGTCGTTGAAGTAAGTAATAAATAAATAAAATTATAAAAATTAAAAAAAAATTAATTTCCTAAAATTAAAAAAATTAATTTAAATTTACAAATTATTTAAACCTAAAAAAAATTTATTTATTTAAGTTTTTAAAAAATCAATTTATTTAAATTTTTAAAAAATTAATTTATTTAAATTAAAAAAAATCAATTTAAATTTTAAAAAAAAATTAATTTATTTAAAATTTAAAAAAAATAAATTTAAATTTTAAAAAAAATTAATTTAAATTTTAAAAAAAAATAATTTATTTAAAATTTTTTAATAATTAATTTATTTAAATTTTGAATTATTTTAGTGGACGTCTGGTCGACTTCCTTGGAGAAAATTTAAAAAAACTGAAAAATCAGAAATTCTAAAATTGAAACAAGACGTCAGATCCGGGGATGATCTCGAAGAATTTCTTCAAAATTGTCCGAAAAAACAATTCACAGCGATTCTACAGTACATCGACGGTTTGGGCTACCAGTCGATCCCGGACTATGACTACATCCATTACTGTTTATCCCATGTCGAAAAAACGAACAAAATCGATTTTTTCGGACCTCTGGATTGGGACCCGGAAAAGCCCTACGGCGGTCCCAGGAAAGACAGGAGGATTCTGGAGGCCACTAAGGACACCGGAAAAATCGACAACTTCGAGGATAAAGTTAATCCGGAAAATCAAAAATTTTAAATTTAAAAAAACGAGTTTTTTAATTTTTTTCGATAAATCGGTAAAATTGGATTTTTCAAACTTCGCGAATAATTTCTCGTTTTTAATAAAGAAAAAATTTCGATTTTTCGTTTTTATTAAAGTTAATCATCAAATCGAAAAATTTCGAATTAAAACGTAATTTTTTATTTTTAAAATTTTTATTTTTTAAAATAAAATTTTTTAAAAAAGAATTGATTTCGAAATCGAAAATTGCCAGGTTTTCCATCTTTTTTCATTTCCTTTTCTCAACTCAGAAATTCAAAAAAACGATTATAAAAAAATAAAAATTGTTCGAAATTATTTGGATATGAATTTTCGGAATTTCTAAAATTATCCTAAAATTTTTTAAAAAAGTCGATTTCGAAATCGAAAATTGCCAGATTTTTCATCTTTTTTCATTTCCTTTTCTCAACTCAGAAATTCAAAAAATCACTTTTTTATAAAAATAAAACTTTTAAAATTTGTCTTGAGACGAATTTTCGGAATTTCTAGAACTGTCCTAAAGTAAGAAAAAAGCGAATCGTTTCCAATATTGTATTGTCAGAATTATCGTCTTATCTACTTTCATCCCTTCTGCGCGAAAACTCAAAAATTCCAAAAAAATTTAGTTTTTTGTTTAACTTTGTAAAAACGGACCGCTGATCGTGTTCGGTCATCCAATTTCGCGGTGGACGGTGCGAGTCAAAAGTCGGACAAACTCGCCCTGGCAACGCGCGCGTTTTTCGAAATTCCACTTGTTTGTTTTTTTTTCTCCACGTTTTCTCCATTTTTATGTAATTATTTCTTTTAAATTACAAAATTCCCACGTTATATTATTACATATTGATTATATCGATTTTCAGGCTCTTAGGAATCATGGTTGTAAATGTTTTTTTTTCTGCTGTTACCCAAGCCACGATGTCCCGGCATGAGCTTCTTGCTTGGGTCAATGATTCCCTCCAGGTTGGTTATCTTATCTCCTTTTGCATGTAATATTCAGCAATGCATAATAATGGCCATTTTTCATATAATAACAATTACCCTATCTTACTTCATAATGACCCTACTTCACTGAGCAGTTGTCTTACATATTAGTAGTCCTTATGCGATATTTATTTTATATGATGATCGTATTTAGTCCAATCTGACAAAGATAGAAGAAATGTCCACTGGAGCCGCTTATTGTGGATTGACGGACTTCCTCTTTCCCGGCTCTGTTCCTGTCAAGAAAGTCAAATGGAACTGTAAAACGGAACCCGATAAACTCAACAACTGGCACATTCTCCAGAAGGCCTGGAAGGACCTAGGAGTTGACAAGGTGGGTTTTGTGTTCATATCGATATATCAAATCCTAAATTTCAGCCCATTCCGATTGAAAGGCTGCTAAGAGCAAAATTCCAAGAAAATTTTGAATTTCTACAATGGTTTAAGAAATTTTTTGATGCAAATTGGTCTGATCACGAGTATGATGCTGTTGAAGCGAGGAATGGCGAAGATTTTCCAGCTGCTCTTCCTGGAGGAACCAAGGGAGCTGCCAGAATTTCTGCTCCTAGAGCACCACCCCCGAGACCTGCTGCGAGGGCTGCTCCAGCTAAACCTTCTCCTACAACGAAAACTACTGCTGCTCCGTCGAGAACCGCTCAAGTGAAGCCTACTGCTTCTCCGACTCCTACTACAAACGGATCTGCTAATGCTGTAGCTGCTGCTGAAGCCAAATTCAAACAGAAAATTGACGAACTTACAGGGGAAAATTCGCTGTTGGTCGAAACTGTGTCAGCTCTCGAGAAAGAACGAGATTTCTACTTCAACAAACTTCGTGCTGTTGAGATCCTCTGTACCGAGATCGGGGAAGGAAAAGAAGTACTCACTGACAAAATCCTCCAAATCCTTTACGAAACTGATGATCAAGAACCGAATCTGGAGGATAATGTCCAAGAAGAAGCTCCCGTCGAAGCCTTTGTTCCGGACATCAAAACGCCGGAAATAATGGCGAGAGAAGAAGTGGAAGAAATAAAGAAAGAAATTCTGGCCAGTGTTGAAACCGAAAATGGTACAGGTGATTTAACCGACACAATTGTCCGTCAAGCTGCTGCTGTCGACTTGGATGACTCGGAAACTTTCTAACCCGATTTTCTAACATGTGTTGTGAACGAGAAGATATCCTTGTGCATTCTGGTTGAATTAATTTATTTCACACTTTTCAATACTTGGGATTTTGATTAAAGTTGATCACAAATTTGTCTAGTTTTGTAATCGATGTTCGATTTTATGCTTTTCTGTATCTACAAGGATTACAGTTAAAAAGTGATTTTTTGGGATTTTTGAATTTTTTTGTAGAGAGAGGAGTTGTGAAAAAATGGCAAATCTGACAATTCTATGTTGAAATTAGTACTTTTTTAATTTTAAAATTTTGTAGAAATTAAATTTTTAGTTTTTTAAAATTTCTTGGATAAAGAAATTCGTAAATATAAAAAGTGGCAAATCTGGTAATTGTTTATTGAAAAATTTCTTGGAATTTAAGTTTTAAAATGTGATGGGAAATTGATTAATTTTAAAAAAAAACGATTTTTTTAACGGTTTTGAAATTTTTGAATTTCCCGCGTAAAAGAAAAGAAAGTTCGTGATAAAGGAAAAAACGATAAATCTGGCAATTCAGTTTTGAAATGGACTCGCCCAGTTACACTCCTTTTTTTCTTTTTTCGATAATTTTGAAAATTTTAAAATTCGTGTTGAGAAATTTACGTGATAGGACGTTTCTGTTCCAAGTCTTTATTTCTTAGTTTTTATACCCTTTAAAAATTGAAAAATAAATAACTTCAAATCTGTTATCTAAAATAACTTCTAAAATACTATGTAAGTTTTTACTTTTTAAATAAAGTTTTGATATAAAATTTAATACATCTTTAAAATCCAAAGTTAGTCTTCAAAATCTTGGATTATGAAAGTTAATTATTGACTCTGGTTTTAGATTCAAAATCTGAGTTTTATTACTTTATTATAGATGCTTTTTGTAGAGTTTCAACTCTAAAATTGGAACATAAATATTAATTCAGAATCTAGGATTCTGAAAGTTGACTTTTGATTTTGATTTTACATTAAAAATTTATGAGTTTTATTACATAATTATAATTGTTTTTTGTAGAGTTTCAACTCTAAAATTGGAATATAAGTGTTTGAAATATAAGTATTAGTTCAGAATTCAGGATTCAGAAAGTTAATTATTGATTCTCATTTTAGATTCAGAATCTTAGTTTTATTACATAATTACAATTGTTTTTTGTTCAGTTTCAATTCTAAAATTGGAACATAAACATTTGGGACAGGAATGTCACATAACCGAAATTTCATCATAATGTTCATTTTTTAGTTTTACAGTATGATTATGCAAATTTTCGGTTTTTTGGAACTATGACGGATGAGTTGATTTTGAGACCGAAAGGAGGACTGAAGAAAGAAACAAAAGTGAAATTGGAAATTTTGGAAGCTAGAAAATCCGAACAAGAAATAACTGGTAAAAATGAAAGGAAGAAAATCGAAACAACCGAACTAGAAGATAAAGTGGATAAATCAGCTTTAATTTTATTAAAAAAAATTAAATTTTTTCAAGACAGAATTCATAAAAAAAATCCCATAAAGGTAAATTTTAATTTTTAATTATTTTTAAATTTTTTTGTTTTAGAAAAATTTTAATTTTTAATTATTTTTGAATTTTTTAAGTTTTTAGAATTTTAAATTTTTAGAAATTTTTAAAAATTTATTTTAAATTTTAATTTTTAAAAATTTTTTAGAATTTTTTAGTTTTTTTTTTAATTTTGGTTTTTGATTTTTAAAAATTTTTTTTAATTTTTAAATTTTTTAAAGTTTTTAACATATTTAAATTTTAGGCCAGATCTAAGAAGAGATTACTGTATGGTTTGAAAGAAATTTCGAAATTAATGAATTCCGACGGTATTCGAGCTGTGATTATTGCTAGAGATTTTGAAATTTTCGATCATTCGACTGAATTGTCTTCAACTCTTGAATCTTTGAAATTGGAATGTAAAAGAAAAAAAATTACAGTAATTGAAGCTTGTACGAAAATGAAAATTTCAAATGCTTTGAAAAAATCAGGATTTATTTCTACCGTAGGAATTGCGGATTTACAAGGAGCAGAAATTTTATTTGAGGATTTATTGGAAAAAGAAAAATTGAGATCAGCAGTGGAGGATCAAATTCATCAAATATCCTTGTTTTCTTGAAAATAAAAACGGGTACTTAAGAAATAAGACCGGAGAATTCTGTTTAATTCAGATATTTATTTTTTTACAATTATTATTACTGTATATTGGAATTTTGTAAAAATTTTTAAATTTTCACAATTGTTTAAAAAATTTTTTTTTGAATTTTCAGAATTTCGTGTTGAAGTTATTTTTATATTTACATTTTTGGAATTTCTATATTTATCAATTAAGAATTTCATAATTTTTAGAATTTTCATGAATTCAGAAAATTTCACAATTGTTTTAAAAAATTTTTAAATTTTACGGAAATTCACGTTGTGATTATTTCGTAATTTTATTTTTGAAATTTCTATATTTATCAAATAAGAATTTCATAATTTTTTAAGAATCTCCCGAAATTTAGTTGAAAAGTTAAAAATCGATATATGAAATTTCGAATTTTAGGAAATTCTAAAAGTTGGAAGTTTGCGTCGTGACGATTTCGTAATCATAGCGCTCTTTGACAAGGTGCGAGTCTGACGAAATTTAGTTTTTCGTTATTTTCTCGACTAGGACGTCCCAGAATTCAATAGTTTCGAAATAACCAGAAACTTTGAAATTTCTAAAATATTCTAAAAATTCACGTCGTGACGGTTTCGTGTTTTTAAAAACTTTTATTTTTATATTTATAGAACTAGAATGTCATGTATTTCTTAGAATCTTTCAGGATTCAGTAGGAAATTTGAAATTGATATATGAAACTTTAAATTCTAGAAGATTCTAACAATTCTGAAAATCCGCGTCGTGACGATTTCGTAATATTAGTTTTTTATTTTTATTTTTTTATATTTTTTTAAATTTTTTTATTTGTTGAATTTAGATGGATGACGAAGAGGTGGTTTCTCTTCAACCAGATGCCGGTCGTCAAGGAACCATTTTCTGCATCGATTGTGGATCGTATATGTTTGAAGAAAATCCAAAAGATGAAAAAAAAAGAACATATTTCGAAATCGCCCTAAAGACAGTCAGAGATCAAATGAATTGGATTTGTTTGGCCGCGGATTTGAGAGAAATGATCGGAATTTTGTTTTTTAACACAGGAAAAACGAACAAAAATGCCAAAGCTCTGGATAACATTTTTGTCTTCAGAAATATCCTGGATTATGATGAAAAAGGATTTATGAAAGCCTTGGATGCGGATTCTGTGAAGCAACTTGATGAATTAATCAAAAATGAAAAAAATAGAGAAAAATTTTTAAAAGATACTCTTGGTGGATCCGGGACGTGCGATTATATGGAGGTTATCTGGCTCGTCAGAAGCACATTCCAACATGAAATAAAACTTCAGAAGCAGATTTGTAGCGTTTTCACAAGAGGACAGTTTCTCACGGATTACGATACTGTAAAATTGGTGAGGTTTTTAAAAAATTATTTAATTAGAATTTGTAATTTTTAAATTCCCGCGCAAAATAGAGATTTGTGAAAATTGAAAATTTGACAATTTTGTATAAAAATTAATTTATTTTTTTCACTTAACTTTTAATATTTTTAAACATGAAATTTCATGTTGAGATAATTTTACAAATTTTTTATTTTAAATTCTTGTTTAAAAATGAATTTATAAAAGTTTAAAAAATTTAAAATTTAACAATTTTGTATAAAAATTAATTTATTTTTTTTTACTTAACTTTTAATATTTTTAAACATGAAATTCGTGTTGAGATAATTTTAAAAAACTTATTTTTTTAATAATATAAATTTTCACATTTTTTGCGCAAAAATAAAAATATGTAAAAATGAGAAATTTAGTAATTTTGGACGGAAATTGACTTGCATTTTTTAAAATTCTTTTACCTAAATTTTCCTAAAAAATTCATTTTGCAAAAATTTAAATTTTTAATTTTTATATAAATTTTAGTTGGAAATCAAACTCAAAATTGAAGAAGTTCAAAAACAATTTCAATGGGTTCATTATTTGCTTGATTCTGAAGTATCTGAATTCTGGAAAGAAAATATCGATTATACGGTAGAAAGTTTTTCATCAGCTGAAATGTTAAGTACTGCAATCAAAAGAAAAAATTTTGCCCTGAGGCCAACGACGACTTTGTTGCTTAATTTCGGAGATGGAATTAATCTGGCCGTCGGAGTGTATTATTTAATTTCAGAACAAAAATTAGAATCAGGAATATTAATGGACGAAAAAACGAACAAATTTGTGAAATGTAAAACTCACTTTGTTAAAGAAGAAAAATCAGAAAATTTAATGAATAATATTTTGGAAGAAGTTCCGTCAAAAAAACAAAAAATAGACGAAAAAGAAATTAAATTATATAAAAATATAGGAGGAGAAAATTTAAAATTAGAAAAAAAAGAATTTGAAAAAATGAAAAAAGTAGATTCTCCGGGGATATACATAATTGGATTTAAGCCGATGGAATTTTTGAAGAAAAGTTACCTCATGGGTCCGTTACAGTACCTTTATCCCAATGAGGACTGGGTTAATGGGTCTGGTTTGATGTACAAAATCCTCTGGAAGAAATGTCTGGAAAAAAATGTTTTTATTGAAGCTAGAATGACTTTGAAAAAACACACATCTCCGAAAATTGTGGCTCTGATTCCTCAGGAAGGAAAATCAGAATTGAAATATGAAGGATTTCATATGGTTCAAATACCGTATTCTGAATATAAAAGAAATCTAAAAGAAAAAACAGAAGAAAATTGGAATGAAGTTGTTGATGAAAAATTAATTAATTATGCAGAAGATTTTATTTCGAAATTAACAGGAAAATATGAACCTACAAATTTTACGAATCCTGTTCTTCAAAAACATTATTGGGTTCTCGAAGGATTAGCTACTGGAAATGACGAATTTGATGGCAAGGAACATGAGTTTGATCTTATTAGTAAGTTTATAGTTGATCAGAATTTGTTTCTAAAATTTCCAAAAAATTAAAGAATTTTAAACTTTTTTGAAATTAAATTTTAAAAATTTACATTTTTTTTGTGAAAATTTAGAATTACAATTTTTTAATTTGTAAAATTTTCAAGAAAATTAAAAAATTTTAAATTTCTCTGAAATTAAATTTAAAAAATTTACATTTTTTTGTAAAAATTTAGAATTACAATTTTTTAATTTGTAAAATTTCCAAAAAATTAAAGAATTTTAAATTTCTCTGAAATTAAATTTTAAAAATTTACATTTTTTTTGTAAAAAGTCAAAAATTTTAGAATCAGAATTTTTTAATTTCTAAAATTTCAAAAAAATTAAAAATTATTTGAAATTCAGAGTTTTTGAAATTCGTGTCGAGAAGTTTTTGTAAAAATTTGAAAAATTTTATCAAATTCTGATTTTTATAATACTTTAATTACATAATAATCGTTTCAGAACCCTACTGGAAGACCACAGACAGAGGAAAAGCAGAGGCCGAAACCTTCGAAAAAGCCGTTGATAAATTTAATTTTTCTTGAATTTTTGTAAATTTATAAGTTATTATAAAAATTTATAAATTTATAGATTTTTAAAGATTTAAAAAATATTTAAAATTTAGAAATTTTCAAAGATTTTCAAACTTTAGAATTTTTAAAGATTTTTTAGATTTTTAAATATTTTAAATATTTTTTAAATTTTTAAATATTTTTTAGATTTTTAAATATTTTTTAGATTTTTAAAGATTTTAAATATTTTTTAGATTTTTAAATTTGTAGATTTTTGTAAAATGTAAAATTTTTAAATATGTAAATTTTTAAATTTTTAAATTGTTTTTGACAAAAAATAATTTGTTCAAAAAATGCGTGGATTCTTATTTTTGGGTGACACAAATGCAAAAATTTTTCAAAGTTAATGACTCCGACGAAAGATGATCCCAGAAAATCGAAAAATAATTTTTAATGTTTCATCCGAAGGTTGCATAATTTTGAAGGACATTGACACTGAGGATATATGGGGTCGCGATTTCGGTTTCATTGTTTGATTTTCAAAGTTAATTGGATTTTACGAGATTTCTGGATCATCGAATTTTAAAAATTTTTGAAAAACGAGATTGTTGAACAAAAAGAAAATTATTATTTCGTGAAATTTCCTCCGGCGTTTTTAAAAATAAAATTGTTTTGAATTTTTTATTTTTACAGTAAAAATCAAAATTTCTGAATTTTCGAAAAATAAAAAAAATCGATTTTAAAAATTTTTAACTTCGGATAATGACCTCAGGAAATGATTGATTGTGCATTTCAGTCACTATTCGAAGTAGCATAAAATGATTTTAATAGTGTCTAAAAATACCGAGAAGTCACTTTTCAGACACTATCCATTACTGTAGAGTAATTAAAATAGTGACTACGAGAGATAATTAACCACCTTTTCAGTCACTATCCAAAGTAGTTTACCGTAGTAATAATGGATAGTGTCTAAGAAGTAAATTTTCAGTCACTATCTAAAATAGTTCATATAGTAATAATGGATAATGTCTAAGAAGTAAATTTCCTGAACACTATCCATCTAAAATAATTTGGATAGTGACTGTAGATAGTAACGAATTATCATTGCAATCACTATCCAAAGTAGTTCACAATAGTAATAGTGGAAAGTGTCTGAAAAATTACTTATTGATAGTCTTGAACACTATCCAAACTACTTTACAGTAACATTGGTGGATAGTGTTTAAGAAATAAATTTTCAGTCACTATCCAAAGTAGTTCACAATAGTAATAGTGGATAGTGTCTGAAAAGTGACTTATTGATAATTTTGAACACTATTCAAACTACTGTACAGTAACATTGGTGGATAGTGTTTAAGAAATAAATTCTCAGTCACTATCCGAAATATTTTTTTTGAATTTTCGTTTTTCTGCAATCTATGGATTAATTTCGAACGATTTTGAGCAATTTTGTTTTTGCAAAAATGATTCCTTGATCGAAAATGGTCATTGCTTTTTCGGATTCTATTAAATGAGATTGACTCGATTCAAAGAGGAAAAATCTGTCTGTTGATCCGTCTTCTGGAGCACGAGAAATCAAAACCGGGTTAATCTGGCTCAGTTTCAACCATTTCATTTTTCGGTAAAAATCCTTAGACCATATTTGCGCAATTTTTAAACATTTTTTTTTGAAAAATTCGGAAATCTTTAAAATCTTGAAGAATTTCGAAATTTTTCAAAATCTGAAAATTCCAAAAATTAATGAAAATTTTACTTTTTTAACAAAGCACTTTTGAAAATATAAAATTCCGAAATTTAAATTTTTTAATAATGAACTTTTTAATTTTTATAAAATTCTAAAATTTAATTTTTTTATTAATGAACTTTTATTTTTTTTATAAAATTCCGAAAATTCATGTCGAGATAATTGAACAATAACATCTGTTTTTAATTTTCACGAGTCTGATTGTGCGATTAATAAACTTGTCAAGTAAGATGTCAAGAACCATAGGCCTCGGACCGTGGCCCAATTTGGTTTTTGTTCTTTTTGAATGACTTCACTTGATTCAATTTCCAGATTCGGAGGTTTTTGACCGGCCATTTTTGTCTTCCAGAAAAGGCCGAATCCAGGATTGTTTAATAAAAATGAAAAGAACCATTTTTTTGGTTCTTTTTATTTTAATTTGGATTTATGGAATAAAATCAGCTTCAAATTTGAATAAATCTGAAAATTACGAAATTCATAAAAATTTGAAATCCTTCGATTTGGAATCAGAATCGAATTTCGACGACATAACGACGGACAATTCTTTGATTATTTTCGATAAATCTAAATTGAAAAATCTTCTTCATCAAGACGATTCTGGAGTCGAATATGGATTTCACAGATACGAAATTTCTCAAACTGTAAGTTTTTTATTTAATTAAAAATAAAATAAAATAATTTCAGCAACGAACGTCGAAGATAAGTCCACACGACCAGAAGAAAAAAGCCATGTTTGATCCAGAATCCAATAAAATTAGAAAAAATGAAGCAAGGGATTCAGAAGTCAACAGAGAAGATGGAAGAAGTCCTCCAGAAGTTGCTAATGATGATAAAAGTCCTTCAGAAGTCAATAAAGAAAATAGAAGTCCTTCAGAAGTCAATAAAGAAGATGTTAAAAATCATTCATCATTCGTCCAAGATGATAGAAGAAGTCCTTCAGAAGTTGCTAATGATGATAAAAATCCTTCAGAAGTCAATAAAGAAAATAGAAGTCCTTCAGAAGTCAATAAAGAAGATGTTAAAAATCATCCACCATTCGTCCAAGATGATGGAAAAAGTCCTTCAGAAGTCAATAAAGAAGATATAGAAAATCACCCGACATTTTTCCAGGATGATGTAAGAAATCCTCCAGAAACCACTTACGAAACTAGAAATGCTCCAGAATCCATCAAAAACGACAAAAATTATTCAGAAGTTCAGAAACCAACTCGAGGAAGCATCATGGATAACTTCGATCCGAACTACCGAAAATTAAACGAAACTTTATTTAAAAAAAACGAAAGTGAATCAGAAGACAAAAAACATCCTTATCCCCCGTTCCCGACACCCCCTGCTGACCTGTCTTATGACCTCAGCGAAGACTTGCCTCCGATTACGGTAGCCTTCAGACAGGAAGCCGACAGTGTTCCGGATTCTACAGAATCCTACTCGGTGACTTCGATTTTCAAAGACGAACGGACTACTCAAAAGACCACTTTGGAAAATTCCCCAGATTTCGAAAAAGAACAAGAATACGATTCTGGAGGTCTTTCTGAAGACGAAGAAATCGATTATTCTGAATACGGACAAAATAGAATAACTTATTCTGAAGAAAAAACACCTTTTACGGTAACGAAGTCCTTGATGAACTCCATGATTGGAAGTCCTTCGACCACGCAGAGTAGTCTTCAGGATTCAGAAGTCACGATTCATCCGACTTTGTTTCAACCTACTGAATCCTCCAGGGAATATGAAGATTACGAAATGGTGACGTCTGATTACGTCTCTCATATGGACACTTCTGAAAGGGAAAACATGTTTTCTAGGGAATTCCTCAAGCCCTGGGAACGCAAACGGGGAGAAAGAATAACGACGGAAGGAATAAAACCTGCCAGACCGGCCATGGAGATCCTCCAAACCAAAGTCACCAGGGTCAAGGACCCCAAAGTGGATCCCGTAGACGAGAATTCCAGTGAATTTAAAGTTAACGAGTAAGTCATCTAAAAATCATTCAAAAGTAGAAATTTACAATAAATTTAAAAAAATTGTTTTAATAAGAATTTTTGGAACTTTCCAATTGAGACCGAAAAATAAAAAATTTCTTGTTTATGAGATTTTAGTAAACTCAAAAAGTAATCATTTTTAGATAGTTATATTATAAAGAAGTAAAATTTACAATAAATTTTAAAAAATTGTCTTAACAAGAATTTTTGGAACTTTCCAATTGAGACCGAAAAATAAAAAATTTCTTGTTTATGAGATTTTAGTAAACTCAAAAAGTAATCATTTTTAGATGGTAATATTATAAAAAAGTAAAATTTACAATGAATTTTTAAAATTTTTTTAATAAGAATTTTTGGAACTTTCCAATTGAGATCGAAAAATGAAAAATTTCTTGTTTATATGATTTTTGGAAATTTGAAAAGCTTCTAGTAGGTTCTGAAAAACTCCAACATCTTCTATGATGTACTGTAATTTTTAAAAACACCGTAATCTAAGGTTTTTTTTGAATTATTAAAAAAAAATAAATATTTATAGTTTTTAATTTTTTCAGTTTTATGACGAATTCTCAGAAATCGATGAAAAACACCTTTCTCCAGACCACGACGCCCTATTACACAGAGCGGATGATTCCGGCGGCTTCTTCGATCTACGTCGGACAGCCGCCTCCTCTGTCTTCTTTCGTCCTGGTGCCTTCTGGAGAAAAATATTACGGTGATCAAGCTCCTCGAGTTGTTTCGAATACTGTTTTTAATGGAGGAAAATTGGATTTTCGAACAACAACAGGAAAGCAGAAAATCGATCGAGAAAACACCGTCGAAATTCAGAACAGTGATTACAAAAATCAACCTCAATTCCATCTTTACGCCTACAAAACGGCCACCCACAAGGCTTACGGTAATTTTTAATTGAGAA
The DNA here is from genome assembly GCA_009193035.1 of Halicephalobus mephisto. Lineage (NCBI taxonomy): Eukaryota > Metazoa > Nematoda > Chromadorea > Rhabditida > Panagrolaimidae > Halicephalobus > Halicephalobus mephisto. The sequence continues at coordinate 19,856 of SWDT01000182.1, read as the reverse complement.
AATTATTAACTGTTAAAATTCTGTAAGATGTCCCAAAATTTAGAGTTTTCGAAATTTCGAACATTTATAAAATTTGAAATTTTTGTAACTTTCCAGAATACAGTAGAAAATTTTAAAAACTTTTCAAAATTTAGAATTTTCAAAATTTCGAACATTTTATAGAAATTTTAAATTTTTGTAACTTTTCAGAATACAGTAGAAAACTTTTAAAAATTTTCAAAATTTAGAGTTTTCGAAATTTCGAACATTTATATAATTTGAAATTTTTGTAACTTTTCAGAATACAGTAGAAAACTTTAAAAACTTTTCAAAATTTCAAAGTTTCTAAAATCTAATCCAAAAATTTAAAATTCTAAAATTTTATTTTTTTTAAATTTAATTTTATTTTCGATTTTAAAGTTTTTTATTTTATTTTTAAATTTAATTTTATTTTCAATTTTAAAAGTTTTTTTATTTTTTTAAAAATTTTATTTTATTTTCGATTTTAAAAGTTTTTTATTTTTTTTAAAATTAAATTTAATTTTCGATTTTAAAAGTTTTTTATTTTAGGTATGTCAGCAGGAAAACCTACAGTCCAGAAATTTGGACATTGGCTGGCTAATCCAGCGACGATTTTCGACATCCCTTTGCCGATTATTCTGAAAACCGCTTTTGTCGTGAATTCTAAGGTCTTGAACGAAAAAGCCAAGGCGTTTTCTGACAATTCTGGAGCGAAAAAAGAAAAATTCAAACTTGATTCTACAAAAAACCAATTAAAATACGAAAAAATAAAAAACGAAAATTCAGAATCTCCAGATGTGGTTTCTGGAGGATCTTTGGATTCTGAAGATTTCCAAATTGAAAGTTATTTGGACGAAGAAGAATTAAATCGAGCAAACCGGGATTACTGTGGATTTTCGGATTTAAGAAAAATTTCGAAAAAAATAGAAAATTCAGAAGTTTTAAATCAGTGTTTCGTGATGGCGGAGAACTGCCTTCTGGTCGACGCAGCCCCGATCGAAAGAAGAATCAACAAAAATCTGACAGAATGTGTCCAATTTTGCTCCGTTTTTCCGGACTGTAAATCCGTTTCTTATTCTTCCGTAATGAACATTTGTGACATTTTTAATTTAAAAAACGGAACTTCTAAGTCGAAATTATTACGGTATGACGGCTACATCTACTTCCAGCCGACGAGGAAGAATATCTCCAGATGTCTTCAAGGTTGGTTTTCGGGATTTGGGAGATATATCTGGACCACTGTCATGGCTGCGGATTTCGAAATTTCAAAAACAACTTTGAAAATTTAAATTTTATAAAAAATTTCGAAATAGTGTATTTTTACAAAAGTTGTTCTGAAAGTCTTTAACTAGAAATTTCCACTACAGTAATCAGAGCACTAATAATAAAAAATTTTTAAACTAAAAAAAAATAAAATTTTATTAATAAATTTAAAATTGAGAATTTTTATAAAATTAAATTTACAAAAGTCTTTAACTAGAAATTTATATTACAGTAATCAGAGTACTAATAATAAAAAATTTTTAAATTTCAAAGAAATAAAATTTCATTGAAAAATTCAAAATTTTTGTAAAATTAAATTTACAAAAATCTTTAACTAGAAATTTCCACTACAGTAATCAGAGTACTAATAACAGGAAAAAGATTTTAAAAAATTTAACAAAAATTGTAAATTTCGAAATTTCAAAAAAATTAACAATTATAATATTCAATAATGAAAATTTCGATTTTTTTATGTAAAAAATTTCAGAAAAACGACTTCATGGATCACCCACTATAGCTTTCGAAGATCCGGTCAACATCGTTCCCAGCAATCCAACTAGTATTATTTCGAAGTTTGTTTTTTATTATTTTTTAAATTCAATTTAAATTTTTTTAATAATTTAAATTTTATTTTAACTTAGGTTTTTTTCAAATTTTCTAAATTTAACACTGTTTTTGATTTAAAATTAAATTAAATTAAAATTTAAATTTTATTAATTTTATTAAATTTCGAATTTAAATTTTTAAATTTTATTAATTTTAACTTTTTAGTGAAGTAACGCCTCCGACAACGACTCTGATCGAGACTTTGACGACGAGTAGAGTCAATCCAACTACTAAAAGTACTGTATTTTTTGGAGTAATTTATAAAAAATAAATTTTCAGCGAATCCATGTCCTCCAAATGGGGACGTGCTTGTCATCAGAGCCGACGGATTCAGATTACGAAATTTCGGAATCGGAGGCATTCATCAAAATTGCTCAGAAAGTGAATGCATTTTTTCTTGTCTTATCGACATTGCCAACGGCATTATGCCATATAACTGTACCTCTGCAAATTACAACATAAGAACCAGCGAATGTTATCTCTACCCTGCCGGAGGCAATATCAGAGGCAACGGTCATCTAATCGAAAACGGAGATTTTGCACATTACGAAAAAGCTTGTGCCGACGGTAATTTACTTATTAGTAATTAAAAATAACTTTTTTAAATAAAAAATAATTTTTAAAATTACTTTTTTTTAAATAAAAAAAATTCTAAAATAACTTTTTTGAATAAAAAAAATTCTTTTAAAATAACTTTTTTAAATAAAAAAAATTTTAAAATAACTTCTTTTAAATAAAAACAATTTTTAAAATTACTTTTTTTTCAAAAAATGATTATAAAATTAAAAATATTTCTTTAAAAATAAAAATAACTTTTTTAAATAAAAACATTTTTTAAAATTAAAAATGATTTTTTAAAGTAAAAGTAGTTTTTAATTGAAAATTATTATTTTTAGCTGATCTTGTTGCACAATGTAGAGGATATCCGGTCGACAGAATACCCCAGAAGGTCCTCCTGGGATTCGCCATTCTTGCAAGAACGGCAAATTCGCTTTTGGAATGTGTCACTTACTGTTACCAAAGATACAAGGAAAGTAGTGACTGTCTCTCTGTCAGTTACTATTACTCCGTAAGTTTCCTACAGTAATCATTATTTTATATCAATCGTGAATCAAGAAAATCCAATAATTTTTTGAATGTTTATCTTAATTGAATAGAAAATTTAAAAATGAAAAAAGAATTCACAGGAAGGTTTAGGATTTTAGAAAATAATTTAGAAGAAATTAATTTTAGGATTTTAGAAAATAATTTAGAAGAGGTTAATTTTAGGAAGTTTAGGAGTTTTTAAAATTACTTATAAAAAGTTAATTTTAAAGAGTTTAGAAAATAATTTACAAAAGGTTAATTTTAAAGAGTTTAGGAGTTTTTAAAATTACTTATAAGAGGCTAGTTTTAAAGAGTTTAGGAGTTTTTAAAATTACTTATAAGAGGCTAGTTTTAAAGAGTTTAGGAGTTTTTAAAATTACTTATAAAAAGTTAATTTTAGAAAGTTTAGAAAATAATTTATAAGAAGTTAATTTTAAAAAGTTAAGAGATTTTTAAAATTCCGATGAAAATTAAAAATTAATGAATTAAATTTTGAAGGAAACGATGCAGAACTGTGTCCTGAATTCAGAATCCCACCTGACGGCGTCTCCGTATTTCCTCGACGAAATTGAAGTGATTACTGATTACGCTTCCATCGACCGATGTCTGGATGTCCGAGAAGATTTCCTCCAAGAATCTGACGTAAAAATTAAAATTTATTAATTAAATTAATTTTCTAATTTCAGTCTCAGGAGACAACGCGTGACGTAGACCACCCTGCCCCTCACCCCGGACCCCTGGCGATAGACAACGAAGACGGCTCCAGAATCCTTTCTTCGAATCCAGGATTCAATCAAGATTCCAATTCTCTTCCTGAAGTGGATGTTTTAAGTCATCTTCAAGAAGCCGAACTGAAGCAACAAATCATAATCTCGAACGAAGAAGATTCAGAAAACGAAATCAGAAGAGCCCCTGTCAAGAAGATCGAAGGCCCCTACCTCGACCCTCTCCCCCTCACCTCTGAACTCATTCCCGATGATTCTGCCAGAAACCGCCTCAGGACCCAACTTCATCGGTCCATCAAGAAACTCAAACCGTAATCGTTATTCAATTTCAAAAATGACATTAGTGTCTTCCGTTCCAATTCTCAATAAAGGTAGCTTTAACGAAATTAATAAACAAAGAAGTCCATCTTCGGAGGATACTGTGGTGTTAATTATGATTTTCTCAACATCTATGTGTGCTTCCTTATGTCATCATTAATCTTCAAGAGTTTTTAGAAGATTTTCAAAAATACAGAATCCTGATCCAAAACTGCCAAAATTTATTTAAGGACATCATTGGGTTACGTGACGTTTCTGTCCGAATTCTTTATGTTCTAATTTTTATATTTTTAATTTTAAAATCTGTTGTGTTTGTCACGCCAAGTGACCCATGTCTAGATGAGAAAGACAATATTGTAGACATAAAAGACGGAATTAAATCACCAACGGCTTAGAAAGAAAATCCAAAGTTTCACCCAGTCAACCGATACCTTGGAAGCGAAACCAAAGTACAGTGAAACCTCGATATAAACACCCTCGATAAGAGCAAATCCTCTTTAAAGACAACTCGGTTCGACCCCTACTGTGGATTTTCCCCTAGTAAACCCCTCGATAAAGGCAACTCCTCTGTAAAAACAACATTTCTGCCGTCCCTTCGGGTTGTTTTTAGCGAGGTTTCACGTTATTAAAGAGTCAGTCCTTGAGAAGATCCAACTCTAACCTTGTCGAGTTTGACTTCGATTAACGAGGACCTTTTCTCTCTTTTTTCTGTGCTAGTGTTAAGATAAACAGGCTTGAATCGCTAATGGTAGGAACCAACAGTTTTCCACCTAATCATGAAACTCAAAGCTGCCATACCACCGACACTCCAATATCCACACCACACTTTACTACAATATCTGCGACCCACTAAAGTGTCAATCAGCCTTGTGTGGTGTGATTGAATATAATAAACTTTATTTCCTGTGTATGCAAAGATATAAGCTAGTTTTTAGAGTATGATTATGAAAACAGTTGCTTTCGAAGATCGTAATAGCTCTCTGGAAGTTGAAGCCATTGAAATTATTTAATAGTTAGTTTTATAACTCGAATAATTTTAGGTGGAGGAGATGACGAGTTGTTTACAAATAGTCTTTTAAGAGCATTTCTGTAGGGTTTTATCACTATCATTATTATCAATCGCTTAATGGGGGCGTGTAATGTCATAATATGGATTCCGATCTCAGAAATAACTGAAATTCAAGTTTTCTTTTGAAACCTAAATCGAACAACATACATCCCGAAATTCTTACTTTAAATAAAGCTAGAAACATAAAAATGCCTGCATATTAGTCAATGACCTTTCATGTGATTTACATTTTCTTCTAAACTTTTATTAATGGAGTGCTTTTAAAATGGATTTACTTCACGACGAAAATTTTTTATTGTCGAAAAATTTTTTATTGTCGAAAAAAGATCCTAGCAAAATAATGAATTTGAACTTAAAAATTTTGAGTCGTTGACAAATCTGATTATAATGAATTTTGGAATTTTGTTTATTGAGTTGATTTTAGCATAAAGTCCCACTTGCGCTTAGAAATGAGCGAACTCGTCGTGATGTTTATGCAATTCGAAGCGAAAGTTGTTTTCGCTTTTTTTTTATGTTATTTTCATATGTATGAAAAAAGCAAGTTTATTATAATTTTTGAAAAGTTTCATTTTTGATTTCTATGAAGCTTATATCTTCCTACTGTACTGCCTTTTGACGTATACTTCGGGTAAAGGTAATAGGGGTGAGAGAGTAAAAAATTCTGCCTAATGAAACACCTGTGTTCGAGCAGTTAAAGCATGGACTAATTTCTTTATAGTTTGGTTGAATAGGCTAAAGTTTGCTCTCTATTTACACAAAGATCTAAGTTGATTTTCCAGGGTGCATTGATGGAAACAATTCTCTTTAACATTAAAAATCTTCCTTTTCAATCTCTTCATTACATTCTTATAATACTATAAGGACTCGATTAGAACTATTCTAACCTCATTCTTTTCTGCCACTAAAGATGTCAAACATAAATCTCAAATTTGCCTGATACTCTTCTTAAGAACAATTATAGCCAATTATCTTACGGTATATCATCTATTTTACATTACTAATTGAAATAGAACTGAATATGAATCCCTGTCGTGAAAGTCTCTACTAGGACCATAATGATTGTTGTCAATTGTGGAATTAAGTTTTGTAACGTTGTTCATTATATAATAGATATTATTCGATAAGGAGCTGTAAAGAAATTGTGTCTATCTTGCTGCTAGAGGAAGTTCATACCATATCAATAATCAAACTTATGATAATGGTCTTAATCATCTATACCCAAATAGGAGAATTCGGATCACTTATCTAAAGTCAAACACTCATTGGATGTCTTCCTTCTGTCTATATTTAACCTTGACAATGTCTATATTGGGATTCTTTTGAACACGTATCTTTTTTCATTTCTTTATAACAAACTATTTGGCAAATGAAAAACACTGAATTTATCGAAAAGCGAAATCAGTAGTAGTAACTTGAACAGTTATAATCGAAGGAGACGAGGATTTAGTCGTGATGAACTTCTTCAAAGCGTCCCTGTAAGGCTTGATAGTCAAGATTATCGTCAATCCATTCAATGGTGCATGTAACGTCATCATGTGCACTGCTATCTCGGAAGCAACTGAAACTGAACTTTTGATCGAGAACTTGGATTAAAAAACATACATCCAGAATGTCTAACATTGAGCAGGGCTAATGTCATAACAGCCGAGATGGGTACGGTTAAAGTGAACATTGGAATCAAATTCTGAACTGCCATTGAAATTAATAATTGTTTTTGAGCGGAGTAAGTGCTTTTCGAAAGTGATTTCCGTACTGACTTCAATAACTTAGCTGTCTTCAAAGCCCAGAAGAGTCCAAGAGATTCGATTAACCCTATCTGGATAGCAGATATACCTATATACATAAATCCTAGAGTATGAGTTTTGAAAGATGAACACATTCCCATTTGTACTAATGGAATATACTTTGGAGATTCACTATTAACAAGATATAGTAGTTCCTCTGGAGACTGATTGAACGAAGCAACGACGAGAGCGATTATTGTAGGAGTAGGGTAGAAAATTCCAATTAGGAATAATACTGGGAATGAGTATTTTGATTCGAGTCGCTTTAAATCCCCAGAAACAGAGTAATAGCGGTATCCGGCTAGCGAAACAAGACCTATTCCGACTATGCTGATATTGAGGTTGAATATCAAATAATTTACTTGCGGACCCCAGATCATTCCAAAGTACCTACAGTAACTAGAACAACAACTAGCCATTGAAGGGAGGAGGAAATAAATCCCATAGAAGAGTGACTGATGAATGTCCATAATGATCGTAGTGACAACAGAATATAATAAATAGTACTTGTAGTATCCCATGGCTTTGGTCGAATGGAAGATGATAAGGTACATCGTCGGGATGTTGATGGCTAAGTTCAGGGCTGTGTTAATATGGAGTCTAGTTGAGAATCTATCTAGAATTTCTACAGTCATATTGTGTGCCATTTTGGGAGCAAATTGAGAACCATAAAAGTCTTTCTCTGATTGTGAGGTAGGTAATTCAATTTCCTATAGTTGGTCTTTAACATTAAATGCAAAAAAATTGCTTCGTATTTTACAATTTTAATAGAGCTCATAATCTTATAACACTCCTTTAATAGGGGACCTTCGAAAGTAGATTTAGTTCCCACCAAACACCACATCGGCAATGGATAGAAGTAGGAAACAATTTAATTTTAAAAATGTCAATTTTGAAATTTTAAATTGACCTTTGGACAGATCTTGGATTACATTAAAATGCTGACGTAGTTTTGTTTTTCAAAAAAATTAAAAGAGTGATCTTTTAGCATGTTTCTTCAATAGTAAACACATTAGCAGAGGTGGTGAAAAACAAAAAGTATAATCATATATATTTTTAGATTTTAAATCAATTTTACATCATTTTAAATTTGAAACATTCATAATCGATAATTTTGATAAAATTTCTTTATGTTTAACATTGCTATTGGAAACATATCAACAATAAGTTAGTTCTAAAATTGACAAGTACAGTACGAAGTATGTTGTGTAGGACACCATTGGTTATACCTAAGTTCCTAACTGAGTGAATTACATTAGGCTTCTTTAATTTTATGGCCTAATCCTATAAAATCTAATTACATGTCAAACATGAAGTAAATGCTAACTTTCTTCATTCTGTTCTCAAAATGTCCTCCAATGTGACGATAGAAGTTCTAGACAGATTCTCACACAGACTCCACATAAACTCAGTTCTCAACTTCGTCATCAATATCCCAGCTATGTACCTCATTCTCTTCCATTCATCTAAAGCAATGGGGTTTTACAAGTACTACTTATTGTATACAGTAGTCATCACAATCATGATGGACATTCATCAGACATTTATTTACGGGATGTATATTCTTCTGCCTTCCCTGTGCAGTTGTTGTTCTGGATACTGTCGGTATTTTGGAATGTTCTGGGGTCCTCAAATGAATATTATAATTCTACATGTGAACATTGGCGTAGTCGGAATAGGCCTCGTCTCACTCGCCGGATATCGTTATTTCTCTGTCTACGGAGACTCGAAGTGGTTTGATTCCAAATATTCAATCCCAGGCTTGTTCATTTTTGGAATCGTCTATCCTATTCCTACAATAAGTATTTTGCTTTTCTCTGTCCTCAATACATCACAAGAAGAGATGTTGGACTATGTTACCGTGGAATATCCAGAATATTTGTTTTTCTTCAAAATGGGCACCTGCACCACATCCACATTCCGTAATCTTGAGTACTTGTACATAGTGATAGGCGCTATCGAGGTAGGATTAGTGCAATCTCTTGGGATCTTCTTAGTCTACAAAACGGTCATTGCACTGAAAGCGTTGAAGAACTCTCTATCACCAGCCACATATGCTGCTCAAAAGCAATTAGTAATCTCGATGGTACTCCAGAATGCAATTCCATTTATTACTCTAGCTATCCCTATTGGAACACTTATGATATTAGCGGAATTCAAAGTTGAATATTCCAGCTGTATGTTTCTGAATCTAGTCATTATAAAAATTTAAATTTTAGTTTATTCTGAAATTATTGTCCACATGATGACATTACACGCCCCTCTAAATGGACTGACGATCATGCTGACTATCAAGCCTTATAGAGATACTCTGAAGAAGTTCATTCTCCGTAAGTCACCACCTCCTCCAACTCGAACTGTACAGGTTATTGCTACTGATACTATGCTTAAATAGGTTTAGCCTTCCCTAACCGTCGAAGTGTAGCAGTGAAAAATGGAGAAAAAAATAATATGATTGATCTCGTTTTGAAGTTAACTGTTGATGGGGTTATTTTTTGCAATAGAATCCCACTTATGCTTAAGAACGAATGAGTTCGTTATTATTGTTATAAAATTTGCAATAGAAGTGAATTTACTTCTTGGGAAAGTACATTAATCTTTGCACGAATTGAAATTTAATTAGCCTTAACTGCTATAATAACTGAGAAAGTATAAATAATCATGAGGGCTTGATTTAATAAACCGCCAACGACAAGATTGACAACTTTTGCGGAAATATACGATAGAGATAAGTTAGACTTGGTAACCTTTAATATGCTACAGTAACCTGTTCTAGTCAATAGTTTTGAATTTAATTACGTTCGAAATGAAAAAATAGAATATTACTACTCTCACTATGACGTATTGCGATTGATTAGAGTTTAAGAAATTTCAACGATCTGCTTTCAACTTTCGCAATACTGCAGATTTTTATTGTATATTACTTTCTTTCACGTGGATCTCAGATAAACGTAATGGAAGATAGAAAGAACGAATTCCGACGAATACGATATTGTAGACATAAAAGACGGAATTAAACTGTGAATGGTCTAAAAAGAAAGCCCAAGCTCCGCCCAGTCAGTCGACGCCTGAGAGATGAGACTAAAGTGTTAGAGTCAGTCTTTGAGAAAATCCAGCGTTAAACTGATCGAATTTGACCTCGGTCAAACGAGGACCTTTTCTCTCTTTGTTCTGTGCTAGTGTTAAGATAAACAGGCTGGAATCGCTAATGGTAGGAACCAACAGTTTTCCATCATGGAGCTCCCAAGATATCGTACCACCGACACCAATATCTACACATTTTTACTGTAGAACGTTGTGAGCAAACTAGATGTCAATGTCGATTTCTTTATAGATCTCAGCACAGTGAAGTAAACTTTCGTCACGAGTTCACTACTAATCATTACAAATTTACTTGTTCTATAGGGCAAATGAAATTTCGCTTGAAAACAACTTAAAAATCGGAGAATGCTTAAGTTAGAGATTGATTTTGCAACATTTTCAACATTTGAATTCAATTCATTCTCTCTGGATTTAAACCTTCCAAATTTCAAATTCAAATTCAAATTCACATTCAGTTCAAAATCAGTTTGCATCAAAAGTTATAAATTAATAAATCTGATTAAAAATTTTTCAGTTTTCATTATTATCATTAGAAATGTTGACTATGAAACAAATATAGAAACATATCCTGTCGGTGAAGTTTTGTAGGCAAACGTGGGCCAAGTTAAAAGCCATCACATAATATGTAAAACTACCTTTACCTAGCACAACCCTATAAAATCTAATTACATTCAAGTTAGGAACGCAGTAAATTTTAACTTCCTTCATTTTGTTCTCAAAATGTCTCACAACATTACGATAGGAGTTCTAGATGAATTCTCACATAGACTCCACATAAACACAGTTCTCAACTTCGTCATCAACATCCCAGCTATGTACCTCATTCTCTTCCATTCAACCAAAGCAATGGGGTTTTACAAGTACTACTTATTGTATACAGTAGTCATCACAATATTGCTGGATATTCATCAGACATTTATTTACGGGATGTATATTCTTCTGCCTTCCCTGTGCAGTTGTTGTTCTGGATACTGTAGATACTTTGGAATATTCTGGGGTCCTCAAATGAATATTGTAATTCTACATGTGAACATTGGTATAGTCGGAATAGGCCTCGTCTCACTCGCCGGATATCGTTATTTCTCTGTCTACGGAGACTCGAAGTGGTTTGATTCCAAGTATTCAATCCCAGGCTTGTTCCTTTTTGGAGCCGTCTACCCTATTCCCACAATAGTTATCATGCTTTTTTCCGGCTTGAATATATCAGAGGAAAAAATCTTTGATTATGTTATTGCGGAATGTCCAGAATATTCTTCATTATTAAAAATGGGTATCTGTTCCACCTTCAAAATCCATGGTATTGGGTACCTTTACATAGTGATAGGCGCTATCGAGGTAGGACTAGTCCAGTCTCTTGGGATCTTCTTAGTCTACAAAACGGTCATTGCACTGAAAGCGTTGAAGAACTCTCTATCACCAGCCACATATGCTGCTCAAAAGCAATTAGTAATCTCGATGGTACTCCAGAATGCAATTCCATTTATTACTCTAGCTATCCCTATTGGAACACTTATGATATTAGCGGAATTCAAAGTTGAATATTCCAGCTGTATGTTTCTAAATCTAATCGTTATAACCATAATTAAATTTCAGTTGCTTCCGAGATGCCAATCCACCTGATGACATTACATGCCCCTCTAAATGGACTGACAATCATGCTGACTATCAAGCCTTATAGAGACACTCTGAAGAAGTTCATTTTTCGCAAGCCATCATCTTCTCCAATTCGAACTGTGCAAGTCACCTTCACTGATGCTATCATTAAATAGTGTTAATCGTCGAAAGGTAACAGTGAAAAAATGAAGAAAAGGAAATAAAGGATTGTTTTGAGGTAGTTTGGAATGGAATTCAATCCTGTTTTTATTAATTAAAACTGTTTTCTAAAAAATGCTATTTGAATCAAAAACCAGATTCCGAAAACTATACACATTTTCTTCATTTTGTAATAAACGTATTTTACAACAATAGCACAATGCAATAAGGGATTGATTTAAATTAAAATTTCACTGTACCTTTGATTACTCTTTAAGCTAGTTTCCATTGTGTTTAGGAACGAACAACTTCGTTATGATTTTCAGAAATTTTCCGGTGGTAATTGAATTCAGTCTTTTGATTTAAACTGATCAATTTATTTTTGGTATTGAAGATTTATCTAAAACGAAACACTCAAATTAAAATTCTTTGTTCTTTGGCATTATCGAAAGTTTCTACGGAGTAAATTCATTATAAGTAATACGCTGTCGTTGAGAATTTAAGAGAAATAATGAATTACGTCAAGATCTACGACATAATAAGAAATTTTTTGTTTATAACTTTGTCGTCTACGTTGAGAAGATTAAATTACCTAGCTTCAAGCCAATCATATGCTAACTTTTGAATTCTTTTAGTTTATTCTCAAAATGCCCCACAATGTGACGATGGAAGTTCTAGATGAATTCTCAACTAGACTCCATATAAACACAGCTCTCAACCTCGGCATTAACATCCCGGCCATGTATGTCATTCTCTTTCATTCTCCGGAAGCCATGGGATATTATAAATACTACCTATTATATACAGTAGTGACGACACTCATCATGGACTTGCATCAGACAGCCTTTTACGGAATCTACATCCTTCTCCCTTCCATGGTCAGTTGTTGCTCGGGATACTGTAAGCACCTTGGGATGTTCTGGGGTCCTCAGATGAATTATTTAATCCTCAACGTGAACACAAGCATAGTCGGGATAGGTCTCGTTTCTCTTGCTTGTTATCGTTACTTCTACATTTGTTATGATGTGGGAAAGTTCGAATCAAAACGTTCATTTCTAGGGTTGTTTCTTATTAGTGTCATCTACCCTATTCCTACTGTAATAGCTTTAGTTTTTGCTTCTTTCAACCAATCTAAAGAAGAACTTCTTGACCTTATTAATAGAGAATCTCCCGAGTATTCTTCGTTAGTTGAACTGGGAATCTGTTCCTCCGTCAAGAGTCGTACTCTTGGGTACTTCTATATAGGGATTTCTGCCTTTCAGATTGGGATAATCGCATTTCTCGGGTTCTTTATAGTTCTCAGGACAGTAAGGATGTTAAAAATAATGAAGAACTCTTTCTCAAAGGCAATGTATTCTACTCAGAAGCAGTTGTTGGTTTCTGTATGGATTCAGCTTCTGACTCCAATGTTAATTCTAGCAATTCCCATTTCTATAATTATGTTTCTGGTCCTGTTCGAAGCTGAAAATTTCAGCTGTATGTTCATTAATCGAGTTTTCGAAGTAAAAATTCCATTTTAGTCGCTTATGAGATTGCAGTCCACATAATGACGTTGCACGCCCCCATCAACGGGCTGACGATACTGTTAACAATCAAGTCCTACAGGGAGGTTTTGAAGAAGTTCATCATGCGTAAATCCGTATTCCACACAGCTCACATAGTCAGAATTACTAATGTTGATCCTATGTTTCGACAAATTTAACATTTTGCAATTACCGAAAACTAAATATTAAGAAAATTAAGATCAAAATATGCTCTGAAAATTCAATCTGGATGAAAACCATTTATGTGGTCCTAACCTATGTCGAAATGAAAATGCTTCACAGACGTAGAATAGAAGCAATCAAGATACATCATAAACATCTGATTTTAAGTGAATAGTTTATGAATCTTTAAATTGCTTTCGTATATAAAAAAATTCTATTATGTTTTGATTACTAGTATGTGAAAACCGACGATATTGTACTGTAATTAGTCATAATTTATTTTAATAAAGGTATCAAGTGCATCTAAGATATTTTCCTTTTTAGATTTTTAGTTTAAAAAATGTGGTCGAAGTAAATTGATTCAAATTCTTGTAGCAGGAATAAAAAGGATAATTCGTAAAAATGTTGAAGGACAATGATTTAATTTTCAAGAACAACCGTTACAATCACTGACATCTCAAATATGAATTTGAATCCTTACAAATACAAAGAACAAATGTTAATTTGTGTCAATGAATTGCAAAGAATTTTAAGCACTCTGATTTCTCGAAGTTCTCTATCACGAGCTCCTAATGAATCAATGTCCCTTTTCTTACTCTCTCCTCCTTATCATCTCTGTTTGAATCCGCATGAAAAGACCTAAATTTCAATAAGAATATCAAATACGGCAGAAATCAAAAGTAAATCTTTAAAACACCGAAATCCTCCTTAGAAACCATAGTATAAGTGGTGATATTATGTTCTTTTATTCCTCATTTATGCAATCGAATTTAAAATAATAGATTATTATGCTAAATGGAAAATCATTAAAAAAGAATGTTTTTGCTATATACTTTCTTAAAAGTCACGTATTTCTTTTTTGGTTATTTGTTTAATCAACGCTTTATGATGATTCCTCCTTTCTCAGTTAGTAAAACAGTTAAAGTAAATTAAATTTTATTTTCTGAAGGGATTTATGTACCTTTACGAGAAACAATTCCACTCTTACCGCAAATTACATGAAAATAATAACGAACTCATTCGTTCTTAAGCATGTAGGATTCTATTGCGAAAAATAACCCCATCAACAGTTGATTCCAAAACTAAATTTATTACAATTAAATTTACCGATTATTTACAATGTTTAATATCCAAAGTAAGATTGGCTCACAATTAATTTCTCTTTGAATGTAACACTTTTATTTAAGATTTTTTTTCATATTACTGGTGAAGGCCTTCATTTAGAGGTAAATCTATTATAAAATAATATTTGATCAATAAAATTTTAGGAGAAAACCCCCATAATACCAAAGGTCATTATGCAATATGCAGACTTACCTTCGTCCTTGAGTATACAGCCTCATTATAAGGAATTGAATTACCTACTTCCAAGCAAAACGCGTATTAACTTTTGACTTGTTCATTCTCAAAATGTCCTACAATGTGACGATAGAAGTCTTAGATAGATTCTCAACTAGACTCCATATAAACACAGCTCTCAACTTCGGCATTAACATCCCAGCCATGTATTTTATCATCTTCCATTCACCTAAAGCTATGGGATTTTACAAATATTACCTATTATATACAGTGGTCACCACATTTATCATGGATATTCATCACACTGTCTTCTACGGACTTTATTTCCTTCTTCCTTCGATGTCTAGTTGTTGCTCGGGATACTGTAGACACTTTGGAATGGTTTGGGGTCCACAGGTGAACTATCTAATCCTCAATGTAAACATGAGTTTAGTAGGAATAGGTCTTGTATTCCTCGGTGTATATCGGTATTTTGTCCTCTCTGGAAACTCGAAATGATTTGATTCAAAGCACTCACTCTTAGGGTTGTTTCTTATTAGTTTCATCTACCCTACTCCCACAATAATCGCTCTCGTCGTTGCTTCGTCCAATCAGTCCCAAGAGGAATTGCTGGATCTTATTAATAATGAATCTCCAGAATATGCTTCGTTAGTACAAATGGGAATGTGTTCTTCTTTCAAAACTCACACTTTAGGATTTATTTATATAGGAATATGTGCTTTCCAGATAGAATTAATTGAATCACTGGGATTCTTCTTTGCCTTCAAAATTTCCGGTGTATTAAAATCAGTAAAGAGCTCCCTATCGAAGGAAACATGCCGCTCAAAAGCAGTTAGTTGTCTCATTGGTGCTCCAGAATTTGATCCCGATGTTTACTCTAGCTATACCTATTTCAGTGACTATACTATTCATCCTATTCAAAATCCAATCTCCAAGTTGTATGCCTTGATCTAATTTCTCTAATAAACATTCAATTTCAGTTGTTTCCGAGATTGTAGTTCAAATTATGACGTTGCACGCCCCTCTGAATGGGTTGACGGTGATCTTGACTATCAAGCCTTACAGGAATGTCTTCAAAAAATTCTTTAAAGACAAGACAACACCTTCCCCAGTCAAAATCACTCCAACTATTAATACTAACTCCATTCTTAAATAAATTCAGTAATATTTAATCGCCAGAGAGATATTATGATCTTCGAAAACAACTGTTTTCATAATCATACTCTAAAAAACTAGCATAGGTTTTTCCATAAACAGGAAATAAAGTTTAATCAATCAAACTACAAGACTGATTCGCACTTTAGAGCATTAGATCATAAATATTTTACTCGTTGGACTTCTTTATCTCTAACCTCTATGACCTTTATCTGAAATCTACGTGAAAGAAGGTAATAAAATAAAAAACAAACACAATAGAAATCTGCAGTATTGCGAAAGTCGAAAGCAGATCGTTGAAATTTCTTAAACTCTAATCAATCGCAATACGTCATAGTGAGAGTAGTAATATTCTATTTTTTCATTTCGAACGTAAGTAATTAAATTTAAGACTTTTAACTAGAACAGATTCCTGTAGCATATTAAAGGTTACCAAGTCTAACTTATCTCTATCGTATATTTCCACAAAAGTTGTCAATCTTGTCGTTGGCGGTTTATTAAATCAAGCCCTCATGATTATTTCTACTTTCTCAGTTATTATAGCAGTTAAGGCTAATTAAATTTCAATTTGTGCAAAGCTTAATGTACTTTACATAAAGTAGACTACGTTTTTACCACAAATTCTCTCAGAATCAAGAATAACTTTTTCATTATCAAATATAATGGAACTTAGCATAAAAAGTGACTAAAGATATAGTAAAAGGGAATTTTAATTTAAACCAATCCCTTAATGCATTGTGCAATTGTTGTAAAATAGGTTTATTATAAGTTAATTTCAAAGAGATGTTATCAACTGAATACAAAATCATAGAGATGCCTTCAGTCCATAATCATATCCATTCCGCTGATGAACGTACATATGTACCGAGTTCAATTGCCCGATTATGTGGCGTTAAAACCTATACTAGTCCAAGTAGTTGAATAGCACATGATTTCATGCCTGTAATCCTCGGAATGTTGACATTAAATTCACTTTGTGAATGTTTCAAATCAAATAATTATGCTGGATAAGATTCTAAAAACAATCACTTCCATGCAAAATATACTTCAATGTGAAGATTATGTGTGTAATTTTCAGAATCTGGTTTTTGATTCAAAAACGATTTCCTACAAAACAGTTTTAATTAATAAAATCAGGATTGGATTCCACTCCAAGCCACCTCAAAGTAATCCTTCAGCTTCTTTTCTCCATTTTTGACTGCTACACTTCGATGTTTAGAGGAGATTAAAACTACTTCAACATAGCATCAGTGGCAGTAACCTGTATAGCTCGAGTTACAGGAGGTGATGGCTTACGGAAAATAAACTTCTTTAAAGCATCCCTATAGGGCTTGATTACCAAGATTATGCTCAGTCCGTTAAGCGGAGCATGTAGTGTCATTATATGGATTGCAATCTCAGAAACAACTAAAATTCAATTTCTACTGAAAACATCGAATTAAAAGACATACATCCAAAATATCTGACTTTAAATAAAATTAGAAGCATAACTGTTGAAATAGGAACAGCTAGAGTAATAAATGGAATTGCATTCTGGAATACCATCGAGATTACTAATTGCTTTTGAGCAGCATATGTGGCTGGTGATAGAGAGTTCTTCACCGCTTTCAGTGCAATGATCGTTTTGTAGACCAAGAAGATCCCAAGAGATTGGATTAGCATTATCTGAAAGGCACACACTCCAATGTAAAGGTAACCGAGATTTTTATTTTTGAATGTAGAGCAGATGTTCATTTTGAATAAAGACGAATATTCTGGATATTCCATAGGAAGATAGTCAAACATCTCTTCTTGTGATGTATTGAGAACAGAGAAAAGCAAAATACTTACTGTAGGAGCAGGGTAGATGATTCCAATAACGAAAAAGCCTGGGATTGAATACTTGGAATCAAACCACTTCGAGTCTCCGTAGACAGAGAAATATCGATAACTACCAAGGGAAACTAAGCTTATTCCGACTATGCTGATGTTCAAATTGAGGATTATATAGTTTACCTGTGGGCCCCAAATTATCCCAAAGTACCTACAGTATCCAGAACAACAGGTAACCATGAAGGGAGTTGTAACATATATCCCATAAATAAATGTCTGATGAATGTCCAGCAATATTGTGACGACTACTGTGTACAATAAGTAGTACTTGTAAAATCCCATTGCTTTAGATGAATGGAAGAGAATGAGGTACATAGCTGGGATATTGATAACGAAGTTGAGCACCGAGTTTATGTGGAGCCTGTGTGAGAATCTGTCTAGAACTTCTATCGTCACATTATAGGACATGCTGAAAGCAGGCTGCTAAAAATGAAAGTTTATTTGCTTGATTCTAATATAAATAACTTAATTTTCTATATGTAAAGTGTAACATTAATGAGAAAATATTAGTTACGCCTTTTCTAGGGCTACAATGTAATGCAAATGTTCTTGAAAAACTCGATAGATGGATATTATGCCATAAAATTTATGTCAAAGTAAACATGTCTCCAATACTAATATAAAAGAAGAACTTCGATGAGAGCTGTTAATTTTAGGTCTTTGAATTCAGAAGTGAATTTACCGTAAAAACTAATGAGCTGCCCGTATATTTTCAACCTTTTAAAAATAGTGCCCTTCTATCAGTTTTTACAGTATTTGGTTGTAATGAGAAACATTCAGATGGGAAATCCAAAATTTAGTTTGAAGTCAATAGCTTTCATTCAAAAGACAACATAATGATAACTTTTCTCAAGCGATTGATTTGAGGCATAATAATCATCTAAATTATCAGTCAATAATTGTAAGATCTGTGGATGATTTGTTCAAATTCAAGCCTTCATTAATCATTTTATTCTGAGACTGTAGATCATCTTGATTTTCACGTTCATGAGAATAAGCTGAAACTTCGTCGTTATAATCCTCAATACGATTGGTTCTAGAGCGTATTTTTTATTCGTATAATACTTAATTTCTCTAACAACTAAAGAATATCAGAGTTATAGAAGACCAGAATCAATGTTAGTGGCTTGGATAACCTGTATTGGGGGTGTTGAAGGCTTGAACATGATCAATTTCTTTAAAGCATCCCTGTAGGGCTTGATCATCAAGATTATTGTTAACCCATTCAGAGGAGCGCGTAACGTCATCGTGTGAACTAGAACTTCGGAAACAACTGAAATCAAATTTTTACTGTAAAAATTAAGTTTAAAGACATACAACCAGAAGATCTAACTTTGAACATACCGAGCGACATAACTACTGAAAGTGGAAGAATTAGAGCGCACATAGAAATCAAAAATTGAAGCCACATTGAAAGCAAAAATTGTTTATGAGCAGCATATATCGTTGTTGAGAAGGACTGCTTTATTGACTTAAATATATTGGTCGTCTTGAAGACTAGAATGAATCCAACAGACTGGACTAGTCCCATTTGGACAATGGTTATCCCCGTGTAGAAGTAGCGGATTCTTTGATCCCTAAAACTACTGCAAATGCCTAATTTGACGAACGAAGAAAATTCAGAATATTCTGTATTGATGAAATCAGAAGCCTTCGTTTGGGATGGAGCAAAGATAGCAATGACCAGAACGATTACCATAGGAGTAGGGTAGGTAAGTCCAATAAGAAACACTCTCGGAAGTGTAAACTTTGATTCAAACCATTTCAGTTCCTTGCGGATGGAATAATACCGATATCCTGCGAGGGAGATGAGACCTATTCCGGCTACACTCGTGTTTACACTCATGATGATGTGATTCACTCGAGCACCTTCGGTGAGTCTAAAGTATCTACATATTCCTGAACAACAGGTAGTGAAAGCAAGAGGGAAGAAGTAAACTCCATAAACGACAGACTGATGAAGGTCCATGACGAATGTGTTCACTACGGAATACAGTAGATAGTATTTGTAAGATCCCATAGCTTTTGTTGAATAGAATATGATAAAATACATGGCCGGGATGTTAATGCCGAGGTTGAGAGCTGTGTTTATATGGAGTCTAGTTGAGAATTCATCTAG
>SWDT01000181.1:0-15080 GCA_009193035.1 Halicephalobus mephisto | reverse complement strand
GATTGCTCCAGAATTTTGCTATCTCCTGTCTCGAGATTGGCTCAGACGGATATCCCAGAATATGCTTTAAAAGTTTTAAAACAATCTCAGGTGAATGATATTAAAATTTACGGTAGAAGAGGACCTAGAGATGCTTCGTTTACGATCAAGGAGTTAAGAGAATTATTGAATTTTGACAATTGTACCGTTTATACTTCGATAAGTGATGAAGAAGCGGATGTTATTTCGAAAACTCTGGAGAAATTGGATCGGCCGAAAAAAAGAATTTTGCAATTGATGTTGGATCGTAGGATTCCGAAAAATCCAGAAAATTCTAAAAAATGCGAAATTGAATTTTTTCAAAAACCAATTTCAATTGAGAAAGATGCATCAGGAAGGATTGAATCGGTAAATTTAGAAAATAGTATAACAGGTGAAATTATGAATGTGCCATGTGGATTGCTGATATATGCAATAGGATTTGAAAATGTATTATTGCCTGGATTGCCGAAAACAAAAGAAAACAAATTATTATTAAAGGATTGGTGCAGAGTTGAAAGTGATATATCAAGTGTTTATGCAACTGGTTGGTGTGCTCATAATCCTGCTGGTGTGATTGCTCAGACGCAGAGTCAAGCAATATCCGTCGCTGATGAAATCGCGAAAGATTTTCGAAATTGTCTCGTTAATAATCCTAGACTGGGTTCTAAGTCAAAGTTGGAAGAAAGAAATATTCCTTTTTTAACTTTTGCTGACTGGAAATACGTAGATGGATGCGAAAGAATGATGGGAAAAATTTTAGGTAAACTTCGTGAAAAAATTCAAAACGTGTCTGAATTTATTACTTTAGGTCGTTGATTATTGATTTTAGGATTAAGATTAGAATAAAGATGATAAATGAACGTGTTTTGATATATGGACGTATTTTGATATATGGGAATTATTTTTGTCGGTCGAATCGCAAATGACCCTTGGTTTTGCAGAAAGGACCATTTCTGTCGTTACTGCGCGTTCTCGTTCGAGGCGGCCGTTATCATCTGGAATCGTGCAAGACCGTTTTTCCTCGATCAAATCAAAACTGATCTTTGTCAATTTAGAAACGCAGAAATTGATGATTATTTTTTTTATTTTTTATTTTGGATTCATAAATAACGTTACTATAATTGAACTTAAAAAATTTGTTTTTGATTTCCACGTGGTTTTTTTTATGAAAAATTATTTTTAAAAAATTTTGAATTCTTGCGTAAAAAAAGAATTTTATAAAAATGAAAAAAACGGTAAAACTGACAACTTCTTGTTAAATTTTTAATAATCTTGAAGAATCTTAAAAATTCATATCAAAAGTTTTTTAGAATTTTTAAATTTTAATTTTTACAATAAAATGATTTTTTACAAATATTGAAATTTGAAAAATTGATTTATAATTTTTGGGAAATTTTTGAATTTCCCGCGCAAGGAGAGAAATCTCTGCAAGACTGGTAAAAGTGGTAAATCTGGCACTGGCGCTGTCCTGTCTCTCGTTTTTTACCTAAATTTAAAAATTTCAAAAATTTTAAATTTAAATTTTTACAATTTAATTTAATTTTTTCAGATTCTGAAAAATGAAGATTGCCGTGATTGGGAAATCAGCCTTCGGTGCTGAAGTCTACAACGAGCTCCGGAAGGCCGGACACGAGGTTGTTGTTGTTTGTACTGAACCTGACAAGAATGGCCGACCTGATCTTCTGGCTTTAGAAGCGGAAAAAAACGGGACTCCTGTGATCAAGACTCCTCGATGGAGAAGGAAGAAGACCGATGGAAGTGGATTTGAGGTGATTCCAGAACTTTTCGAACAATATAAATCCTATGGAGCTGAATTGAACGTTTTGCCTTTTTGTACTCAATTTATTCCTCAAGAACTCATCGACGAACCTGTTCACAAAACGATTATATATCATCCATCTATTCTTCCTGCACACCGGTTTGTTTTTTTTAAATATTTTTTCTGAAAGAACTAAAAATCACGTGTTTGGCCGAATTAGGATTTTTTCTAGTTTGTTCATGAAAAAATTTCTAGTGGAGCATCCGCTATCAATTGGACGATTATCGCTGGAGATGAAGAAGCAGGTTTAACGATCTTCTGGGCCGATGAAGGAGTTGACACAGGACCGATTTTGCTTCAGAAGAAATGCGAAGTTGAAGAAAATGACACCCTCAATTCCCCTTTACAAGAGATTCCTCTACCCTGAGGGTATAACGGCAATGGTGAGCATTTTTTATAAAATAAGCAAAATGAACCGTTTTCGATGGGGTAGTTGGGTATTGTGATTTTGCAAATATCGAAAATCCCATATATGAAAATTGATCCTAAAAAGTGGATAGAATGGTACGAACCCTATATACCTAATCTAGGAGGTCCTGGATCTATCTAAGAAGAATATAGTCTCAAAACACTGATTACAAATTCACTATCATGCGAAACTGAAATTTTAAATTGTTTTATTTTTCGAAAATCCTAAAATTTGTTTTCCAGATAATTTCGCCAAAAGTTCATATATAATTTTTATAATATATGATTGATTTTGAAATAATCACTTCAGAAAACCAAAATTTAGGTTATTTTTATTTTTGAAAACTTCTAGAAATTTGTTTTGGAAAAAAACCCACAATAACGCCCATTTTTGTTTTTTATAATGCTCTGGTTGTACTAAATTTGAACTTATCAAGGTCGAATCCGTAAATCTTATCGCCGCTGGAAAGGCGCCACGCATTACACAGCCAGAAGAAGGAGCGTCGTATGAGCCTTACATCACAACAAAACCAGAACTTGCTGAAATTGATTGGAAAAAAAATCAAAGACAAATTCATGATTTTATCCGAGGAAACGACAAAGTTCCCGGAGCTTGGACTACCTTGAACGGAGAGAAAGTCACGTTGTTCGGAAGTACCCTATGGAAAAGGGACGATCCTCCTGTCAGTGCTAGGGTTGTTCCTGCCAAAGGTGCCGTAGGGGATGTCGTTTATGCCCACGAAAAAGGATTGCTTTTCAAAACTGTTGATGGAAAATATGTAAGTTTTATTTTTTATGAAAAACTCATCTCTGGTAGGTTACTGTAGTCACGATTTTCGGTATATCTATGTGTACTTTCATGTATCAAAATTAACCTTGAAAGTTAGATAGAGGGTTAGGTATCCTATATATCGTAATTTAAACGTTTCTGGATTCATTTAAGAACAATATATTCTTAAAACTTAATTACGAAATCGTATAAGATTGTCAAAGTTACTCAAGATCAAAATTTCCACCAATTTACTGTTTTCCGGGGAAATATTCGTGTCGAAATAATTTTAAAAAGTCTAATATATAAATTATTTTAAAATTATAGAAGATTATAAAATAACTGCCACACAAAAATATAGATTACTGTGGTTTTTAAAAAGTTTCAAAAAGAATTTATAAAAATTTTTATTAAATAATTCCTGAAATTTAGGTTAACATTGAAACTTTGAAACTCGAAAATGGAAAAGCCATCAAAGGAAGTACTTATGGACAATCTGCAGATGAAGCTGGAACGATCGAATTTACAGACGAAGAAAAAAAATTGATTCCTGCTGTTAAAGAAGCTTGGAAAGGAATTATCAACATGAAAATTGAAGATGACACAGATTTCTTCGCCTCAGGAGCTTCTAGTGCTGATTTGACTAGATTAATAGAAGATACGAAAACGATCACCGGAGTCGAATTGGATAGTTCTGACGTTTATGGCGATCCTACATTTTTGGGATTTTTCACATGTTTGGTTAAGAAACTTCGAGGCGATGATGAAATTGTTATTGAATTCAAGGATAAAACCATAGAAGTTAACAACATGACTGTCCGTTTTCCTGTTCAGAATTTCATCAATGGGAAATTTGTGGACAGTGAATCAGGAAGAACGATGAATACGGTTGATCCATCAAACGAACAGGTTATTTGTCAAGTACCCCGAAGTTCGAAAAATGACGTCGATATTGCTGTTAGAGCAGCTGAAGAAGCATTTTTATATGGCGAATGGTCTAAAATGTCAGCGAGAGATCGTGGAAAAATTTTATTTAAATTAGCTGATTTAATGGAACAAAACAAAGAAGAATTGGCGACGATTGAAAGTATAGATAGTGGTGCAGTATATACTTTAGCAATTAAAACCCATGTTGGAATGAGTATTCAAGTATGGCGTTACTTTGCTGGATGGACAGATAAAATTCAAGGTGATACGATTCCAATAACCGATGCTAGACCTAATTACAACCTGTGTTTCACGAGAAAAGAACCAATAGGAGTTGTGGGGTTAATAACTCCGTGGAATTATCCGTTGATGATGTTGTCATGGAAAATGGCAGCTTGTCTTGCTGCAGGTAACACTGTAGTTCATAAACCGGCACAAGTTTCACCATTAACAGCTTTGAAGTTTGCTGAATTAGCAGCAAAAGCTGGAATACCTCCTGGAGTTATTAATATCGTTACAGGAACAGGTAGTGAAGTTGGACAAGCAATTTGTGATAATCCGAAAGTTAGAAAAGTTGGATTTACTGGATCTACTCCTGTTGGTGCTGGAATAATGGCAAGTTGTGCTAATTCAAATATCAAAAAAGTTTCCCTAGAACTTGGAGGTAAATCTCCATTGATTATTTTCTCTGATTATGATCTGACTAAAGCTGCAAGACAAGCATGTGATGCTGTGTTCTTCAATAAGGGAGAAAATTGCATTGCCGCAGGACGTCTATTTGTTGCGGATAAAATTTATGACAAATTTATTGAAAAAGTCATTGATAATGCATCAAAGATGGTTATTGGACATCCACTTGACAGGAAGACTGATCATGGACCACAGAATCATCTGAAACATTTGGAATCTCTTTTGGATTTTGTTAATCAAGCAGTCAAAGGCGGAGCGAAACTTGTCTATGGAGGAAAAAGAGTCAAAGATGTAGGTTTGTATTTCGAGCCTGCTGTTTTGGTTGATGTTGAAGATGACAACTTTGCTGCTGTTAATGAATCTTTTGGACCTGTTATGTGTATCTCGAAATTCAATGAAAGAGATGTTGATGACGTCATTAAAAGAGCCAACAAAACGGAATATGGATTAGCTGCGGGAGTTCTAAGTAAGGATGTAAGTAGAGCTCTGAGAGTTGCACGTGAACTCAAAGCTGGAACTGTTTTCGTCAATAATTATCAGAAAACAGATGTGGCTGCTCCATTTGGTGGATTTAAACAATCCGGATTTGGAAAGGATCTAGGTCAAGAAGCACTTAATGAATATCTCCAGACGAAGACAGTTACTCTTGAATACTAATCGTCGGAGATGAGTATTTGTGGTATTAATGTAATAAACTTTATTTAATAATAAACTTTGGGATAGATTTGATTATGTGGTATATTTTATTTAAAATAATAATTAACGTTTAAAAATAAAATTTATATCTTTTATATTGAGACATGATTTGTGGATTTTTACTTTTTTAATTTATTAGTTTATTTAACTTGAATAACTTTTGGATTTGAATTTCCACATCAAGATACGACTAAGGGATTTTTTTTCAAAAATCAACTTTTAAAAAAGTAAACTCAAGTTGTATTTTGACACCAATTTCTGGAACTTTTTAATAATTAGGGAGCTTGCCTAAAATATGTAAGGCTTACAGTGAGAGGGGATCCCGGAAAAACACCATGTAAGTCTTACATATTTTAGACAAGCTCCCTTAAAGTAATTTCAGAGGCATTCTACGTAATTTTTGTCTTATATGTATATAATCCTAATACAGACATCCTCAGCATTTTGGAAAACATAGTAGAATATGATAATGGGGGAATTTTATGATTTCTTTAAATACTGGACGTTTGAGCCTCACTTGACTCGTCCTCAAGGACAAACGGATTTCTATAGATCTTGGGGATCTCGTGTCGAAACCAAATTCACGTTCTGAGACAAATGTTGCATTTTATTTTGCACTAAAGCTGATTATTCTGAAATTTAAGGAACATTTTATATGAAATGATCACACCTATAAACTCTGAATCCAATGTCGATATCGAAAATTTATTATCGGAATCTGGAGATTCAGAGGTTGCAGTTCGCAGTCATCAGATAAAAACTAATTGACTTTTTCTGATGGTTCTCTTCTTCAGTCTTCAGTTTCTGAGGTCAGTACTCTAATTGTCCAAATCGTATTTGTTAGTAACAAAGATCTAAAGTGCAAAACCTCTTTCTTCAGATGCCTTCAAGTCTATTGTCAAGGATAAATTTAGTCAGAAAATACAGATATCACCGAGGAAGTGAAGCAGATTTGACTAGATTTGGAGTGATGAAATTTTAAATTTTAAAATGTTTAAAGTGTTAACTAAGAACTGTACATTCCTACTTTCGAAATTCAGAAAAATAAAGTTTCGATGTAATTGAATAACTTCTATTAGAAGTAATTGATTCTGTGTTACTCTAATTCTTTTGAATTCAAGAATCAAAGAAATCTCTTTCGTGATCTCGAGAATTTACAAAATATTCTGAAGATGGAATTATTTTAATTGTTTCCTTTCTTTAAACATGTGATAGATTTTATTTTCTAAGAGGAAATCACTGATTACATCTTGCAGCTAATCCTTAATCAATATTGATAAAGGGGAAATTTGAGAACTCAGTTTCAGAAAATACTGAAAGATTGCGTTGAAAAGTGAAGAATTTTAAAGAATTAAAATTCAAAAAAGCAGGATCTTTCTTCAATTTAGGGAATTACAGAAGATTTACAGATTCCTACGTGTTATTTCAATAAACAGACAGAGGAAATTGGTTCAACAGAAATTTCTAGAAATTGTTGAAAACAAACAGTTTATGTAAAAAGTTTGATTTCCCATAGTTGATGTTTTGTAATAACATTTCACAAATGAATTTTTATTGTACATATTGCTTAAATAGGTGTGATAATTTGGATCAAAGTCATGTAATATATAAAATACTGTTTAGTTTTAGATATTACTTGTTATTCAGGAAATTACTGAAACCTTTTAACAAGATTATAATCCAGATCACAATATTCTATTAATAACAGGTTGTTTTTTTTGTAGATAATAACAAATTGTGGAAGATGAGATATTCAGTTGTTTAGGAACTTTACAAATAAATATGGTGATTAATTTCAACAAGATCATTGGATAGATTCTGACTGTAGAATCTCGTAGACTTCAGACATTATAAATGAATGGTAGAGAATTCAATACTGGTTTTGCAAGTTCCCTTAATTATAAATGTCTGTATTTATTTTTGCACTGATTGTACAAATTTACAGAATACGAAAACTTCTGTTCATCTATCTCAGATTTTACTGTCATATTACTTTGGGTATTTCTATGAACAAAACATTTGAATTAGGGCCAAATCTCATTTGATGTTGTTTGTATTTTGTCAACATAAAAAACTATTTGCTTGTTGGTTAGTTCTTTCTTCAAGATAATTTTAAATAACTACATAAAATAGAATATATAAAGCAGTAGATTAGATTCATAGTATGGAAATCCAAGTTTGTCATTATCTTGTGATTCCTTCTGTTTCTACTGTTCTTATTCTCATCTTTGTTAATCATTAGGATTCTTATTAAGATTATCTTCTGACTTTCGTCTGCTACTACAGAACAGGAAAGTGAGTTTTCAAGTCAGTTTACGCTTTTTTTGTAGTGATTGGAAATTGACCTTTGGACAGATTTTTCTGTCATAGAAGGGAGTGTCTTAAATCATGATCATTGAAAGATGACTGAAGTTCATTTTAAGTTGCTTTTTTATGATAAGGTGTCAGTTAGTTCTGTAGAGTTGGGTGAATTCAGTTATTATTTATTTTTGTTGATTTGTTCTGTAATTGAAAAATCTTATTGTTATAGACTATATTGAACTAGATGACTTGTCTTGGCCGTGAATGTAGATTAGGATGGGGATACATAGAATCTTTGGATCGATTGGTACCCGTTAACGGAGAACCTCTTAATACTACATTGGAAGTCAGGAATGAATGGAGATATTGGGCTTGTAAGTTGTCGTCGACTAATATTTTACATTGGGCAAGTTTCTTGTTCGTTGAATAAATTCAATATAGGTATTTTAGCCACAAATAAATCTCTTTCTGGAACCGAGCTGCAGAAAACTTCTCGATTTCGGAATTATCTTTGACGATAATAAATATTGGGGTATTCAGTGTTATTTTATAAGACAAGAAAAAAGCTCTGAAAAGCTTCCAAAGTATCCACCCAATTGCAGTCATTTTGTCAATGGGATCATTTATGGCATGGATTTGTGGGTGCTGTTTCCAAAAAGGAAGTTTCCAGAAGAAGATTGTGAGGTAAGATTTATCTACATAAATCACATATATCAGTGAAGAATTCATTCTAATTTGATGAAATTTCTAACAGGCCTTGAAAAGATGTTATAAAATGAATAGTTCTGAGAATAAGTTTTTGATAGTAAATTATGCAAATGTTAGAATTATTTTTGTCTATCTACTTTATCAGAAAGTTCTTTCAGATAAAAAACTTATTTGAAAGTAGAAGTTTCAATGAGGTCCAAAAGAAAACCAAATGCAGAGTTCTAATCAACTATGATGAAATCAGAGAAATGGCTCTGGAAGATCTTCCGAAGTTCATGGAAGAAATAGAGACAGAGAAATACTCCCAATATTATATTCCCGTCGGGTATGGATATGAAAAACTGAACCAGGATATCCAAGAAACTGTCATCAGTAATGAAAGAGAATTTGGAATCTTCCTCTCATACCTCTATTGTATCTACCGAAAAATTGAAATGAAGATGGAAAGGGCTGGGTATCCAGGTATTTTTCGAGATATGAAATCAGGAGAGAAGTTGTTTGATGAAATTTATGATCTGCAAAAAGCAAAGGAAGATTACAAGTCAATGAACAGAAATGACTTCTTGGAAATGTATCCGATGTTGAAAAAACTCTTCTTCTATTACACTGAATACATCAAATATTTAATTAATAATATGTATAACACTGAGGAAGGAGATCATCTTCCGGGATTATGGATGGAAATTAAATCTTGGCTTCAAAAATTGAACGAATGGTCACCGAAAATCAACATTAGAGAATATTTGATCTACTCCAGTTTCTCAATTAGAACTCCTGTCGGTTATGAACAAGTAGTTGAAACGTTAGAAAAAACAGCCAACTTCAATCAGTTTCAAATTATTACTGACAACAGAGCTGTTGAACCATACATTCAGGAAGGAACTAACAGAAAAATGCTATTTGGATTTGTAGACATGAAAGGAGCTGCAGGAAATCGAAACTTAAATAATCTGACTTTATTTGAATCAGAATGCCCAGAAGAATGCACTCAAGACCCAAGAAGATGGATATGCACCAAATGTGGAGAGTTTGTCAGAATTGAACCAAAGGTTACTGGACAGCTGTTGTTATGTTCTTGTGGATCCAAGAAATACAAAGATAAACTTCTTATCTGTCATCATCCAAGTCATCGATCAGAGCAACAACATGAACAACTCGAAAAAATTCAAAATAAGAACAACTGGTCACAGGAAGAAGTTGACGGGGAAGGAAACAAACCTATTTCTCTTATTGCAACCCCCTCTGGTTATGACCAAGTTATTCAGACACTTCAAAAAACATTTAAATCCAAGAATCATCAAGTTACAAACGATAATACAACAGATGAACCATACATTATAGATAAGAGAAATAAAATTTTATTTGGGTTGGTAGACATGGAAGGGGCTATTGCAAATCACATACCTAACGACTCGAGTTTATTAGAGTTAGAATGCCCGGAAGGATGCACTCCAAGCTTGAGAAGATGGATCTGCTCTAAATGTGGGGATTTCGTTAATATTAGGTTTAATGCTATTGGAAGACAGTTCTTGTTATGTTTTTGCGGATCAAAGAGATATGATGATAAACTCCTCATTTGTCACCATCCAAGTCATCAACAGAACAGAGAACAACCAATTGATCGTGCTGTTCTTCTTCGATCAATTGACGAACGATTAAAACACATCCGAGAGAGGAAAGATGGATTTACTGACATCAGAATCCACTACGCTATCCACATTATTTCGTTGAAAAAGAGTGAAGATCAAATCAAAAAAGTTCTGAGAGATGTTCTAGATGTTCGAGATTCAAGCATTGATAGCCATACTGAACATGTTATTCAACTGTATTTAAAAGAAAATAATTAAAACAACCTACAGTAAATTTGATAAAAATTAATAAAAGTAGGAAGCTAATCATTTTAATTTCTATAGTTGGGAAGTACACAGACGATTAAAATCAGTTTGATAACTCTTCAATTATGTTGAAATGATTGTATGGAAGTGAAAATGTTGGTCAAGTTGATGAGTAGAATGGTCTTTATGGTATAGGCATCTTAGAACTTCCCTGGTCAAGGAAATGAAGTGAGTGTTTTCTTTGATTCTTGTTAAAAAGGAACCTAACTACTAGAGAATTAGAGAATATTATCATAATGAAAACCCCTAGAACTAGCATCCCGTAGTTTAGATAATCTCTGTGTTAGTTATACTGTTAGTTGTCCTCTCTATGAATATATCTTATTAGTATCAAAAACTAGTATTGATATATAAGAGCGGAGATAAATAATATATTAACAGCTTTCAATATCATTCTATTACTAAAGAGTGGTTTATTGTATTCTAGGAATAAAACGATTCTACTCCATGAAAGTAAAGAACAAGAAGTTTTACAAGATTACATTCACGCTGATCACGAGAAAAGTAGAAAACTGACTTCTTCCAAAGTAAAAAGAAGTGCGTGTTAATTTCAACAACAGACGAATAAAATCTCTCTTATATCGGTATTTCTGTAAATGAAAGAATAAATCTGTCTGAGTGATGAGCGGGCTCTTTCATCTGTTGACTGATATTCCTTTAGGGAAACGACAAATCCGGTCAACTATTGAATTTTGGTTAACAAAAGTCAAACAATTTTTCCCCTCCTACATTTAAATTTGTATAGTAATATCTAGTTGTGTCTACTCATTTATCTAACATCTCTCTTGATTTATTTAGAGACGGGGTTTGTTCAAAAATAAAGTTAGAAAATCTTGAACGCGAGAATCTGAATCTTTTTGAAACCATCCTTTTATGGTTCTTCAAAGTTAAACAAATATAAGAATACTCAAATAATTTAAGATCATTGCTTTTAAGATATCCTTTATTTCTACGAGTCCGAAATCAACTCTCATCACAATCAATGATGAACTTACTCTTCACAATTGGGAACTTGGCTGGAATGGAGTCCTCATTCTGACATACACGAATACTAGAGGAAGACAGTAAATAGAACAGGACTGAACTGAACTCTGATTTGGAGTAACTGGAGTCTAAACACCTTGAATTAGATCTTACTGATGTTCTCAGAGTAGCATTACTGTCTTCTCGCTATGTGCTCTCTTTCAAATTCACTTGTATTTTCTTTACTCACGAACACCTTCTCTAAGAGGAGAATTAGAAATTTGTCCTGAAGCAGTTTTAAATTGTGGCTCAATTCTAATCTTTCTGATCATCATCACTCTATGTACAAGAGATAGTTCGTTTTAAAAAAATAAGATGGGGTTGTCAGCAAAAATTCACTGATTGGTTAGTTGATCATTGGTCAGTCAGTAATTCATTTTTTTAATGACTGAGGAGTAGGGCAGAGAATTAGGGACAAAATTGGACTCTCAATGAGTGCGCGAATGAGTTGACTTTCAAAAAATCATAAGGAATTGAATTCATTTTTGAGGAAAAGTTGTATAGATAAATTGAATATTTTGTGGTGATATAGCAGAAAATATTTTTTTCAGTTGTAATTGGTTGTTATGGATAAAAAATAAGAAATTGATCTTTTAAAATTAACATACGGATACTGTTAATACTCAGATATTGGTTTATAATTAAACAGGTTTTAATAGATTTTTAAACACCAAATCCAATTGCATACACGCTCTTTAACCATTATTTTCCTAATATGAGACTATTAGATTGAACATTATTTCACAATCAGGTATTAAAAATTTTACACAACTTGATTAATATGAAGTCGTTGAGATAAGGTTCCATTTAATAGAACGTGTAAGATCTTAGCCATCGAATAAATCTTATTTACTACAGATCAATAAGTGATCCGTATATCATATTCTTCATTTGTTCATTTCCATACTTTGTTCTTGCTATTTTAATACCTTTTTCTTTAATTATTATGATATCGGAAACAAAAAATAATGGGAAATGACAGAAATCCAGTATTGTTTTTTTTGAACCACTGTGCTTTTGTAGTAAAATAAGTAGATCGAGATTGGACGGAAAACTGTTGGTTCCTACTATTAGCAATTACGCTTGTTTATCTTAACATAAGCATAGAACAAAGGAGGAAGGGTCCTCGTTTGACCGAAGTCAAACTCGGACCCGTCTAAAGCTGGAATTTCTCAAAGACTGACTCTCTAACACTTTAGTCTCACTTTACAGGCATCGGCTGACTGGGCGGAGCTTTGGGCATCCTGTCTAGGCCGTTCCGGTTTAACTCCGATCTTTGTGCCTATACCTATTCCCGGAAGTTATAAAAGCGTCATACGAATATCAATCACTGTCATTTAGAATTACTCTTGTTTTGTATATGTCGTTTATTAAAATAATTCATTATTTAGATAACATGTTTTCCATTCAAGACCAAGGTCCAACAATTAGGCGATGGTTGTGGCGATCAACTCATTTTCGATCCCACAGAGATTCTTGCCTCTCTTGTAGTAGACGTATCCGTCGTCGCCCCAGCCCGTTCCCCAGCTGTTCTTTACGATCCAGTAATCGGGGGTGTATCCGACAATGGTGACTTCATGGTAGCCATCTATGTTGTCGCAGGAGGAGACGTCAAAGACTCCTCCAGTGTAGTACTGGAAGGCACTAGGAACACCGAAGTAGAATCCAACAGGTCCATAGTAGTATATATGATATGGGATATCGGCTTCGGAGTCGATCAACCAGTAGTCGATGTTGTTATAGGTAACTCCATTGGCACTGAAACAAGTTCCAGAGTCGGCTTCGATGTAGGGGTAATTGGCCTCTAATGGCACTCCGAACTGCTGGATATGATCGATCGCGTAATCGAGCCATCCACCGTTGCAGCCATAACTTTGGGTCTCACAATCGACGAGACTCTGTTCAGAAAGGTCCAGATTGGAACCCTGGAATGACAGGAGATTGGATTCAAGTGCGGCGATGGCGGTGAACGCCCAACAACTACCGCATTGCTGAAATTTAGAAAGTTATACTAGATGAAAGAGTTTTATCATGAAATATTCTCGAAATGAATTTCAGATGTTTCAGAACTCCTCATAAAATCCCGATTTTCTCTATAAAGCTATAAAGAAACGAACCCCTTGGTCTCTCACTGGAGTGACCCATCCGTAATCTCTGTAGTCGTAAGAAGTCGGAATACTCTGTCTCTTGTGGCGAGGATGACGATCCGGCTTGGCTTTCGGGACCTTATTCTTGTTCTTCTGGGGGTCCATACTCTTCGGCATCAGCATTGTTTGTTGGAATTCCTCAGGGGTCATAGCCGAGAACTTGTTGATACCGTACTGGCCTCCATGTCCCTTACCCTTGTTGAGGGCGTCGATGGCCTTGACATTGTCGTTGAAGATTTTCATCCGACGGTCGAACTCTCCTGTCTCATTACTATAATGGAGACGGTACTTGTTCATGAAGCCCTTGAAGTCCTCCGTCTCCTTGTTCGTCCAAGCTTGGACGAAGCAAGCCAGAGAAATCAGAATCAGAACTCGGGAAATCATTGAAGTGAAAGCCGTGATGATCTCCAAGTGGATGAACTCTCTTATATAGCCTCCATCAAGGAAGTTATTGTAGAATGAATTATTCATATATGGAAAACGTGGGTTGATTTTTGAAACTCTCTGTTGAATTAAACTCGTGATCACTGATCTGGATTATCGAGTGAAAAACAATGAGTAGAAATATTGCGTGAATGCAAATTCGACGTAGGCGTTCACATGATACTGTTTTGACTTTGGAGAGCTCAGAATTTCTGATTATCTTCAAACTCTATAAGGTTCTGAAAGTGTTGCGGTGAATTTTATGGAGTCGTGGGTGATTTCTGGAAACTTTCAGAACTCGGTATTTCAGAATACTGTGGAGGAAGAAGTAAAACAATTGTTATCAAAGTATCAGCTTTTCAAACATTCGAATTATAACTAGTATTGTTGGGATTTGAACTGCAGAATTTCAAACGTGAGCTAATTTGATTCAAATTTAGATCTTTTAATTTTCGAACTCGAATTAGTTCGAATTGTTTTTCTTCATTTTCTAATCCAATTGATTTGGTTTTAAAATTATCAGCTGCTCAAAACAGTGATAGTCTTGTTTATTTTGAGAAAGGAATCTAATGTGAATATCAATTACTGTAAAAAGACTGACATGTTATTGACAGTGCATCTGTCTGTTTATTACATCCTCATTTTTGATTATTTTGTTTTCATCACATTGAATTATTTTTTTTGTGACGAAATTACTATGAGATAACGTTGTTGTGAACATGTATCACTTACGAGTTCTGAAAAATTCAGTTTAATAGTAGATATGTATTAGGAGTGAACACAATTCTCGTTGGGTATCTTAAAATAATTTTGAAAAAAATTTTCGTATGTCTTGTAGTCTAGATTCATTTTGCTCTCCAATTCATGAATAAGTGACATCACAAAAATCAGAAAGATCATTTACAAAAAACAACATCTTTAATATTCGAATTAACGTATTTTCGAGATGGAATTCCATAAAAATCCTCTTTCGGGGGGAAATGAAGGTCTCGTTTAAGTTTCTCTGATTTGAATACTTTTAGAAAAGGTTTATTCTCTTCATCCCTGTTGATGGGTTCAATTTAAAATTCCAGTAATCACTTTTGAGTTTCTCATGAAAATTTTGAACAACTTGGTCAAAGAGAGAGAAGGATATGGTAGACTGAATACGATGACCGATGTGGACATAGAGCCTATTTAGTGTGTCGTAACTGGCTGATGTGTTCTCATAGTTCATCAATCTTTCTAAAAAGTTAAGCGGGACGGTAATTCTT